>CM069451.1:46536812-46675158 GCA_035610835.1 Ophiura sarsii | reverse complement strand
CAATGTATGTTATAAATAGACCTCTGATTATGTTTGTACACAAATACCACGTGTTTATCACTATTTGTTTGTTTGTTTGTTTGTTTGTTTACAAATAAAGCTAAAACCTTTTTCTTTTTTTTAAAGTCCGAGTACGTCATCAGTCCCCCCCCCCCCCCCCCCTCAACCTCACCCGGCACGAACTTTAAGTTTGAAAACCGATATGAACTTTTGAAACAATTTGATGCACCCGCCCGCCCCCCCCCCCCCCCTTCCGTACGTCACGGGTCTAAAATGTTCTAAAATGTCACTAAAGATACATCTCCGGTTCTTCTATATAAGACACGTGAAAAGTTCTGCTCCGTCCCCCTCTCCCTATTCGGAGTATTGAATGTACAAACGGAGAAAAGCCCCCCAAAATAGTCTCCAATTTAAATTTTCACCGAATAAAATTTGTAATTCTCATGGTGATTTCAAATATGGTATTGTAATTCAACAATTTTGACATTTTTGAAACATTTTGTGCAAATTTTGGAATGTCGTCGCGTGGAAAGTGTTAAGAAGGAGCGCGTAGCATTGAACGTATTATAGTCCAAACATAATTGTCATGTTTTGAAAAACGTGATCGATTTGATGAAGTGATAATGATTGAAAGATTGATTAATTGATCAATGTATGTTATAAATAGACCTCTGATTATGTTTGTACACAAATACCACGTGTTTATCACTATTTGTTTGTTGGGGTGTGTGCGCTTTTTCGTCGCCTTCCCGAGGTCGGGCGGCGTTCAGACTCGGTGGGTGGGTGGGTGCGGCTCGGTCCCCGCAAGAGCAAGTTCGCATTCGCTAGAGCGTACGAGGTCAAAGGTCATCTAGGGGTCAACTTTTTGAAGTTGGTCGGATCGTGCTTAAACTCGGTGATCGCGATGCTCGATGCGAGGCGAGCGTGGCAAAAATAAAACGGGTTTGCGTTTGTCGGGTCTTCCGGGGTCAAAGGTCGTCAAGGGGTCGAAATTTTCAAAATTTGTCCGATCGTGCTTAAACTCGGTGACGGGAAGCCCGAGTACGAGTCGAGCGTGGCAAAAATAAAACGGCTTTGCTTTTCTTGGGTCGTCCGGGGTCAAAGGTCGTCTAAGGGTCGAATTTTCAAAGTTTGTCCGATCGGGCTTAAACTCGGGGACGGGAAGCCCGAATGCGAGTCGAGCGTGGAAAAAATAAAACGCCTTTGCTTTTCTTGGGTCGTCCGGGGTCAAAGGTCATCTAGGGGTCGAATTTTTAAAGTTTGTCCGATCGGGCTTAAACTCGGTCGATGCGAGGCGAGCGTGGCAAAAATAAAACGGGTTAGCGTTTGTCGGGTCTTCCGGGGTCAAAGGTCGTCTAGGGGTCGAAATTTTCAAAGTTTGTCCGATCGTGCTTAAACTCGGTGACGGGAAGCCCGAGTACGAGTCGAGCGTGGCAAAAATAAAACGGCTTTGCTTTTCTTGGGTCGTCCGGGGTCAAAGGTCGTCTAAGGGTCGAATTTTCAAAGTTTGTCCGATCGGGCTTAAACTCGGGGACGGGAAGCCCGAATGCGAGTCGAGCGTTGAAAAAATAGAGCATACGAGGTCAAAGGTCATCTAGGGATCAACTTTTTGAAGTTGGTCGGATCGTGCTTAAACTCGGTGATCACAATGCTCGAGGCGAGCGTGGCAAAAATAAAACGGGTTAGCGTTTGTCGGGTCTTCCGTGGTCAAAGGTCGTCTAGGGGTCGAATTTTCAAAGTTTGTCCGATCGGGCTTAAACTCGGTGACGGGAAGCCCGAATACGAGTCGAGCGTGGAAAAAATAAAACGGCTTTGCTTTTCTTGGGTCGTCCGGGGTCAAAGCTCGTCTAAGGGTCGAATTTTCAGAGTTTGTCCGATCGGGCTTTATGCATGCATTCTACAAACCACCAAACCCGAGAACCGACAAACCCCGGGTGACCGCCTATTCACTATAAAGCCACACTATCATGAATAGCATTGGGCCAGAGTTTATGAATCTACTAAACACAACAGGTCAGAAGTCAGAAACTGGTCCAAAAAAATGTTTCACTTCTAATAATGTTGAGAAATGCACCAATTCTGATAAACGGGACAAAACTTAAGTTTTACATACTTAATGACCCACAAACTATATATCGTTGGAAAGCTTATGATTCAAGGTTTTTCATTTTTGCAAAAAAGAATCAAATTATACAGGGTGTGTACAATTTTACAGGGTGGAACATAAAAAAGTTGATCGTTTTTGCTCCTCACAAAATATTTTGATAGTTTGTACAATTAGGGTTTAGCTGATGATAGTCATCAAAATCAGAACAACCGCAGAAGGTGCTACCAAATTTGCTGAGAATCACTTGCCCAAAATGTACACAGGAAAAGTACAGGGTGTCTAAAATTATGATGAAATAATGCATAAAATGAAGGTTTGTATATAATATTCTATGAAATTTAGTTAGCATGGACTATTTAATTTAGAAGAAAATGGTTATCAAAATGAACTACATGAATATCGTTCAAGTTCCTTTTATTTTGAATACAGGGTGGTCCAAAATAGGTCTAAATAGCAATTTTTTCATAAATCTATGAACAATTCTGTGAAGAAACACTTCTGGCTTTTTTAGTTAAATGTTTTACTACCCAGGGTAGAAAAGGACCGAAGAGTCACACAAATGAAATAGAGAGACTGCGACTTGGCCATTGTTTAATCAATAAAATGAATAAAACTTTGTATTTTTTACATTAAAACACTTCCTGAATTGAACATCATATTCTAGTAGAGAATGTCTAGATAACAATTCAATATTATTATTCATAGTAGCAGGCACATGTTATTAACACATATGAGAAGTTTGAAAACTTTCCTATGTATACCTTTAAAATGGCATCAATTTCAAAAGTTCTAGTTTTCCGCTATTTTGTGTAGAAACCTTATCCACAGGCGCCACATCCACCGGCCCCACCCTTGACTCACTCGACGTTTAGATTGATAACTTCACTGTTGCTAAACATGTGGCTTTAATCCTTTTTATTCGGTAGCTGGTTAAATTTTCTTTAATATGATACCAAAAATGTTATGTTTTTTTGACAACTTCTATTTAAAATAGAGACACGTATCACGATTTTAAGGATTTTTTGAAACGGCCACACCTTGTTTGATATACCTATTAGTGACCTGTGACCAACACCAAAAGTAAGTCCCCCTCTCAAAATGTCGTCATAACATCGTAAGGTAAAACATTTTACCAATAGGTCACAGGTCACTATATAGGTATATCAAATAAGGTGGGCCGTATCAAAATATCCTTAAAATCGTGATACGTGTCTCTATTTTAAATAGAAGTTGTTAAAAAGACATAACATTTTTGGTATCATATTAAAGACAATTTATCCGGCTACCGAATAAAAAAGAGAGATTAAAGCCACATGTTTAGCAACAGTGAAGTTATCAATCTAAACGTCGAGTGAGTCAAGGGTGGGGCCGGTGGATGTGGCGCCGGTGGATGTGACGCCGGTGGATGTGGCGCCCATAGCTTTATACATAAAATTGGGAAAAAATAGAAAGATTTGAAGGCTTGTTATGTGAGATCTATAAAAAGCAGAGTTGTCAAATGTTGATATTGTGTGCTGTAAAGTGCAAATTTTAATTACTGCACTGAAAATCAAGGTTATGTTGAGCAATTATAGCCGTTATAGCTTGGTATTTTATAGGCCTACATGACAAATAAAACATACAATTGCACAAATGTCATTTTGTAGTTCAATTCTTCTTCTATTTGAGTCAGATGGTATGAAGGGCATTATGCATGGCTGAATGCATTTCCATATCTTATCACAAAGTAAAACAAACATTTGTATACAGCTGCTGGGTGCAAATCAATTCAAAGCAGGGTTTCAGTTTCAAGATTCAAGATCAATAAATGAGCATTGATTCGTGCTTGGGTGTCAAGATCTGGATATTTTTTTACCCACAGGTTTTGATTAGCTCTATTATGCTTGCATGCGGGCTGTTTGAAAATCATACCGTAACATGTGCAAAAAAGACAGAATGTGCGTAGATAAGGCTGCAAAGGGATTATTGAAATGCCCTGTTTGTGGCAAACAGCTTCAACGTAAGTCTTTCGCAAGACATGTCGAGAGTCATGAAGGTAGAAAGCAAATTTGTAGGGAATGCAATAAAGACTTCTCAAGAAAAAGCAGCCTTCAACGACATGTAAAGTCTTATCTGGTATGTACAAGTTCTGACCAGTTTCACATCTGTGACGTTTGTGGCAAAATGTACAATAAATCAAATCTTAAACGGCATTTGAAAAGCCATAGAAATGAATCTGTTCAATGCAATAAATGTGCAAAACAATTTATGTCACCCTGTATGGTTCAAAATTTCAAAACGAGTGGTTTGCTCCTCTGAGCTATCTTTTGCTTTGGTTTGTATTTGTTTTTAATTAGTCAAGTCAAAACAAAAACAAAACTCACAATTTCCAACAAAAACATGCTCAAATCCATAACTCTGGATTTAATTTTAATCACCCTGTATCTATTTAGCCTAGACAGATGGTGACTATTGTTTGTATTATTTATACAGCACCAATATTGGTGTAACAGAACCAAGTTGTTTGTTGTTGTTTATTGTCATGCTCTTCATGCAATATGCTAATTACTATAAAATGGCTAATTATAATGTTTGACTTTTTATTGTTCCACCCTATATATTTTAACACACCCTGTATAATTTGGTTTGAAAATATAACCATATAAATCCCTGATCTATAGGCTTTTCAAAAATGTATACTTTTATAGGTCTCTGGACTAAACAATAAACGATATTTTCTGTTAAAACAAAACAGGCGCATTTTGGCATATTTTCTGGTGTGAAACATTTTTGTTTACCTGTTGGTGACTGCTGACCAATAAAACTTAGTTAGAAATAATCCTATGACTGTTTCCTAAGTGTTGTTTGAAAATGAAAAAAGTCTATGACTTAAAGGGACATTAAGTGGTGTTGAAAATTTTAAAAGTTAAAAAATATACTTCAGAATTCAAGATGAACATTAAAAATTGCCATTATTGTTGTTTCTACTAACAAAAACACAGCAAAACTTGATTAAAACAATATCATCGCTATTTATTGAAAAAACGCCCTCTATGCAAATATGGTTCGCGTTATGTATCATGCGTACTGCAGGGGGATACTATCGGACGTAAAATGCTCGTCCCGGCTGTACGAGCATTTTTGAATCGACGTTTTCTTGTACAAAGAGGGCTGATTTTTCTTAATCCTTATAGGTGTAAGTTCATACATGTAATACAATTATAAAAATATACTAATCCCAGTTTTTATCATAATTGAGGGCGCAGCCTCCAACACATCTCTTAGTGTCCCTTTATGGCTGAATGAGCTCAAATGGAAGACAAAAACTGCCCTTCTCCATTAAATACTTGCAACCATTGAAAATCTCTGAACCGTGACACGTGTCATTAAAATAAAATTATGATACTGAAACTGTAAGTCTTACTCTTTTTTCACAGAAAGTTTCGAACACGTAGGTCATTTTTATCATTACATTTCAGCACTGTGAATACCGTGATCTCAGGGCACTGGTTAGGAATTAAATGTTACAATGGTGGGAAATTTGAAAGACAAGTTTATGGTATGAATTTTTAGATGCATGCGTTATATATTATTATTATTATTAACAGTGTTAATATTGGCGCTTGATTTATAATGCTGATTCTTGTCAATTTTCAGTGCCCAAAGACTATGATGTTTATAGTACTGAAATTACATGATAAAAATGACCCACATGTTTGAAATTTTCTGTGAGAAAGGGGTAAAGACTTAGTTTAAGCAGGGACAATCGAATGGAGGGACAAGAAACTATTGTACTATTATATAAGTATGCGTGTTGCGGGGGTACAAATATCATCAAGTTGAGCAAGTATACACAATACATTCATGAATGGGCACTGGTACAAATCTCAGCAATCATACTGCACGAGTCGCTGTGTGTCTTGCTCGATACGGATGGACCCTTAGTCGGGTGAAAGCTCGACATGACCGTGAAGTAAGGTACAAATGTGATTTTATTGCTGAAAATCATGGATGAGTAAGTCTAGATTCACACCACCGGGTGCCAAAATGGCACACTTGGGCAACTTTTTTTTATTGACGTCTTAAGCCACACACCCTTTATCGATTATGTTATAATAATGACAAATATATTTGCAACACAAACATATCGTGTTTGGTATGAAATTAAAGCACGGCTTATATATTCAAATTCAGGCTAATGACGCAATCGTTTTTATCTGAGCATTTTTAGTGTCTTATAGCTGTTCTCAATGTAGTTAGTTTCAAAATATAAGTCTTTGCTTCTATTTCCAGCTTATTTTGAATCACTTTACCCGCAATGTTATGCTATCTCACAGTGTTTCCAAATTAATGAGGCCTAATGTTAATTTACATGCCTGTACGCAACTATTCATATGTCCTTAAGAAAATCAGTGGAGAAGTAATATAATGAGAGTACAGGTAACTGCAGTATACATGGTAAAGGGGTTTCTTATGTTCTGAGGGTGGAATTGTGAAGTATTATATACTGTAGCCCTTCAACAAGGCACGGTTTTAATTAAACAAAATAATCACAAATAATGAAGACCATAGTCTCGATCTACTTGTATTAAATATTTGAACGTTTTTAAAACAAATAGTTATCAGTATATGCTGATGTGCCTCTAACTCCAAATATATTACTAACAAGCACCTGATGTGTATGGGTGTATGGAGACAGGCATTGACAGATTGACAGTTTTATTTGTACCATGGATGAAGTATCACATCTTCAAATAGACAGGTAGGATATAGCGTTTTATGTACGTGACATGAAATTACAGGTGCCATGAAATCACAGGTGCAGTAGCGTAGCCAGACGGGGGCAAGGGGAGGGCAGAGTGCCCCCCCCCCCCCTGAAAAATAATTTGACCGGGAAATCGGGAACTAAGCGAAAAATCGGGAAGGCAAAGGAAGGGAAAGAGAGGGAGAAGAGGAAGGAAAGGAAAGGGGCTATTGCCGTTGCGTGATTTTGGTCTCCAGAACGGCCATATCCGACGGGTTATTTGTCTCTCGCCGTATACCTACAACGTAAACATTCGATTTCGAGCCTTAGTTGGGCTTTTTGCAAGTAGTGATTTAGGTCTCTCGCGGGATTATGTCTATCACTCAGTAATAGGACTTAGGCTACTGAATATTCATTGACTGAGATGACGTGGTTTCACAATGGCGGCCCACATGAACTGGCGGCCGTTGCGATATTTTCACTATAAAATCACTTCAAATGCAGTTTCTCCAAATTCGATACATTAGAACACAACAATATTCGACTGCAGGTAAGTAGTCTCTTTAAGCTGAACATCAAAATGCAATGTCTGTGTGTGTGAATTTCGTAATATAGTCGTTTTACTGCGTGTAAACCGGGCGATTTTTGATGACAACATACCATTCATTTCAATTCATTCATGCATTTACCAATACATGTATCGTATACACACGATCGCAATCGCATTATTTTCTTTGTTTCACCACCGATACATTGAATGAAAAGGCACATATTTCTATCTCGTATGCCGCAAATTTTGCAGAACTAAAATGTTAATAAAATGCGACGACTCTGAACCGAGTGTTGATGAGAATAAAATTATAAATAAGCTTATTTTTAGGCCTACTTCAAAGACCTTCTTGACGAAAACAATCACACATTTACTCTGTCTGTTACTGTAGTACGGTACGTGCATTACTTTTGTTACAGGATAGGGCAGGGCAATCCATATTCGAGTCAAGTTTTAGGATTAACATTTAGGTAGTGCTACAAAAGTCTAAACTGAGAGATACGTCACTGTACATAGGATTGTTGAACATTAAATGTGATATCTGATGCAAAAGTTTGACTTAATTTATAATTTATTCAGAAAAGTTTAAAACATACCTATAATATTAGGCTATTGATGATTAAAAAAAGACCATGCCAGGTATAATCAAAACAAAAAATTGTCAATCACAGTTGATTGATTCCCCAGCGCCCCATGCTTATCGTGCATAACCGCATCATTCGCGATGGCAAGGGCGCAGTAAAACCGCAAGATGTGACATACTTGTAGGTACATGTAGACCAATCGCAGACCCCACGCCGCGTTGCGACTGTTTGGGAACGCACTGCATGCAAGGACACGCTCAACCTTTGTAATGATCGCGAGCGCTCGGATCATGACGATGTGATCGCCAAATTTTTGTTTTGATTAAACTAGGTCAGACGCTTTCATTTCGTCATCATAGCTCCCCGGCTCAGACAGAGCTATGATACAGAGATAACCTTTATAAATGGGCCTAGTTTATTATGGTCCAGGTTGACGCAGGCTGACTTTAATTTAAGCCATGCAAATGTAGGCCTACATGATCATAGAGACAACAAGCATACAATCATGCATTGAGTTGACTATACGTGTATGTAGGTTGGCCTAGTCATACGGATACTTTTTACAAACCAGACGTGTTAACATGTATTAGTTTAGTTTGAGGCTACTCAAGTGTAGATCGCGTCATATCGTGTAAGACTAGAGACCTTTATCTAGCTTGTTGGTTTATTGTCAACGGCATGACGTCACTCCGGGTAGACCTATGCCTAGGCCTATACTATAGTCGGATTTATAATTGAATGAACACTTTGAAGCAGCTTATTGTGTACATTGCATAAAGCATGATTATTTCGGGCGCGATCATCTTTGTGCTGCGTGCGTGGTGTTTGTTCAATTATTAATTTGACTATAATTGCTGATAGAGTACTTCAGCATTTTTCAATCCATGCTACGCATGCGCGTCAAGTAAATGAGCGTGTGTGGGCGGGGAGTGGGACATCAATCAGATTATAGACACTGTGGCGTGCATGTTGATTGCCGTGCGTGTTGATCCGTTCTACAACGCAGTTCCGTGTTTACGCTTTGAACGCAGTTGGCAATAACAAAAAGTGCCAAAGTTCTCTACTCCCTGTCAATATATAATTCCTTGGATACAAATTTGTGTTATTTCATGTGAGCTTATTTTGTTGTTGTTTGAAGGGCACGGCGTCAAAATGCTTGACAAGCGACAGCAACTATTCGTCGCGACATGCATTATGCATGAATAGCGTGACTAAGGTCACACGTGACGTCAATGACGATTTCACGATTGACCATTTAGTATGCGCAATTATTTTTTTAAATGGACAGGTACACACTTGCGGGTTTACGCACATTCGCACCTACGCATTGCAATGCGCACCTACACACATACGAACGCAACTCACACGTAAGCATAATTTGATGGAATTATGTCCACGACATTATGATAGGGAATATAGCTACCAAAACTAGTATTAAAATCATCCGACGTCCTTTTTTTCCTGTAGCAGGAATAGAACAATCCAAATTTAAAGGTAGATGACCCGATCACATTCCGATTTTCAACTTGAAGTTTTCTATTCTACATGAAAGGTCATCCTTAAAAAAGTCGTGTTCCAAAGTTTGAGTTGCATAGCTCTAATGGTTCTTATTTTACACGCACAAGATGCTGTGAACTGTACCCATTGAGTAGTACACAAACTATATCGGTGGTATACCACCATTCGCGGTAATTCGACATTATTTCATCGATTTCTCCGTAATTATACCGATTTAGGCCGTCAAATTTCAGTATGATGATGAGAAAAATACGAGCTTTCATATGATATGAAAATCTCCGTATGTTTGAAATAATTCTGTGTTACGAAAATGTGATCGGGTCATCTACCTTTAAGTACCGTAAGTTTTCTTGGTATTTAAAATTGTTTCAGCAATTTTACACAGCCATACATATTCTTTGTACAGTAATCATGATATCTGATGAAGCAAAAGTTTTAAGTTCTATTATTTTATGCTGAAAAAAAGTGCAAAATATTGATGAGAAGAAACGACATACACTGCAAATTATGAACTTTTGGACAAACTAAAAGTAAACTCAAAATTAAATGCAATTCTAAACACAAAACTAAACGTAAAAGTAAACGCAAAACTAAACGTTTCTTGCATTTTGCACCCAATTGACCTCAAAGCACGCTCCTAGTGAGTGAATATAATTACACCATCTGTGATACAATGGGACAGTTACTGATAAGAGGCTGGTGGAAAACATCTTAGTTGTTTGGCTCACATTAAGTGTTTATTGCGTTTACTTTTGAGTTTACTTTTAGTTTGTCCAAAAGTAAACGCTCATTTGCAGCGATAGGGTCATACATGCTTTCTTTTCTAGCTGTCATACAGAGAGCTATGATTCAGAGCTATGACTGTTGATACTGTCAATGGACTGAACATACTTATTATCAATGGTCAAATTCAGCAAGAAATACATTAATTTCACTATACATTGTTGTGTTTATTGGTCAAGAAAAAAATGTAAATTTCTTTTCATACAAAGACCTATTATATTTTGTGGTGTTCAAAAAAGGTTTAAAATATTGGGCTCGACCGTCTAGCAGGGGCGGACTGGGACCTGAAAGCAACCGTGGCAAAATTATTAAAGCGGCCCTTTTTGACCATGTCAGGCAGAAGTATGTGGTCCCGGTAGTAAATTTTCGTAAAAGGTTGCCCCAATTTTGTCCCAGTCAGTCACCTCGTGAATTTCACGTAAGTGGGGGGGGGGGGGGGGGGGGGGGGGGGTAGGCTAAAAAAAAAATTGCACGGCCATAAAATTTCGCACAGTCACAAATTTTCGCACGGTCACAACATTTCGCACAGACACAAATTTTCGCACGCCCACAAAATTTGAGTAACCGGCCCTGAGAGGCCCAAAACCAAGCGGCCCATGTGGCGATCGCCACAACGCCACAGTGGCCAGTCCGCCCCTGCCGTCTAGCCCAATATTTTGCAAAACTCATAGCTCGACCAATATATATGATAAAACGTGCAACAAACGAACCTTCATATGTCAATGAGGTCAAAGGTCATCTGAGGTCAAGTTGTAAAATAAGCCGAAGACATGAATAAGAAAAAAATCCCATTTATTTTTCATAAAAAGACAGATTGCAACAAAACTTGGATCATACATGCAAATGGGGACCTGCATGCCAATTAGGTCAACAGTCACATATGAAGGTCAAACATTATCTCTGAGATCAAGCTGAAAATATGAAAAATGCCCATTGCCCATGAAGAAAAAAGTTGTCGATTTCATACAAAGACCGATTGCACCCATACTTGAATCATACATGCAACATGGGAACCTTTATATGTAAAGGTCAAAGGTCACATATCAAGGTCAAATGTCATCTGAGGTCAAGTTGTAAATTAAGCTGAAAACATGGACAAATTCCCTTTTTTTCATACAAAGACAGATTGCAACCAAAGTTGGATCATACATGCAACATGGGGACCTTCATATGTCAAAGGTCACATATCAAAGTCAGAGGTCATCTCAGGTCAAGTTGTAAAATAAGCTGAAAACATGAAAAAAATCACATTTCTTTTTCATACAAGACCGATTGCAACCAAACTTGTATCAATTAAACTATTATACATGCAACATGGGGACCGTCATATGTCAATGAGGTCAAAGGTCACATCATATCAAGGTCAAAGGTAATCTGAGATCAAGTTGTAAAATAAGCTGAAAACATGAAGTATGTTGGCGCAGCGGTAGTTCCCTCGCCTGGCACCAATAAAGTCCGGGTTCAATTCCATGCACGACCGGGCTTTATGTGCATTTATTCGGTTTATCATGATCCATGCACTCTCTCGCAGGTTTTGTCTGGGATCTCTGGTTTACTCCTGCTTTCACAATCGTTGATCAGCTGTTTCGGTTATCAAAAACTTCCTTCACCCAATGGAATTTGGGGAGCTGCACTAAAAAATGGTGGAATGTTACAATCTAAGTGAGGAATAATGCAGCACCCTAGTTGATGCCATCTGATTCTGATGATTCGCCAGTGACAGCGAAATAACAGCGCTTAGATCAATCTTAGAAAGGCGCATAAAATCCAGATGTTTTTATTATTATTATTATTATTAAAATAATGCCCATTTAGTTTTTCATGCAAAGACCGATTGCAACCAAACTCGGATCACATGCACCAAAAGGAACCTTTATGTCAATCCACTTGATCCTAAAATTGTGTACATCATACAGGGTATATACCAGACTTCTACAAGATACTTGTGCATTCACTGATTTAAAATGGTCTTTTGGACAACTCCCATTTTGTGAACCACACAGCCAGGGGATTTGTAAGTTTCAACTTCTTGGGTTTTTTTTGGCCAAGGAGTATCACTGAATTTGTTTACATTGGAATCACATAAAAGTTTAAATATTCTGAAAGCAATACTATACTTATGCTGGTTCCCTGCATCCCGGATCCCCGGCCCATTAACTTATCCATAGGTGCAAGTACAGGGTTCTCAATTGCCGTCCGTAAGGCGCATGAAAGTCAATTACAAATGTTCAAATTGATAAAGCTGGCAACAATTGTGTTTAAAAATAAATAATGATTTTTTTTGGGAAATCTTGAAATTTTGATGCGGGTGAAATAAAGTGATGCGGGCGGGTAACAGGAAACTCGATATTGACTTTCATGCACCTAACAGTAAGTTCAGCACATTGCATTGTCGCTCTGTTATGGCATAATTAGGTTAATAACTATTCATACACTCTATGTGGTGGTAAACCAATCAGAAAGCAGGAATTACAAATACGCGGAGTGCATTGAAAGTGTCAAGTGCACTCCGCGTGTGCGCCGTTCAATGCGCGAACCGCGCGCTTTGTTTTGATTCGTTGTTCAGATCGCGGGTTCGCCAATTTTTACTGCGGGTGTTAATAGCAAACTTGTTAACATGGTTTTATTGTCAATTATAAAGATAAAAATCATGCCTTAATTGTAATTTTGAATTGTATAGTGTCGTATATGAATTAGGTCAATACATGCGCGTGTCTTGTTTCTCGAGAAATGAGAAAATTCAATGCACTTGCGCTGGTGTTGATTTGTTCACAATGCCACTCCCCTGCGGGGGTCGTGGCATTATTCGCATCAACACCCCATTGATTTTTCTAATTTCTCTCAAAACAAGACGTACGCATTAATTGACCTATAATCAACACAGGAGTGGCTGAGATACCGCATCAACCTGAATGCATTGTCGCGCTGCCATAGCTATACGGCGCAATGGGCCACCGGCTATGGGGGTGCATGTGTGTGTGAAGTCCGGTGCTGTGTTTAGCGCAGATATACGTGTAAAGTGCCAATGAGCAAATTTGTTATCATTCTAAGCGTGACGTACGCTAGCTTGATCGAATTTATTTGTGGATCTAATTTTTGCCAATCATGAATATGCATGACTTTTATGCCAGAAATCAGCTTTGAGTTGAAATTGGCGCGTACCTGCATCTATGGATAAGTTGTATGGATCCCATTGATGCAGGCGGGAACCAGCATATACTATGGAAAAATTGAAAAAAGGAAAGAAAAAACACGTACAGGATGGATGACATGTATACAGGGTGTATCAAACAAGTACAACTATGTAAGAAAACATTAATGCTCTAATAACAGGTATTAGTTGTGAATGTTATTGCACTTGTCAGGGAACACTGCAATGAAGCTGTTTTTTTGGCAATTGTGTACTTTTGGGTGTTAGTTGGGGCATATGGGTTACAATGTATGTACTTTTCTCATTCATCCTCTCGGTAGCACACACAACAGTAAACGTAAAACTACGCACAATAGTACACGCTGTCCAAAAATACACCTTCATAATTTGCAGTGTATAAAAGTTAAGTAACTTGTCGACCCATAACTACTGTATTAGTCTAGGGTTTTCAAAATATATTGTATTTCAAAGATACCAATATGCCAATATTTACTCTCATTTCTTTTTCATACACAGACCGATTGCAACCAAACTTGGATCATGCATGCAACCTGGCAACCTTAATATTTCGATGCA
This sequence comes from Ophiura sarsii, assembly GCA_035610835.1. NCBI lineage: Eukaryota > Metazoa > Echinodermata > Ophiuroidea > Amphilepidida > Ophiuridae > Ophiura > Ophiura sarsii. The sequence continues at coordinate 46,661,166 of CM069451.1, read as the reverse complement.
GTCACAGGTCACAGAGCAAGGTAAAAGGTCATTTGAGGTAACGTAAAGTAATAAAATATAAAAAGCTGAAAACATCCAAACAATTCCAATTTTTTCCATCTGATTTCAACAAAACTCGGAGTACACATGCAACGTGGACATTTCATGTCGATGAGGTCAAAGTTCACATATCATGGTCAAAGGCTATCAGATGTTAAGTTGCAAAAAAAGCTTGATTCAAGTGCCCATTTCTTATCCATTCTAAGAATTAATGACTGCAACCAAACTTTGATCATACATGCAGCACGGCAAACTTCATATGTCAATGAGGTCACAGGTCAGATAACAAGGTCAATGTTTGTCTGATGTTAATTAAGTTGCAAGATAAACTGGAAACATCAAAAGTGCCCATTTCTTTATCATACAAAGGCTGAGCAACCAAATTTGATTTATGCACGCAACATGTCAACCCTCATATCAATAAGTTCAAAGGTCATCTGAAGTTATAAGTTTTGTGAAATAAGCTGGATTTACGTCAAAAGAATCTCATTTCTTACTTCATACAAATACTGATTGCAATCAAACTTTGTTAATTCATATGTAAAAATGAGGTCAAAGGTCACACATCAAGGAAAAAGGTCATCTGAGGGATAGTTTAACAATAAACTGGAATCATCGAAAAGTACTCTTTTCATACACGGACCGATTGCAACCATTATAATGTTATTATCCAAGTGTGAATAGTATTGGATCCAAAACATAATATTAATGATAAAATTGGATGATTTAACCCAATTGGTCTCGCTATAAGATTTAATAGCTCAACCAATACATCTATCAATCTATCCAATTTTATATCAAACTTGGATCGTGCATGCAACCTGACATCTGAGGTTTAAAAGCAATAAATTAAGCTGAACAGCCAAAAATGCCTCTTTTTTTATTATCAAAGACTGATTGCAACCAACCTCCTATCGCTACAACAACATGGAACCTTCATGTCGATGAGGTCAATGATCACATATCAAGGTCAAAGGCGATCTGATGTTAAAATTCAGAAATAACAATTTTATTCTGGTGACTGGTGCTGTGAACTGGTTGTAATTACAATCAATAATAATAAAACCGCATTTATATAGCGCTTTACGAAACACCTCAAAGCGCTAATAACAAACATAAAAAGAACAATACACACATGAATTAAAGAACCTAATAAAACTAAGACAAGGAAAAAACAAAACAATGATGAGGAACTACATGTAAGAATGTTCTGACAGATTGAAAAGATGAATCTTCAGTGCAGTCTTGAAGCATCTGATGGATTTGATTATGCGGATGGTCGATGGTAGTTGATTCCACAACTTTGGTGCCGCGGAGGAAAACGAACAATTGCCGTATATGGCAGTAAATATCTTGCTATACTGATTTCTTTATTATACAGGTTCATTACCAATCACAAAGAATTGCAAGGATCGGAAGGCATGCAGCAACCCAATGTGAGTATTAAACAAAGAAAACCATATAGTTCACTCCCATACTCTTTGTAAGTCGAAACTGTTATGAAGTTAATTATGAATGATGTGCTTTTGGACACACTATCACAAAACAACACATCTGTTTTTCCACACAGCTTTTAATCAATAAACATCCCATTATATTCATCAGTCACTATAAAATATAGACTACATGTAGCATGTGACAAGTCGGGTGCACATAATTGGTCGATTGGGTGCAGAATGCCCAGAAACTGTACTATTGTGTGTATAGTGTTATGTTTACTTTTGTGTGTTCTATTAATTAATAAGAGGATGAAGTGAGAAAAGTACACACTGTCCAAAATTTTATATTTTGCAGTGTAAGTGATACAATGATTCGATTATCCCATTGAAACTCTTAGCTTAGGTTGGAAAAGCAATAAAATCAACTGAAAACATCTAAATATGCCCCCATTTCTTTTTTATACTGATTTCAACTATGTTTGATTGAAATCAAAGTGTGGGAAAATATTGGATCCCAAGTGTGCTTTACACCTAATATGTATTGGTCTCACTGCGCATCTCGCACAATTGTTAGAAGTCATATCTCTACCATTAATGCACAAGGGCTCAATCGATCCAATTTTATACCAAACTTGGATCATGCAGTCAGCATGGCATTTTTATATGTCAATGAGGCAAAGGCCACATGTCAAGGTCAAAGTCCTGCCAGGTGGCAAGATGCTTCATTGGTATCTTATGTTTTTACCCCTACAGCACTGAATCTTACCACAGCAGTCATGGTCCTTTATAGTCATATACATTTTCGCCTGGTCCAGATTACGTAACCTCGTTAGTTTCAGATTTCCCCCAACTTAACCCAACCCCTGAGTGCTAAAAAATGCTAATCCAAAGTTCCTCTCCAAACGCATGCGCTGTCGGTTTTCGATGACGTAGTCAACCGAGCCTATATAATGAGTGCAGTATACTGCACGAATGTGTAGCTGAGGGCCTTGGCTTAGTGGTTGGAAGGTGGGGCTTGAGAACGGAGGGTCCCCGGATCGAATCCCGGCAGGTTCCCGGAGATTTAGTTGGTGTTTTTTCTTCGAAAATTGTGATCCCGGTCAAAAATCCTAAACCGGGGTTAGGGTTATGGTAACTTTACAGTCCTTGCTGCTTTGTTAAAAAAACAGCAATGATCACACAGGTAAGTGTGAAGTTAAAAATTATTCTGACTCTGCTATCATTGCAAAAGAGTTTTCTACAAAAACACAGATTTTCTCAAGTTCAGGCCAAAGGTCATCGAGGAGTGCAATTTCCATTTACAAGTTTAATATTGTCTTAAACCAGGGAACATTTGCCACAGCAAATTAATTCCCATAGGATTTAACTTGTGAAACCTTATTTTAAACAATCATACTTTGGACATTAAGTTTAAAACATTTAGACTGATAACGGCATCCCTACTCACTGAGCTGAGCTCCCAAGATATTCATTTAATTATAAGCTTGAACGATGAGGCCATAGAATCAATGCAACTGCATCACTAGCTGTTTAGGATGGTTCCGGTACATGTGGTCTGACCTATGACAGTATCCAAAGTGATCCTAATTATTGATATACACTGTTTTTATAATTTAACATTTTCAGTTGCTCAATTTCACTGACGGTTAATTTAACCTTATTCAGTTCTTTTTATGTTATTTATAACATCTTTGACACATTGTTTTTCTTGAGATATCAAATCGTTCCAAACTAATTGACCATGCATGCATTTTCTGTTCTGCTTGATTTCATTATTTTCTTTACTAACAAAGATGTTTAAAGATAATTCCAAGAGTTGAGACAAACATTTTGTGCCATCCAGCTGATGAAAGCTACTTGCTTTTCTGTAATATTTCAGATTTTACAGAAGATCCCGGGCAAAAAATGGTCTCATTAATAACCAACGAAGCATTGGCGTAAACCTGGAAAGAAGGCAGATATGGGTTATCATGATGAAGGGGATGGTCCATTCAATCATCCCTTGTTTCGTTCATGTCAACATGTGTGTTTTGACCAAATTAACAATTTGCACACATTTCTCCCCCTTGCCCAATATTTGACAATTTTAGCTTCAAAATTTAGATGATATATTTGGACTATTAAAATTCAATGTAACCAAATTTGCTGGATTTACTACATTTGAAAGAATTTGGCTAACACAATTCCAAAAAAACAAACAGAAATTTACGCCACTGCAACAAAGGGATCGAAACTGGAAAGTGGAGTAGAAATAATAGTTGATAGTGAGTTTTACATCAAATGCGTAACACAGCATAAAAAAAGCACCAGATCAATCTTTTTGCCTAGTCTTAGATTGCTGTTTATTCTCTCCTCCATTTTCCAGTCCTGGGGATTTGTCATTATAAATCCTTTGCTTTCCACTTGTTAATTGACTGTACTATTATTTGATACAGGTAAATATGAGTAAAAAGAAGCAGATCATACAACCGTAATGAGCAAACTATCAGGGTATAATGTAGGGTATAATTGAATGTTGCTTTACATACAATTTATACAATTTATACCAACAAGATTATGTGCTGCAATATATAAATTTTTGTAATCCCTGGACTCAGGTAAACTTATTGGTGTAACTTGAGGTTTTTGAGGCAATTAAAAACAATCACATAAATGCACCTCTTAACACGAACTTCCTGGGCTATGGGGAGGGGGAATTATTATGATTTTTTTATATCCAACAAACAGCCGATCAACAAACAGCCGAGCACACCAGGATTCGACCCATGAACCATCCGCACAAAAAGAGGATGCACTACCAACTGAACTGACCTAAGCTCCCAGTGCATATGCGGGCAATGATTCCCTGCCCACATATCACACTAGAAGGTGACGTAATCGAATCAATGCAGCAGCACGCTCGTGGAGATGGAAATTCGCTGTTGTGAATCGTGGTGCTCAAAGAGGCTTAGGGGTTAACAAGGTACAAAAATAGGGACAGCGGTCCCAAATAGGTCGTCCGTTTATATGGGTAGATTAAAAACAAGGTGGATCTCAAACCACAGGCATCTAGAAAGAAAGAGGTTAGACCACTAGCGGACCCAGGATATAAAAAATAAAATAAACATCCTGAGTTTGGTTGCAATTGTACTTCACCTGTTTAAATGAAATTAACTTTACATATGCAGCTAATTTTACATCTTGACCTCATATGACGTTTGACCTTGGTATGTGACCTTTGACCTAATTAACATATGAATGTTTCCATGTTGCATCCATAACCCAAGTTTGGTTGCAATTGGTCATTGTATGGAAAAATGAACAAGAGACAAAAAAAAATGAACAAGAGACCAAAAAAAAGGTGTACTAAATTTTACATCTTGACCTCAGATGGCCTTTGACCTTTCTATGCGACTTTTGACCTCATTAACATATGCGGGTTTCCATGTTGTATCTATGACTGAAGTTTAGTTGCAATTGGTCATTGTATGGAAAAGAAATGGACAAATGTAATCAATTTTACATATGCAGCAACTTTTACATCTTGACCTCAGATGACCTTTGACCATGGTATGTGACCTTTGACCTCATTAACATCTGAAGGTTTCCATGTTGCATCTATGACCGAAGTTTGGTTACAATTGGTCATTGTATGGAAAAGAAATGGAAAAATGTAATCAATTTTACATATGCAGCCATTTCTACATTTACATCTTGACCTCAGATGACCTTTGACCTTGGTATGTGACCTTTGACCTCATTAACATATGAAGGTTTCCATGTTGCATCTATGACCAAAGTTTGGTTACAATTGGTCATTGTATGGAAAAGAAATGGACAAATGTAATCAATTTTACATATGCAGCCACTTTTACATATACATCTTGACCTCGGATGACCTTTGACCTTGGTATGTGACCTTTGACCTCATTAACATATGAAGGTTCCCATGTTGCATCTATGACCGAAGTTTGATTGCAATTGGACATTGTATGGAAAAGAAATGGACAAAACAAAAAGTGTATACCAAATTGTTGAAAAAGTGTATACCAAATTGTTGACACACACACACCCCCACACACAGACAGACTACATACACGAAGGATGCTGCCATAAGGTCTCTCTCCTACGGACGACCTAAAAATGACCTAATTAAACCTAACTTCCTGGGCTATGTTTTTGTGTGTATCGGGGGAAGGTGAAAAGGTATGATATCTTTTACCCAACAAACCGCCAATCATCCACCACCGGGATACAACCCACGGACCATCCGCACACAAACAGACACCCTAATAAATGAGCTAAGCGGGCAGTGATTCCCTACCCACATATCACACCGGAAGGTGACATAATCGAATCAATGGTGCAGCATGCATGTGGAGATAGAAATTTGTATTGGGAATCAAGCGCTCAGGAGGGTTAGGCTTTTAATATCCACTAATTTGTTAATTGTTTTCTCTTACTTTTACATCTTAAAATACAGGCGAGTCTTGATCTTACCAGGGAGGGGGCAACAGTAAACTTGCTGTCTTACTTGGGGTCGACAGTAGACAAAGCAGTGGCAGTATTAACAGGCAGAGGTGATAGTGACAAATGTGGCAAAGAGCAAGAGAATGTTTGGCTATGAAGAGACAAGATGCTCCCGATAGATCCTGTCCAAGATCTTTAAAAACAGGTGAGTCTTAATCTTACACAGGAGGGGGCAACAGTAAACTTGCTTGCTGTCTTACTTTGGATCAGCAGTAGACAGGGCAGTGGCAGCAGTTGACTGGCAGAGTTGATAGTGAAAATGTGGCAAAGAGCAATAGAATGTGTGGCTATAAGAAGATGCTCCTGATAGGCCATGTCTCACATCTTGAAACACAGGTGAGTCTTGATCTTACAAGGGAGGGGCAACAGTAAACTTGCTGTCTTACTTAGGATCTGCAATAGACAGGGCAGTGGCACAGTAGTATAACTGGCAGAGGTGATAGTGAGAAATGTGGCAAAAGGCAAGAGCATACACGAAGATGCTCCCGATAGATCCTGTCCTAGATCTTTTAAAACAGGTGAATCTTGATCTTACAAGGGAGGGGTAACAGTAAGCTTGCTGTCTGACTTAGGATCTGCAGTAGACAGGGCAGTGGCAGTAACTGTTGACTGGCTGAGTTGAAAGTTAGAAATGCGACACAGAGCAAGGGAATTCTCAGCTTAGAAGAGACAAGATCTTCCCAAAGAGCAAGAGAATATATGTGGCTATGATGAGACAAGATGCTCCTGATAGATCCTGTCTCAGATCTTTAAAAACAGGTGAGTCTTGATCTTAAGAGAGGGGGTAACAGTAAACTTGCTGTCTTACTTAGGATCTGCAGTAGACATGGCAGTGGCAGTAGTTAACTGGCAGAGTTGATAGTGAAAATGCGATAAAGAGCAAGAGAATGTGTGGCTATAATGAGACAAGATGCTCCTGATTATATCCTGTCCCAGATCTTTAAAAAAGGTGAGTCTTGATCTTACAAGGGAGGGGTAACAGTACGCTTGCTGTCTTACTTAGGAGCTGCAGTAGACAATGCAGTGGCTGTAACTGTTGACTGGTTGAGTTGAAAGTTAGAAATGCAGTAAAGGGCAAGAGAATGCATGGCTTAGAAGACACAATATGCTCCAGATAGATCCTGTCCCAGATCTTAGAGAGAAGAGGGGCAACAGTAAACTTACTGTCTTACTTGGAATCTGCAGTAGACAGGATGGTAGCAACTGTTGACTGTCTGCGTAGAAAAATTAGAAATGCGGCACATAGCAAGGGAATTCTCAGCTTAGAAGAGACAAGATCTTCCCGATAGATCCTGTCCCAGATCTTTAAAAACAGGTGAGTCTTGATCTTACAAGGGAGGTAACAGTAAGCTTGCTGTCTTACTTTAGGATCTGCAGTAGACAACGCAGTGGCTGTAACTGTTGACATGGCCTAGTTGAAAGTAAGAAATGCGGTAAAGAGCAAGAGAATACGCGGCTTAGAAGAGACAAGATGCTCCTGATAGATCCTGTCTCAGATCTTTAAAAACAGGTGAGTCTTGATCTTAGAGGGAAGGGGGCAACAGTAAACTTGCTCTCTTCATTGGGATCTGCAGTAGACAGGGCAGTGGCAGCAGTTGACTGGCAGAATTGATAGTGAGGAATGTAACAAAGAGCAAGAGAATGCGCAGCTTAGAAGAGACAAGATGCTCCTGATGGGTCATGTCTCACATCTTTACAAACAGGTGAGCCTTGATCTTAGAGAGGAGGGGGCAACAGTAAATATGCTGTCTTACTTAGGATCTGCAGTAGACTGGGCAGTGGCAGCTCTTGACTGGCAGAGTAGATAGTGAAAATGTGGTGTATCCTTCGTGTCATTGTGCACTAAATTATTTTTCCAAGGTACTTTACTTAACTATGGGATCCTGTCAGCTGTCAGTAAGTGGCCTTCAACTCTTTCTGTATGTTCCAATTCAGTTCTAGAGTGCTAGAAGGCATTTCATCACCTTCTATTTGTTTCAACTTCTTAATGTTGTTTCTGTCTGGCGCTGTGACATTGTGCTAGACAAAGCAATCATACAAAGTATTTCTTTGTGACAGTGTGACACTGTGCCAGGTGAAGAAACTATTTTAAGCACTGTGACACTGTGCCAGGAAAGCCTAACATTTAGTTCCTCTTGTGTTGCAGTTGAATGGCAGAGCTGATAGTGAGAAATGTAGCAAAGAGCAAGAGAATGCGCAGCTTAAAAGAGACAACATAATCCTGATAGATCCTGTCTCAGATATTTAAAAACAGGTGAGCCTTGATCTTAGAGGGGATGGGGCAACAGTAAACATGCCGTCTTACTTAGGATCTGCAGTAGACAGGGCAGTGGCAGCAGTTGACTGGCAGAGTTGATAGTGAAAATGTGGCAGAAAACAAGAGAATTCTCAGATGAGAAGAGACAAGATCTTCCTGATAGATCATGTCTCGCATCTTTAAAAACAGGTGAGTCTTGATCTTAGAGAGAGGGGGCGACAGTAAATTTGCTGTCTTACTTGGGATCTACAGTGGACAACGCAGTGGCAGTAACTGTTGACTGGCCGAGTTGAAAGTTAGAAATGCGGTAAAAAGCAAGAGAATGCGCTGCTTAGATGAGACATGATGCTCCTGATAAATCACGCCCCACATCTTTAAAAACAGGTGAGTGTGATCTTAGAGAGGAGGGGCCAACAGTAAACTGTCTTACTTAGGATCTACAGTCGACAGGATGGTAGCAGCTGTTGACTGTCCTAGTTGAAATTAAAAATGTGACAAAGAGCAAGGGAATTCTCAGCTTAGAAGAAACAAGATCTTCCTGATAGATCCTGTCCAAGATCTTTATAAACAGGTGAGTTTTGATTTTACAAGGGAGGGGGCAACAGTAAACTTGCTGTCTTACTTAGGATCTGCAGTAGACAACGCAGTGGCAGTAATTGACTGGCAGAGTTGATAGTGAGAAATGTGGCAAAGAGCAAGAGAATGTGTGGCTATAATGAGACAAGATGCTCCTGATAAATCCTGTCCAAGATCTTTAAAAACAGGTACATTTTGATCTTACAAGGGAGGAGGCAACAGTAAACTTGCTGTCTTACTTAGGATATGCAGTAGCCAACGCAGTGGCAGTAACCGTTGACTGGCCGTGTTGAAAGTTAGAAATGCGGTAAAGAGCAAGAGAATATGTGGCTATTAGGAGACAAGATGCTCCTGATGAATCCTGTCTCAGATCTTTAAAAACAGGGGAGTCTTGATCTTAGAGGGAAGGGGCAACAGTAAACTTGCTCTCTTCATTGGGATCTGCAGTAGACAGGGCAGTGGCAGCAGTTGACTGGCAGAATTTATAGTGAGGAATGTAGCAAAGAGCAAGAGAATGCGCTGCTTAGATGAGACATGATGCTCCTGATAGATCCTGTCTCAGATCTTTAAAAACAGGTGAGTCTTGATCTTAGAGGGGAGGGGGCAACAGTAAATTTGCTCTCTTCATTGGGATCTGCAGTAGACAGGGCAGTGGCAGCAGTTGACTGGCAGAATTGATAGTGAGGAATGTAGCAAAGAGCAAGAGAATGCGCTGCTTAGATGAGACATGATGCTCCTGATAGATCACGCCCCACATCTTTAAACAGGTGAGTGTGATCTTAGAGAGGAGGGGCCAACAGTAAACTATCTTACTTAGGATCTGCAGTCGACAGGATGGTAGCAGCTGTTGACTGTCCTAGTTGAAGTTAAAAATGTGACACAGAGCAAGGGAATTCTCAGCTTAGAAGAAACAAGATCTTCCTGATAGATCCTGTATAAGATCTTTATAAACAGGTGAGTCTTGATTTTACAAGGGAGGGGGCAACAGTAAACTTGCTGTCTTACTTAGGATCTGCAGTAGACAGGGCAGTGGCAGTAATTGACTGGCAGAGTTGATAGTGAGAAATGTGGCAAAGAGCAAGAGAATGTGTGGCTATAATGAGACAAGATGCTCCTGATAAATCCTGTCCAAGATCTTTAAAAACAGGTACATTTTGATCTTACAAGGGAGAGGGAGGAGGCAACAGTAAACTTGCTGTCTTGCTTAGGATATGCAGTAGCCAACGCAGTGGCAGACCGTTGACTGGCCGTGTTGAAAGTTAGAAATGCGGTAAAAAGCAAGAGAATATGTGGCTATTAAGAGACAAGATGCTCCTGATAAATCCTGTCTCAGATCTTTAAAAACAGGTGAGTCTTAATCTTAGAGGGAAGGGGGCAACAGTAAACTTGCTCTCTTCATTGGGATCTGCAGTAGACAGGGCAGTGGCAGCAGTTGACTGGCAGAATTGATAGTGAGGAATGTAGCAAAGAGCAAGAGAATGCGCTGCTTAGATGAGACATGATGCTCCTGATAGATCCTGTCTCAGATCTTTAAAAACAGGTGAGTCTTGATCTTAGAGGGGAGGGGGCAACAGTAAACTTGCTCATTGGGATCTGCAGTAGACAGGGCAGTGGCAGCAGTTGACTGGCAGAATTGATAGTGAGGAATGTAGCAAAGAGCAAGAGAATGCGCTGCTTAGATGAGACATGATGCTCCTGATAGATCACGCCCCACATCTTTAAACAAGTGAGTGTGATCTTAGAGAGGAGGGGCCAACAGTAAACTGTCTTACTTAGGATCTGCAGTCAACAGGATGGTAGCAGCTGTTGACTGTTTGAGTTTAAAGTTAAAAATGTGACACAGAGCAAGGGAATTCTCAGCTTAGAAGAAACAAGATCTTCCTGATAGATCCTGTCCAAGATCTTTAAAAACAGGTGAGTCTTGATCTTACAAGGGAGGGGGCAACAGTAAACTTGCTGTCTTACTTAGGATCTGCAGTAGACAGGGCAGTGGCAGTAATTGACTGGCAGAGTTGATAGTGAGAAATGTGGCAAAGAGCAAGAGAATGTGTGGCTATAATGAGACAAGATGCTCCTGATAAATCCTGTCCAAGATCTTTAAAAACAGGTACATTTTGATCTTACAAGGGAGGGGGCAACAGTAAACTTGCTGTCTTGCTTAGGATATGCAGTAGCCAACGCAGTGGCAGACCGTTGACTGGCTGTGTTGAAAGTTAGAAATGCGGTAAAGAGCAAGAGAATATGTGGCTATTAAGAGACAAGATGCTCCTGATAAATCCTGTCTCAGATCTTTAAAAACAGGTGAGTCTTAATCTTAGAGGGAAGGGGGCAACAGTAAACTTGCTCTCTTCATTGGGATCTGCAGCAGACAGGGCAGTGGCAGCAGTTGACTGGCAGAATTGATAGTGAGGAATGTGAGGCAGTAACCGTAGACTGGCCATGTTGAAAGTTAGAAATGCGGTAAAGAGCAAGAGAATGTGTGGCTATGAAGAGACAAGATGCTCCTGATAAATCCTGTCCAAGATCTTTGAAAAAGTTGAGTTTTGATCTTACAAGGGAGAGAGCAACAGTAAACTTGCTGTCTTACTTAGGATCTGCAGTAGATAACGCAGTGGCTGTAACTGTTGACAGGTCGAGTTAAAAGTTAGAAATGCGGTAGTAAAGATGAAGAGAATGCGCGGCTTCGAAGAGACAAGATGCTCCTGATAGTTCCTGTCCCAGATCTTTAAAAAAGGCGAGTCTTGATCTTACAAGGGAGGGGGAAACAGTAAACTAATTGCTGTCTTACTTAGGATCTGGAGTAGACAGGCCAGTGGCAACAGTTTACTGGCAGAGGTGATAGTGAGAAATGTGGCAAAGAGCAAGAGAATGTGCAGCTTAAAAGAGACGAGATGCCCCCGATAGATCCTGTATCACATCTTTAAAAACAAGTGAGCCTTGATCGTAGAGGGGAGGGAGCAACAGTAAACGTTCTGTCTTACTTAGGATCTGCAGTAGACAGGGCAGCAGCAGCAGTTGACTGGTAGAGTTGATTGTGAAAATGTGGCAGAGAGCAAGAGAATTCTCAGTTGAGATGAGACAAGATCGTCCTGATAGATCATGTCTCACATCTTTAAAAACAGGTGAGTCTTGATGTTAGAGGGAGGGGGCAACAGTATATTTGCTGTCTTACTTTGGATCTGCAGTAGACAGGATGGTAGCAACTTTAGATTGTCTGAGTTTAAAATTAGAAAGGCGGCACAGAGCAAGGGAATTCTCCGCTTAGAAGAGACAAGATCTTTCTGATAGACCCTGTCTCAGATCTTTAAAAAAGGTGAGTCTTGATCTTACAAGGGAGGGGGCAGCAGTGAACTTGCTGTCTTGCTTAGGACATTTTCTCACTATGTAAATCCATGTGAACTCGGTTCACATTGATTTGCGTTCTCATTGTGCAATTTAAAAAAGGTGAGTCTTGATCTTACAAGGGAGGGGGCAGCAGTGAACTTGCTGTCTTGCTTTGGGCATTTTCTCACTATGTAAATCCATGTGGACTCGGGTCACATTGATTTTGCGTTCTCATTGTGCAATTAAATACACCAAAATACCGATTCCACTTACACGGATGTTACTTGTTTAAAAGTTTAAGCTAGTGTGCCGTGAGTAATTACTGTATAATTATCGTAATTGTGTATGAATTAGATCAATGCACTCGTATGTTTTGTTTCTCCGAAAAGTCAAGACAAATCAATGCACTTGTTCAAATGTTGATATGCTCACAATAGCTCACAAACCACTATTTTGTTCACATTAGCCAGCCACAAACTGAACGCCCGAGCACACAGCTACTCAGACAGGATGTTATGAGCTCTGCTTGAGAGCACCTTTTATTTGCATCTTAGTGCACGTTCACACATCAATACAATACCAAGTTTTTGGCCATGTAACAGAGTACAATAGGCGCTTCAACCTGTTTTGAGCAAATTAGTGCTGTACACATTTGTCATGAAAATCAACGCGAGCATTGATTTGTCTACTTTCTTTCAAAACAACGCATACCCATTTATTGACCTATAAATGATGCAATCTGATTTCAATTAGCATGGTTAGGAGACACTCCTCACAAATGGCAGATTCCATGCAAATAGTGTATAACAGTGTCTCCTGTATGCTCAGTCATGTTTTTGTGGCTTTACCTGCCTATTGGATCAGTTTGATATTTGAATGAATGGCTATACAGTAGTGGCATTGTAGCTGTGCAACCACAATATATTTAGTTGATACAAACCACAGTAGACCCCGGCAGTAGACTTCCTGAAAAGGATGAATTTGTCATTGATGTTATGTTTCAGGCTCGGTCATCTTTGTTGCATTCATGCCTCTCCTTGGTTTTCTATAAATATTAGGCTCTTTCGCACACCATGCAATATCTCGTGCATCACAAGAATGAATACAACTTTACACAAAAAGCAGAAAATATATTATTTATTAGCAAAATTTTCAATCAAATCAGTTCATCAATGTACTAGGTTTTGCATTTCATTATTTAAACAGAGTATACCTTCTCTTCCTGTATCTGTTTACAGTTAATTTTGCTGTTCTCTTGAATTCTCTGACATTCACAATATTCACCTAATTCAACACAATCAATCTTCATGAAGAAAATAAAACTATTTTACTCTCTTTTACCTTTCAGGGCCTGTGGACACTGTTGAACATCGTTCTGTTCTGGACGCTATATTCATTCACCCCCACTGAAATATCATTTATCGTGTCCGCTCAACATAATATAAAGTCAACAATCTGAGCAGTGGCGACAGAAGCATCAGAATTTAGGGGGTTGTGGACATAATTTAATCAGAAACGGGGATAAGAAGTGATGATTGTCTATATTGGAATTGTGTTGAGACCGTGTGTCTGGCTCGCTCTCACCTGTATGACCCGCAAATTCTACACGCTTGTATGGCAGCTAGTCTGTTATGGCAACAAATTGTCTCTTATTGAACTTATCTTTAGAAAAGATAGGTCAGTGGAAATTCAAATCCGTCAAACATGTTTAACAATTGAAATTATTGCATGAATTCACTGGCTCTATTTACATAACAATATTTGATACCAAGTAGTTTGTACATTTGTTTCACTCGATGTTTTATTACACCTACACTCGGAACCGATAACAAGCACTCAGGACAATGACTGTATCTTTTCAGATCGGTAATAGTTTCTGGGAATGAGCGTGGTGTCAGGTTATTTGTTACTGTTAAGAAGTTATTTTATGGCAGCGCTAGATGCTACGGAACCTTTTATGATGCTTCCTTATGATCCATTTAATCTGAGACACAAAATAATAGCTTCAACAGAAAAAACCGGTTTAGCTGTCCACATAATTTAAAAGTCACTGATTAAAGGAAAATGACTGCGTTTAGTGGGTATTGTTTAAAGATAACGGAACAAAACATTTTCACTTTGGAACCGAGGAATTGCACGAGGGGTGTAGCCTCAAGGTCCCAAAGTAAAATGTTTGATTCTACACAGTTACCAGCAAAGTCATTATCCTGATTCAAAACCTTCAATTAAAATCGTCATTTAACGATACGGACGTTACTTTTGTACTATTAATTAATTATTAATTTAAAAAGTAACACTTGCGGCAATTTAACCATGCTTGAACCAAATTCATACACTCTTATTAATGTGCGTTCACACTAGGGCGATGTTTGCCGTGCAATGCGATGGCCATACTGCATGCGATGGAAGTCAGCGTCACTGCAATGCGCCGCAGACTGCCGCAATGGCAGTTAAACATTTTAAACTCCATTGCACAGTAAATAACGTCTACTGTGAACGAACCTTTAGAAGTGTCATACCAGTCAGACTAAAGTATGCGGTCGCATGTGCGCCATTCAATTCGCACACCACATAGATTATAATTATGCTTTAATTGTGAATTTTGATTTGTACAGTGTCATGTACAGGGTGTCCCAAAAGTCTATGCATGACTTTGAAGCTTTGTATTTCACAAAATATAAGAATATGAATACATATTTAGAAAGAGGAGATGTGGGAAATGTTGATACCAAACATTGGAGTAACATCTGTTTGTAATGCCACCCTAGAAGTAAAATATGTATTACTGCAAAAATGTAATTTTATACTTCGGAGGAATAAAGTTCATAAATCCATACCTATTGAGATTAACAAAAAGATGGGTAGAGTTGGTTACACGGAAAGTGATCCGTCAATTGTAATATTTATAATTTTACATTACAATGATCCTATCATAATAACAAACTAAATCTGTCCACTGCTTTAATGTTTTGTTTGATCTGAATCTTGTATGAAAACTTCTTCAAGTCCTTCCGCAAAATTCTGTGAACAGTTGATCTTTTAATCTTGTTTTCTGCAGAAGGTCGGCAAATAGATCTCTTAGGACTTTTGGCTACTGCATGTCTTATGACATCAAGGTGACTTGTTGATCACCAGTCTTTCTACCACATCGATACAAATCATGCACAGTTCCTGTGTTCAAAAATGTATCCACCAACTTCAGAATGGATATTCTTCCTGGTGCGCGTTTCACTTTGAAATGTTTTCTGAATTTGTGTTGAGTAAGTTGAACTAAATTTGATGTAGCGTAGAACCATACAATTTGTATTCGCTTATCTATGCTGTTAACCATCTTGAATGAAGACATTTGCTGTGCAATGTTGTCTACTACGCCTATTTATGTTATGAGTGACCGAGTTTGGTAATAACATTGATGTTGCAAGGTAAGCAGTGAACTGTGACTAATACGCAACGTTGCTTTCATACTGTTAATTTATGCGCACCTGATTTTAGCAACAATGTGTGGTACTTGGTATGGGTTGGTCTGGCACATGGCCAAAAACTTTCACCCAGTTTCATAATGTTATGGGTTCACCAATAGGGTTATGTTTGGTATCAAAATAATTTCTTTAGTCTCGTCTATCAAAATATGGTTAAATTTATACCTCATGATTTATATTTTATGAGATATGACTCAAAAACGTGCATAGACTTTTGGGACACCCTAAATTAGGTTAATACATGCGTATGTTTTGTTTCTTGAAAAATCAATGCAAATGTTGATTTGCTCACAATAGCACTCCCCCTGCAGGGTCTTGCCATTATTCACACTTCAACATCAGCGCGTGTGTAGCAGTGAAGGACGGCATTTGATTGGGACACACGTGTCGCATATATTTATAAAGTTTGGAATTTACACATGTTCTATCAGAGACTGCAAATTTTTATCAGTTGTGTATAATGTACTTTTAGCAACCAAAAGTATTAGGACACCTTGCAAGCTGCAAAATGAGAGAAAATACTGGGAATCTATTGAAGTACTGTGTTAGCTTTTTGGTATTCCAGGGTTATAACATTAATGGAAAGTTCTCAAAAGTTTGGTACAATAAAATTGGAATGATATTCCTACTTAAGACATTATTATTTAAAAGGAAAACATTTGTAACAATATTTAAGCGATAACTTTTTTTTGCATTGATACATGTATATTTAGTTAAAATTCATCATGACTTAAAAGTCATGATGACTGATAGCCTTGTGTATGGGCTAAGGTTATGTGGGTGCTATGAACAAGGACAGAGAATTTGGTTGGTTTCCAAACTTTCCATTTAAAATATGAAAGTAAAGGTGTCAAACTGAAACTAAATTTCCCTCCCAAATATCTCATTTTTTGAAGATGAATGAAGAGATCAGATGTCAATATGTGTGAGAGATTAAAGACTTGTGACAAACAATTGAGAAAGGTTTTTTTGAAAGGAATTCAAAATTGTCAGACTACCCACCTGTGATGTAGTACTCGAGTCCGGACTCGGACTCGAGACCGGTCTCGAGTCCCTATTTTGAAGGACTCGGACTCGGAGGTGAACGACTCGGACTCGGGCACTAGGGACTCGGGAATTGTGCCTGAGTCCTGTCCGAGTCCAGTCAATATTGGCTTATTTGTTTGCAGTAATTAAATACTTATTTAGGCACCCAATCAATGAAAGAAATAATGTCATAAATCATCATAAATACATCTGAACAGTTAAAAATATGCTGTTGAAAATACCTTTTGATAATCATTACAAGCATTAAAACACAATTCGAGGGAACCTATAAATAATAAGTGATAATAATCATGTGCAATCGAATGCTGTTTGTACGATGTAAATGGTCTTTAGGTGTTTTTGTGTCAGTATTTATACTGTTTAAAAAAATGATAACATTTCTTACAATTTCATTTCATTGGCAATTTTCAAATTGATGGAATTAGGGATGACATTTCCAGTGAAAAGAAATAGGTGAAACGACAGAGGAAGGGTTGCTTTACAGAATGACACACCTTTTAACAAGTTTGTAATTTCTCGATGTATGAACTTCTGGACACTTTTTGAATATCTGAATCAATTCTTATGCCTATAATTCAAAATGGTATCAACATTTGTCCATGTATAGACATGCATGCGAAGGTTTAAAATGCATCACTATGTTGACTTCACTGATGTTTGCCTATTATAGATAGAAAAATTAATGACATGTGATCAGAAATTAAATACATATAAGGACTCGTGACTCGGACTCGGACTCGAACATGAAGGACTCGGACACTAAGGACTCGAACTCGAGAGGTAAAGACTCGGACTCGGACTTGGGTAGGGTGGACTCGACTACAACACTGCTACCCACCATAGGATTACATTGGCTATAATGAGGTTGTTGAATTATTCATGAGCTATTTGTATAATTCCATGGAATTAAATTAGCAGATGTTGTAGGAAACATGAATTTATTAATGAGAAGAGATTAAACAACACATTTGTTCAACTTGTAGTGAAATATTACACTCCAAATTGAATATATGGGATGATTTTGACACCATAACCAAGTGTCTTAATACTTTTGGTTGCTAGTGTCAGGCATGAGCATTTTCAGTTTTTAAACTGAATTCAGTTTTTTCTTTGTCCAAATGTCCGCACTTTCTTTTCATTTCAGCCAGTTTTGGGCCTTTTTAGCCCGATTTCACGCACATTTTCAGGTTTTTCAGGTTTTTTTCATGGGTTTTCATTCCCTTGCCTGTAGTGTACTATATAAGAATATGGGCATTTTTTGTCATTAATATAATGTTTGAAATAAAATAAACCATAATTTCAATATAACTCTAATAATGCAATTTTGTGTATGTCTTCATTTACTATGAGGGTCATTCAATAAGTTCTATCTCCTCCCTCATAACATTGTAAATATGAATGTTAAGGTTCGTTCACGCCAGGCGATAATTGTTGTGCGTAGCTTTACTTCTGCAGCAATGTACGGCAGTTCATCGCAGAAATTGTGCCATTTATCAATTTTTATCCAGAAAAAAGTAGCCCTAAATCTCACTGGCTATGGCTGGTTAATAATCAATAAGCAGATCATAATCTTGTGCACCAATACACGGTAGCATAATGACACATAATACACAAAGAAAGATCAATTTCATGGACAAAACCAGCCATAGCCAGAGTGCCACTTTTTTTTCTTCTGTATACAAATTGATAAATGGCACAATTTCTTATCGTTGCATTGTCTCCACTAGCCAACAAATTTGGTATCAAAATGTGCCTAACAATTGGGTGCATCTTTCTAGCTGAAGGTTATTTAAATCCAAATATTTTTGGAAATATTCTAATATATGCTAGGGGGAACTTACATATTTGGTTGGGTGTATGAGCAAAAACGCAGCAAATCGTGAGCTTTTCAGACTGATTCTACAGGCCAGTGTTTGTTTATCTTCATGCGTACTGCAACCATGAAGTCGGCACGCGTAACTCATAACACGTCGTAGTGCAGTGTGAAAATAGACACGCCTTTGGGGTTGAGATAAGCCGTAGGGACGGGGGTGGGGGTTAATGAAGAAATATGGAATAAGCGAGCGTCATGAGATAATGAAATGATGTGTGGAACAATACATGGTATGGTGAATCTAAATTGCGTAAGATGGTGTCAGATGTGGGATTTGACACTGTACATGGTAGTCCTGATTATTTACGAGATTTAAAGGTAGATGACCCGATCACATTTCCGATTTTCAACTTGAAGTTTTCTATTCTACATGAAAGGTCATCCTTAAAAAAGTTGTGTTCCAAAGTTTGAGTTGCATAGCTCTAATGGTTCTTATTTTAGACGCACAAGATGCTGTGAACTGTACCCATTGAGTAGTACACAAACTATATCGGTGGTTACCACCATTCGCGGTAATTCGACGTTATTTCATCGATTTCTCCGTAATTATACCGATTTAGGCCGTCAAATTTCAGTATGATGATGAGAAAAATACGAGCTTTCATATGATATGAAAATCTCCGTATGTTTGAAATAATTCTGTGTTACGAAAATGTGATCGGGTCATCTACCTTTAAATGATACGTAAAACAAGGTGTAATACAATAGTGTGGTTTCAATGGACATTTCATGCCTCATAGGCATGGCATTGAGGCATTAATTGAGTGTATAAACCCTAGGGGGGGGGGGGGTACTCAGATTTGGTTTGGTCGTGGGGGTGCCGCTTGAGATTCAAAACCCCTACCCATTTCTAAGGGTGATTTTGGAAAACATGGTACCTATTTCTAAGGATTTTGCTTCATTATAAACCCAATTTTCGCAAAATATTGGGAAAATATACCATATTTTCGCGAAAGTAGACCCATTTGTAAAAAGTGACCCCATTATAAGGGATTTTCCAGCACAAATCATACCCCATGTTTAGGAATATTTTGCAAAAAAAGCCACCCATTAGAGAGAGCGGCACATCCCCTTATACCGTTTTAGGCTAGTATAAACCATGGGATATATCTTGGGGCAATGACGGGAAGCATTCAATTTCAGATCAGAATATAGACATGTATTATACCAGGGACAATATTGTCCCTGATTATACTCAATGGGCCGTATTCTTGAGCTAAATGTGACGCGTACTAACTTAAACGTGAGTTCATCCTTTAAACGATGTTTTTAACAAAACACAATTTTAAACTCAGCAAATCTTGTTCCCAGAGTGGTTCTGTGTTGATTTTTTACAGGTATTTAATTGTGGCCCTAATGGGTTACAATACAATGTAGATCTCGACCGAATGCCTTAAATACACAGTACTTTTAAAGACCACACGATCCGCACTTCAGCTAGCACCGGACACGGTTGAGTGATCTTTCAAGGCATACAGTTGGTGTGCGAGTTTAGTTAGACATGCATTAAACTACCCCATACCCATGTCATGTTTCAAGTTCGACACATATTTCTGCGAGTTAAGTAAAACAAATGTACGAGAATTGCGTTTAGTTAAACGATGGGTCTATAAAAGCCAAAGTTAGACAAACAACCTACTCATGTTTAGCTAGTATGTATAATTGTTAAAACAAAACTCACACATCCAACTCACTAAAACTTCAAACATGGGCGTATGGGTAGTTTAAAGCGTGTTTAAGGGGTCGTCCAAAATTATTGCCATTTTCACATGCGTACAGAGCGTACATAAATTCTTAGCCCCTAACTAAACTAGCTAGTGCACCAAATTAACGCCTTGAATTATGCCCGGTGCAAGCTGATGTGCAGATGGATCGTGCAGTCTTAAAAATACCCATGCATTTGGTTGATGGCCGAAACTAAATACAAGACGTGTAGCTTAATTGTGTAGACTATATGGTCGAATCCAACGAAAAGTGTACACGTGATGTTCAGGCCTATAATAAAATAATCTATATCTTGATTATTTTATTTTTGTGTTATACGTATCCGCCTCGATGAGACGCTTCGCGCCATATATAATATGACTAACTTCTATGCACAATTGGGCGTATGCGAGCAATAAACCTGCTATTTTTCACCCTTTTTACAAAATAGTTGTTCAGGTTTTATTTTAGACATATAACCGTTTAGATGAAAACGAGCTTAAGCGGAAATAATTTTACCTGTTTGATTGGTGGATATCTCAAGAATGCCTCTGGTAATTTTTGTTACTTTTGATCAATCCCCTGAATTGTTGTGATTTTTTTGGCTGTGGTAAGTTTTGACGTTACCTACCAATACATGTTTTGTTAAATCTCACTTTCGGGGAAGAATTCGCCTGAGGTAGTGTAATTTGTGCTGTAAGGATACCTAAATATGTTAAATACTTAAATGCATTGTCCACATTCAAGTCGATTTTTTGATAAAGCTGTTAGAAATTTTAAAAGCAGAAAAGATCGGTTTGGTAAAAAAAATGCATTACCTCCGAATACCTATTTAAAACACTGCCATTTTAATATAAACACAGATTAGTGAATGATATCTATAGAATAAGCGAAGTGTGATACAATGTACATGTGTGCCAAGTTTTATCATTTTGAAGGCAACATTTTTTGAAATATCAGCAATAAAAGGCTGTATTCGTAGGCAAATTTGAAATATGAACTTTTACCTTCAAATACAAATAACGATACCGTGGTTATTCCCTCTGTTGTTACATACTTGTATCGACTGGAATAAAGTAGAAATGTGCGCTGCGTTTGGCAAGCCACAGAGAAGATTTGCATCAATCTTTCAGCTTTTGTAAGTAACTTTTCACAAAATTCTGTAGTTTGCGTACAAGTGCATCACTAATTTGTTGTTGTCTTAAAAGTTGATTGAATATAGCCTCCCTATGTCTCAATCTTGTTACTCCTATTAGTGTAGTTGTTTATGTTATTCACGCAAAGACATCCTCTGACAGTTGATTTAAATCGCAATGGGGGTGATTAATGTTTATATAAATAATCAGTAACAGCTTCTCGTGCATTGACTTCATGTTGTATTCGGAGGTAACATGTATATGTAGGCAACATTCAATAATATACACGGTGCATATTGGCCCTAAATGATTTTATTTTACATACAAGCAGTGCGCAATCATATAATCTGACTGGATATATTATTATATTTATATTTGGAGGGAAAAAATTAATATTCCTTTATTAAATGAAAATAGGAGGTGTTAATTTAAATAAAATGCATGGTGTAATCACACTGGTTTTGCCGAGAACATATTTTTTGTTGGAGTTAGAGTGAATGAATGTTATTTATATCCATAGATTACACATTGATCGTCTTAAAATGGGTACATTTAGTCATAATATCCATGAAATTTCGGCTTTATAATCAATTTTCTCATATTCCATTTTGTATTCGTAGGTAACCTATATATTAGTTAATGAGCATGGTACAATTCCTGTATTGTTTTTCGCTTTCATTCGCACCTTATATTATGTAAATATTAAGCAGGAATGTATAAGACGGGAATAATATCGTTTGGTGCGTAATATTGTTTTAAACCAGCTTGTCGATATGATGTATACGTAGTTAACCAACTTCCTCTGGAATTGCAGAGAAGTGACTACTGAAGTACATAATATTGACCATTATTGTAGTTGTATTTGAAAATGGAATTCATGTGTCACAAATATAAAATAACTTGCTTCATTTTTGCTCGGGCAGGTTGTGTAATGTCACCGAAACGTATTTTAAGTGAACAAAAAATTTAATAAAAATTTTTCCCTTTTTTTTTAAAGGTGGGAGGTAATCAATGGTAGGTCTAACTTAACTGATTTCAGTCTCAAATCAAGAATTGTTCATGAATAATGCTTCCGACATTCATTAATTAGTGTAATTAAACTAAGCAGTGGTTGATTTAAAAGAAAATCACAATGAAAGGCACATGCCCGACAATATCTCTGTCGTGGCAAAACCTATTAGATTAGTGTTTTTAAAACAACAACTGCTAGAAGACTCACTTGCCTCCTTCATTTAGAACAAATTGAGGAAGACAACCGGTTGTTTTATTGCTTAAAACAAATAACCTGACATTCAAGATTATGAATTACAGGCAAATCAAACTGTTTGCTAAAAGAAAACCGCTTGCTTTCTAATTAATGATGGCTCGAGGAAATGTTCAATAGTTGATTCGATCCAATACTTTGGATTCACACGGAAACTGAAACGTTCATTCTTAACATTCTAAAATGTCCTATAATAAACAAAGAGTAATTCTGTTCTACTAGATATTTATTCTCGTGACAAGAGAGAGATGAAGAACTAACTACACAAAGAATACAACAAGATCCACTAAACTTGTTAAGTAGAGATTACAAGGCTGAATGATCAGAGGTATCTTACTTAAAATGTTTCTATATGCTTAATATTTTAGTTTTAATGATGAACATGCTTTTTACCAAATGAGATGAGTAAGAATATTATACTAGCGAGTTCATTGATTGTTTAACTATACCTTTACGAAATTTTAACCCAGTACGATATGTATGTTGTCATCATCTTGCCTTGTATCAGATGTTAAATATTACACACTTCTGACTGTTTTGTAGAAGTTAAACGCACATTCTTAATAATTGAAAGTCAAGCAAGAAAGACACTTACAAAATTGGATGATCAGATACGCGTTAGCATAATAAAACATTTTCTGCTGTAATTATTATGTGTAAATTAATTTTAATCAACATTCCTTAACCAAATTAGATGATCAATAATACTAACAGTATAGGCCTAGTGAGTTTATTGATGTTTAGGATGTTTTCTTTTATATCTTAGAAATAGGAACATAGTTTTATATAATTTTAATGTTTATTTTGTTAATCTTGCTTTTTATTCAAATGTTGAATATTACGCAATTCTGATTGTTTTGTAAAAGCAGTGCTGAGTGCACATTCTTATATTATCAACTTTTAACGTCAAGCAAGACACCTTTTTTATTTTGCTGTACGACATTCACCCTCACACGCGATTCAGGGCATAAAAACTACGTCGAGTACAATTTTGCCTCTTAAACATATGTAAAATCAAAGAATCCAACCGTTCTTAGTCAACGAAGTTAAAGTTGAGAACAAATGTGTTACCTACGAATACTTTGATTATTGCAATATTAGCTACCGTGCTTTAAGTCTTAACATGTTTTTCTCTTATAGGAATGCTTAAAATTGTTGCCTGATATTTTGTTCTTAATAAACCTATTCAAATTCACCACTGAGAGGTGGATATTGTATATTTTTTCAACATTAAATTAATATTCTAGTATCTATTTAAAGTAAACTATTGGGGAATATGTCCCTAATATTAGGATTTAAACATGTTTTAACATGTTTATTTAAAAACAAATATTGTTAACAACCCTGCATGATCATTTCACCCCCAAAATGCAGCATAAATTAAGTACAACATTAATTTATTACAGTTTTACTTCTCTTATACCTACGTATACATTAACTGTTACCTACGAATACAAAATGTCCACATTCCTCTATGTACTTAAGTTTCTGGCGCATGCTCAAAATTCTAAATTTTCCAGAAAGGGTCATTCCCCCTCTTTGAGGTACATGAAAACAAATGTTCATTAAAATCATCTTGGTGAAAGTATACAAAGTGACTCAACCTCATGTTTCAAAGTATTGAGAGCCTGAAAATGCTACCTAACTGTGTGAATCTAAAATGTAAAAAAAGATGAGTACCTGTACAAATATGTCCACTTTCTATCAGCATTAGCATCTTCTGAATACAATACAATCACAAATTTGAATGCAATATGTAAATAGGTGGAATAATCATCACTTAATCAAAATATGGTACTTGTATTTGTAGGTAACATTGAGAAGTGTACCTTCAACTTCATCATTCCGCCACGTGGTCAATTGGAGAGATTAGTGATGGCACTTTTTTTCCATACAAGCTTGATATGTTGACTTTGAGTGCAGAAAAGGAAAAAGAGATCGAAGCATTTTGAAACTGGACCCTAAAAATCTAGCCGTGTACACTTTTCGTTGGATTCGACCATATACACAATAGTCGTTATTAACACATGCGCAGATGCGAATTTACTATACAGCGTGTATCAAAAAGAACGCAACACTTTTTGTCGAGATCTGTACGATCGCAGTAAAAAACAAATCACTCTAAAACTTATATATTCTGTTAGGTCTACTTATTGGCTATCCCATAGTCAAATTACAACGATATCGATTATTTATTCGCTGAAATATTAAAGGTATAAGTAGAGAAGTGCAAAACACGTTTTACATCGTTCGTTCTAAAAACTTGGATTTTCCTGTCCGAATAGTGTTATGGGTTAACAGTTTAATTACTATGTAAACTTAATGTCTGGAATGGTTTATCTTAATTTCATTTGTTTGAGTAAGGTGGTACATAAAATAATTGAATCGTGTAATCTGATAATCATTTTGACCATTTGAATACGTCAATCACCCTTTTAAGTTCTGAACCACCGATTGCTATGATCGCCACATACATGTCTATGGTACGTGCTTTCATAAATTTAAGTTCATAATCGATGCATCTTAAAACAAGGACATTTTGCAGCACCATAATGTCCCATTCACAACAGAATAACAATGACTGATTCATACCAGACAATTCCTAGATAACTTCACTGGACTATTCCATTTATTTATCTTTTGAATAATGTGCCATACTGTTTTATTTATGCCATTAACGAGATAAAAAGAGAGAGGATTTGCAAACAGACTTTGTAATCTGGATTGTCAAGTTGTGTCATTAACTGTCAACTAATTTATTGCCAGATTTAATTAATATTGATATGATACTGTAATAGCCAGACATTTGATACCTTTAACATGACATTTTCTTCTCAGAATGATGAGTAGTTTGATTCCAATTATTTAAGTACAATGAGTTATTAAAGTGTCTTGCTAATATTCACCTGACAAGAATATCAGGCATACAGGATAAACGATGTAAAACGTGTTTTGCACTTCTCTACTTATACTTTTAATATCTCAGCGAATAAATAATCGATATCGTTGTAATTTGACTATGTGATAGCCAATAAGTAGACCTAACAGAATATATAAGTTTTAGAGTGATTTGTGATTTACCGTAATCGAAGAGCTCGCGACAAAAAGTGTTGCGTTTTTTTTGATACACCCTGTATAAGACTGTCGTGTAGTGAAACGGAACAGACAGTGTACATGACGGGCGTCAACCTGACGCATGGCCATCATACATGACGATAGTCGTGCAGCGATATCGAAGCTCAAGTATCGTGCGTGGGTCTATGGTGGGTCAGATTAGGCACTGCAAAAATATTAGGACATGTTTAGCGTCGACTTTTAGTAGGGTTAAGGATAAGAAAGAATACAATTAAAGCATACCCCCAAAAGGAAGATGTGGAGACGCTATAACAGTCAATAATTAGGTCACCCAAGCCCTATATGAAAGCTATGAAGATTGTTAAACGGGGTAGTTTAACGCAGGTTTAATCACAACTCCTACACCAACTGTATGCCTTGAATGATTTACTCAACTGTGCACGGTTGTGCCAGCTGCTTGCATAGCTGCTTGCATGTAACCCATTTGGGCCATAATAAATAAGGGCTAATATAAGCGATAAACCACATATTTCTTACCAATTTGGAACTAATTAAACTAAACTATAACACATTTCCATTAACTATATTCCGGGGGGGGGGAGCATTCATGTATAAAAGTTGTAATCATCCGTTTGAATCTACTCTCAAAAACTACCCTTAACACGGATTCTCAAAGACGGAAAAAGTTACCCTTAACAAGGATTATAGGTCCTTAAAAGAGAGTTTAGACAGATTTCACAGAAATCACCCATTGCAATTTTTATAGGTACATGTATTATTTGTCTTATTATAGACATAACCCTTTGGGCTATTTTTTTCAATGACACATGACTATCGACCCAAGCAACCTTTAGCGCGGAATGAGGTTGAAAAGGACACCCTTATTCTCTGAAATTGGTGATTTTGATACCCTTAGCACAGGCCCCCGTTGTGGTCGAAAAAAAGCACCTTTATTCCGTGTTTTCGTTCATGCGGATGATTACAACATTATAACTGACTGCCCCCCCAGGACTATATTCTGAAACTGTTTTATATACAAGATCACTATACCACCATTCAAGAAATCGTATCTACTACAAATGTTTAATCTTCCATCTAGCTTTGTTAAACATGAACATAACAAAATATTTTCCTTAAGAGTCGGCTATTTCAGGAAATGAAGATGACCCCAGAGTACTATGAGTTCAAGAATTGATTTTAAACACTTTTTTTATTTTATGAGTAAGTATGAAAAGATTCAGAATTTCCAAAATGGTCAAAATATACAATCCGCATGCATAGCTTAATTAGACTTGCAACCCTAATCTAGCTTACATGTCATACGCATACTGTAACACTTTTTGACAAGTATCGTAAACCATACAATTTTGTCTCATATTTACTGCTAATTTCAAAAGAAAAGTAGATTCACAAAATTGAAATTTTCTTTTACACAAAAAACTTTATTAATTACAAAAAAATCAATGCTGCCAGTATTTCAAGCTTTACATTCTGTGTTGTTTTAATATTGAAGTTTGGTCTATTTCTGAAATTTAGAATGGTTTTAATTGATCGATAGATATGTTTTGTCTCTTATTAGAATTGACCAAATGAACAGCACTTGGGGGAGATATTTGCATGTTTTTCATCAGTTTCCATCACACTAAATGGATGTTTGGTTTTCACTGCATCTTCATTAAAGTACAAACATTGTTCAAACCAATTTACTATAAATTTGTAGCTGAGATTCTAGCTAGGCTACGATTGTGTATTTTTTTCATAAAACTGGCTTATATAATAGCAGTCATGAGGTAGGAGGTAGAACTTATTGAATGACCCTCGTAGCTGCAAAGCTTCATAGAACATAATATAATTAATCATTCATCATATTGTGAAGCCTGAGTCATTTTTATCCATTTTGAAGCAGTACTACTGGTTCCCTGGCTGATGAATAATGCTTCATTCCTACATGATTGTGTTAATTTTCATCATGATCCTGTCCAGTAGCAGCTTCTACTTTGTACTATTAAATATCAGATATAGAATACTTGTAAATTGTGTATCATTGTGCGACAAAATGGAATCATGGTACGTATGAGAGAAATGTTTAAAAAAGTCAACACAATTCCTGGTGTATCCAAGAATTCTCATGCCTAAACAAGATTATGGACCGAAACAGCGTTGACATTAGCTTTTATTTCACCCGAAGGTGTTGCCTATGTCAACATGGTCAAAGCTCTACTGGGGAACACACCCTAGTTTACAGTTACTGTTTAAAGTGTTTTTAAGTCTTGGTCAAATCGAATCTGGCAAAAAACAGATATTGGCAGAACACAGATGATGTCACTTAGTGGGTGGCTATGTAGAATGCTTCATCACCTTCAGGCCAATTGTAGCAATTGTTGGTGGTTCATGATGTACATCATTTTCATTGATCGATGTTACCTGTGTTTCAAAATATACAAACATAACAACATTTATAAGTATCTGATTAACAGTCCCTGCCTGTAACATTGGGAGTTGGGTGTTGATACATGGGTCGTCAGATAAAACAACAACACACACACCAAGTACAGGGCGAGTCAGAAAGAACAGCAGGCACTGTTTTTTACAAAAGCGTCACAAAAGATGTAGGCTTGCATATTCCAATGGTAGCACTTTCAAGACCTACAGAGTGGCGGCTTTCATTCAAAAGAAGAATTTTAAAAATCTGTCATTTCGTTATCATGTTACACTCATTTCAGTAAAGCCCCAAAATCTGAAGCAAATCCAAGCCATTCCTAAAAGTATTCTAATGGAGTTTACCTCCTGAATCAGTAGATATGCATACTTTTGCTTTTCCTTCTTGATTTCAGGCTTTTTATTACTCATAATTACACAGATCTATTTATTTCTAGTCATTTTAAGATATTGTATCCAACATTCATGTGCCTTTTCAGTTATTTCATTGATCAGCATCTCTGAATCAGGCAACCAAAAATACTATGTGTTGCCATTACGTGGATTAGCGAAAATACCAGGTTCTACTCAAATGGTTGCAACTTTATGACGCAATGTTCTAATTCAAAAATTCTTTTTTGTATAAAATAAGCCATGCACTTATCGTCAGCCTGCTTCGATAATTGCCTAACTCACTTTTCAGCAAAATTTAGTTTTTTGCATAAATCATGACTTCATAACATTATGCACATGCTGTTATAATACCTAAGTCATTGACCAATCAAAAGTGTTGATAAATGCACAATTGCAATTCTGCCTATAAGTCAGCATTGTGAGTTGGGCAGATTGTACTACTGATGAAAATTGTTTAAAATGGGTCATATATTAGCTCGTATAGGCATATAACAAGCCACACTTCACTTAAAGGTATATCCCAAACCTAATTATATCCAACAGTTACTGCTCCTGTTGGAATTCACCCGCACTATTCATGTTGCTATTCAACATATTGTCAGCCTGCTTCGATAATTGCCTAACTCAATTTTCATACTTGTTTTCTAAGAACTAGAAAAAATTAGTTAGGCAATTATTGAAGCAGGCTGACGATATGTGTTCTTTGTAACATTTTATTTGGTTTTGAATACGCAGGTCTAATATTTCTGTGGCTCTTTCGCCAAAAAAGTGCCCGTTCTTTCTGACTCGCCCTGTAATACATACCACACAATTATACTATAGTTAAATTTTAAAATTGGATTCGATCTTACAAAATCATTGGAATTTCCCCATGCATGTGATATTGTTTAATAAAGTGTACCTTGGCAACATGTATCTCGGCTTTTCCATTTCGTCCTGTGTTTTTCAGTTGGACAGCAACAAAATTATGGACTTGAATTGCAGGAGGCGACTGAAGAACCTAATAATGAAATAAAAATCAATAGACAATGTCAAATACTAAAATGGATGATTGAAGAAAACCGAATGTTTCTGTTACTTCATTTGTCATTCAAATAGTCACATCAAAACTGTTACTTAATTTAGTATCATTCACTCTTGTAAATAACCAGGCGTGTCTGGTGGCGGCATCTACCACATATAGTGTCGAATCCCACATCTGACACCATGTGTCCATGTTACAAAAACTATGGGCTGTATTCTCGTACTAAACACTAGTTTTAGCTTAAAACCGTGTTTAACTAAACGTGTGTCTAACTTAAACGTGAGTTAATCCTTTAAACGATGTGTTTAACAAAACACGATTTTAAACTGAGCAAATCTCGTTCCCAGAGTGGTCCTGCATTGATTGTATACAGGTATTTAATTCATTGTGGCCTAATGGATTTCAATAGATATCGACCGAATGCCTTAAATACACGATACTTTTAAAGACTACACGATTCTCACGCCAGCTTGCACCGAGCACGGTTGTTGTGGCCCTAATACACATACATGTATCAGTTGTAAGACGCACTATACTCCCTCTTTAGGTCTAGCCGGGCCCGAGGAAGGTCAGCAATTGAGTCGGTTCGAGCCTAGATTTCTTTTATTATTGACTATAAAGCCGAGCCTCGAGATGACCTGAATGACCAGCTGAATGTGACCCAGAGTCTCTTCTCGAGACCTCGCCTAAATCAGCCAGTCGTCCAGGTACTGACACATGTTGAATCCCTTGCGTCTGAGGTGCGCTCCCACCTCCCTGATCACTACCTGGGTATAAACACCCTGGGCGCCGTGGAGAAGCCGAAAGGATGATATTCGACACTGTAAATCAGTCAGAAGTTTTAACAACAGATATAAAAATATCTACTATCGTTTTATTCATGATGTCCTAACTAAGGTACTTCATTCCTAATATATACATAATTATACCGGTACTTATATAAATCCGTATTCTATCGCCTTGATGTCTTACATAATCATTATTCACAGATGTACATTATAATCGTTACTGATCTGTTATTGTAATTTTGTTCATGTCGTTGCCAACATACACCCGAGTTCTTTTCATTATAGCTTATGATTTTATTTAGGTGGCCAGTACTTCCCGAGCTCTGCTCTGATTGGTCAACCTACCATAGTATATTAATTGTATTGTCATTGTATGTATCTCATTTGTGGAAAATAAACTGAACTGAACTGAACTGATAATTGCATTGGAGTCTTTGACTACTAGAACCAGCCAGCGTGCTATTGTACTTTTCGCCGCAGGCTTATGTGGCTTAGAGTGTGTCAAAAAGGGCTGATCATTGTTTTTACCACATACTCCGGACGTCCTATCTGAGTAATACCTCAGACAACGAACGGGGCACCATAACCCATCATCGCGTACGGAGGAACCCGAACTGAGAGAAGGAAGGTAAAGGATGGGATACGAGTGTTTCATTCTAAGCCAGAAAGCCAGAAACGAAAGAAAGTGTCACACCCACGCGAGAAAGAGACATTGAAGAATATAACAATGCATGAAGTTCAGAAGACCTTTGCGCTGAGGCAAGGGCTACGAGAATAACTGTTTTCAAAGTGATATACTTGAGGGTCGCCTTCGACATCGACTCGAATGGCGGACCCTTGATATAATCGAGAACAGTGTTTTAAAGCTCCCAGGCAGGTACGATCTTCCTGACTGGAGGCCTCTCGTTGAACATCCCCTTCAGTAGAAGACTAATCTCCCCGCCGTCATTGACAGTGAATCCGTCTTCAAAGCCTACGTGGACTGACATAATTGCATACTTATAATTCCTGACAGTAGCTGCCTGGAGTCCAGAATCGAATTTCTCGGTTAGAAATAGCTAAATGCTATTCACATCTGCTCGAGTGGGAGAGATATCTCTTTCAGCACACCACTCGAAGTAGGGAGCCAAACGCTTAAGAGTATGTTGTAAGTGTTGATTGTCGTCGACCTGAAGCGACCAAACATGCCGTTCTTCGAGAAAAGCCTTTCTCCTGGCAACGATGCCGGATAATGGCCATACAGCCAACTTTTAGGTGCTCGTTTGGTAGGAAGTTTCCCTGAACTCCCTGCCTGAGCAAGTCCTGAAGTGGAGGTAGCAACATGAAGATCTACCATCGGTCGAAACCAAACGTGTTTCGGCCAGATGTAACAGTCCTCTCTTGCCACCTTTTCTACCACTTTTGGAAGCACCGAGATTGGAGGGAAGGCGTAAGCCGTCAGTCCATTCCAATCCACTGACAGAGCATCTACGGCGTACCCTCACTAACCGGGTAAACTCCATGGGTGCAGTGGAGAGGCTGAAGGGCAGACATGTGAACATGAACGTCTGATCCTGCACTTGAAAACACAGCCATTTCTGGTCTGCGGGCGCAATTGGAACGTGAAGGTAGGCATCCTTGAGGTCCAAGGATGCTGCCCATAGATCTGTGAAACGCTGAGGTTTGATAAACCAATTCAGCGGTTTCAGGTTGAGAATCGGTCTCCAGTCGCCTATCTTCTTTGGTGCTAGAAAGAACGTAGACCAATAACCCTGTGAAACAGGGGGAAGACTGGGACAATAGCCCTCTCACCGCTGTTCGCCTGAGGAAAATTAGTTGCAGCGCGCACACGCAAAGCGCCGCTGTTTTCCCGCCGCACGCAGGCGGGGTCCGTCGGGAAAAGCCCGACATAAATTTTACACGGGTGGCTGTCTTTGAGGCTAGCGTAATGGTCTCGCGACTGATCTTTCTGATTTTTTTATATTATGTGTTTAAGAAATGGAGATCATAATACAGAAATTTCATAGTGGGAACAAATTATTTATAGAAATATCTTGATTGAATTGAATTTGGCAATTTTACGCGTAAGCTCCTTAATTTGTACCCGAACACTTGTTTTCTTTGGTTTATTTCCCTATTTTTGTGAGTTTTTTGTAATCAAACATTAAATAAGGGCAGTGGTTACGTAGCTGTATACGGCTACGTAAACCGGGCGCTGCATAGCCGTATACGGTTACGGAACCGATACTCTGCGCGTTAGTTAATACGGCTACGTAACCGATGCTCAGTGCGCTGGTTACGTAGCCGTATACTATCGGGTGGATATAATAATTAGACTTCAGCCTCCAGTCGTACACTGAGTCGTACACATGCTCAACTATCCGCGTTATACCCGCTCGTCTTGAATCGGGTGGATATATAGTGATATTTTTTTGGTAAAAATATGCCCGCAAAATGGAAATTGACCTACCTAAACAATACCAATTTACGGGGGAGGGGGGGGGGGCTTTGTTTACCGCAGACATGAGACAGTGAAAATTCAGAGGATTTATCCTGGTCCAAACTTCCGCACTTACTTTTAATTTCAGCCTGTTTTTGACTGTTTTTAATAGCTCGATTTCACGCACATTTGCATTTGGGCCATCCTGGGGATGGGGGTGTACAATAAGAGGTTTTTCCCTGGTCGACCAGTCTATGAAACTATGACTTTTTCATTGCTTCATTCTAATACATTTGGTAATGTTATCGTTAATAGTTCCAAATAGTAAGAAGATTTATGATTATTTTTGCAAAAATATAGTCGAACGGAAATTGTTGGACAAAGAATGGGGCGAAGCCAGGGAGGGCAAGGACACTTGAACAAAATATAAATCATGCTCGGGCAATGAATAAAACGCCTAAAAAAGATGGAGGGCTAACATTGTATACGCGTGACAAATTTGGGGAAATCGAGAGAAGAAATCTATCAAAATACATTGGTTGAGTAACAAAATGTACGTGTTTAGGAACCATGTTGAAAGTTCATGCCAGTGAGAGTTGGGGGGGGGGGGGTGGGGGTAATGCCTTACACGATGACCTTTGTAGACTATCGTATATATAGGTCCATGACAGGGTCTTAGTTGGATTATAGTCTTGAAAGCATCTATAACATTCCTCATGATGTTTCTGCCACATTTAAATGAAAAAAACAATAGACGTTCATATCATAATGTGCGCAATTTAATATCAGTAGGCCTAGTCAGTAAACTATATGACTCTGCTCATCATGTTAACAATTAGTACTTTAAACTGGTACTCCATTAAGTTTACAGTTTTTGGAGAAATAGGGATATAAGAACAAGGTTGTCACGAAAATTGATATATCGATGGGGGTAATCAGAAAGGTTTGTGGTAAATTAATGCCCCTAAATTATTTATGGTATATATAGACGGGTGTACTTTGTCAGATAGTTGTATTGATCCCACCATAAATGAAGAGCTATGTTCTAAACAGAATCAACTCCATATATGTGAAATAGGAGAGGAGAAAAGCAACGTTTTTTAAATGAAGGATGTTGCACTTTGATTATGCTAATTTTCTGCCATATGAAAGCTACCATACGTGTAAGCTTAAAAACAGGTTTGATTTCATTTTTTGATTTTCACTGTATTTCCTATACATGTCATTCTTTATTTTTGGAAACTAGTGGAGTTAATCCCTTTTGGAACATAAATGTTTCGACCAATTTTTAAAAACCACTTTACTAAACAATCGTTATTTTCAATTAAGGTACACCAAATGTGTTTGCCTGCGACGCGAGTGCGGTGGCGGGGTGAGAGTAAACTCGATCTTGTAACCCCGCGTGACCGTCTCCAATAGCCAGTTGGTCGGCGAAATGATGTGCCATTCCTTGCCGAACTGTAACAAGGTGGGCAGTTCCGTAGTTACGGACGTACATTTCAGAGAATTCAGACACTTTGAGGGCTTGCAAAATCTAAACTATACCAGTTGCTTGATTATTAACACCTGGGTTTCAAGTATCTCTAGTAGGAGTATAAAACCTGAAAATTCCTTTGCTGTACCATTTTCGGTTAATGAGATATGGCGTGAAAACCCTCCGTCGCGGACGTACGCAGAGAAAGTGATTTTTTCAGTACACCTGTATTCCTATCAAAAGTTCTCTGAAGTGTTCAGGTCTGTAATGAAAACTAATATTGTTTTGTTTGTAAGAGGGACAAACCTAAAGAAAACAAACAGAGAAAATTATCAGAACCTTTATCTTTAAGTTAAAATTGACTGATGTTTATCCGTCGCGGACGTACATATTAGTGTTGCGGACGTACATCTGTGAAATAATTCACAGATGTACGTCCGCGACACTAACAAAAGACCATGTATTAAACATGTAAACAGATACAGAACAAAATAAGTTTTAAACATTAAGTATGAATCATCAGCTTTAGAAAAATACTTACTTCATTGGTTTCCAACATTACCAAAGTATTGAACAGAGTGGTTAAAAGTAGCAGCTTTTGGGAAGTGTACGTCCGCAACAGAAGGTACCAAATTTAATCCAAAAAGCATAATTCTTAAATATTTTGGTCATTTTAAGTAACTTTTTTATATGATACATAACACATGTTCATTGTTGTATTGATTGTATCAATTTGTAATACTTGCCTTAGTTCATTCATGGAAATAATTGCACTTCCATGGTGCGATTTCTACTAAAAAATGCCCTGTACGTCCGCGACAACCTCAAAATCAGCCAAACCGAGAATGTTCGATCAAATTCCAAATTATATCATGAAACTACAACCCATAACCTTCGATATGATACATAAATTAGGTTATATCGACGATTTTCAATTTTTTCAATTTCTTCAATTTGGGTTACCTAATTACGGAACTGCCCAGGTGGCTACCGAAAGAACCGCACCCAAAGTCCCTGAAGTGGAATGCTTCGTCAAAGATTTCCGTGAACAGGATTTTTTCGACTTCTTCCTCTTCTGGTACTTCAGTGCCGCCTCTGTATCCACGAGTGATTTCTCATCGACCACCTCTCTTGCCCCCCCCCCCTTTGGAGTTCAAAAACTTGTTTGACCCCTCCCCCCTCTATGATTCCCCCCCCCCCCCCTCTATGATTCACCCCCCCCCCCCCCCCCCCCCTCCCTCTCTACCAAAGTATTTATGAACGCTCTTTAAGTCCCATGCAACACAGGACATAACCGAACGAGCATCCATGGGAAACCCACTGTCTCTCTCCTCCGCTGGCAGTGATGGGAGAGGAACGGACTCGTCAGCGCTAGACTCCTCATCCGACCCCTGTCGCTCTCTGAGTCTGAGGATCCTGAAAAGGATCCACTCTCGGAATGGGCACCAGAAATACAGGACCATGTCACCCACGCCAGATACTACCGGCACGAGGACATAGGCTTGTCCCGTTGAAGAGGGGTACTATCACTGAACGCCGGGCGTAGGGTTGTACGCCCCATGCCATGCCGGGACCCAATCGCAAAGGGTAATGCCTGGCTAAACCACTAGACATAATACCGCCATTCATTATGGATGATTGAACATTCGATCTGGCTTGAATAGGCAATTATATCTAATCCCCGGATTCGGGCTCACACCCAGCGTGTCTGCTATAGGTGCAGGGGCAACCCCTGCGCTTTCGTTGATGGCAAGAAGCGGCATAGCGGCAGGCACTGAGACACTCGGGCTACCACTACAAGCATCCGGTTTGTTAGGCTACCCAGGTAACCAAGGCAAAGGGACTCACCACCAGCATGTCTGCTACAGGTGCAGGGGCAACCCCACGCTTTCTCTGACGGTAATCATTGTGCCAAAGCATCAGCTTAACCCGAATCAACACGATCGACAGGGCAAGTCTAATCCGGCTTGTTAGCTAATAACTCGGGGGGGGGGGGGGGGGGGGGGACTCCGAGCGTTCATTTGAACTCGCCTGGTGGAGCTGCGTACTCAACGGGGACCAGTCCCGCCTTTCCACTGATCACACCGACCATCTCTACTTGGTGTACAGACCTAGCCTGTACAGTAGCCGAGTCAGCCATGGAAGCTCCAGTGACAGAGCTCCTCGTCCCCTGGTGGGGTGGCCGCTGGGCGAACCGGTGGGGTGGCCGCTGGGCGAACCAGCGGACTTCCTACCTATTGACTTAGTACTAACACT
Organism: Ophiura sarsii; assembly: GCA_035610835.1. Classification (NCBI taxonomy): domain Eukaryota; kingdom Metazoa; phylum Echinodermata; class Ophiuroidea; order Amphilepidida; family Ophiuridae; genus Ophiura; species Ophiura sarsii. Next base: position 46,624,651 of record CM069451.1, on the reverse strand, counting down.
ACGGGTGCGGAGGCCATTCATGAAACCCTTCTCCAGGGCATCAAAATACCCCCAAAGAAAGGCCGCAACACAGGGAGGGACATGGCTCATTGCGAGAGCAAGAGCGGTGCATCATACAGAGAGGGTGAGGGTCCAATTCAGGAATCAAGTCTAGGCAATCGGCACACAGGTGAGACGTGGCTACTCCCACTGTATGTTGCGTGAGGTATTAAATCAGACAGAAGATAGATATATACAGGCATGAGAATGAAAACCCATGAAAAAAACTGAAAAAACTGAAAATGTGCGTGAAATCGGGCTAAAAAGGCCAAAAACAGGCTGAAATGAAAAGAAAGTGCGGAAATTTGGACCAGAAAAAAAAACTGAATTCAGTTTAAAAACTGAAAATTCTCATGCCTGTATATAACTAAAATGCTAGCGGCGAAAATTACAAAAAGCTGGTTACGATGTAGTAAGACTAAATTAAACTCTCAAAATGTTAACTCATGAATTAAAAGAAAGAATTGGAAAGGCAATGGGTACCAGTTAGCAGTTAAGCTGGAAGGACACATTACATGCAAGAATTATAGGTCAATAAATGCGTATGTGTTGTTTCGAGAGAAATTAGAAAATCAATGCACACGCGCTGATGTTGATGTGTGAATAATGGCATGACCCCGAAGGGGGAGTGCTATTGTGAGCATATCAACATTTGCGCAAGTGCATTGATTTGTCTAATTTTTCGAGAAACAAAACATACGCATGCATTGACCTAATTCATACACGACACTATAGAAATACAAATTCACAATTTAAGCATAATTTTGATCTATGTAAAACGACTAAAAACACTTTAACAAGTTTGCTAACACCCGCAGTGAAAATCGGCGAACCCGCGAACCTTGAACAACGAATAAAAAAAAACCCGTGCACTGCGTGATTTGAACGGCGCACGCGGAGTGCAGTGGACACTTTCAATGCACTCCGCGTATTTGTAATTCCTACTTCCTGATTGGTTCAACACTACATAGAGTGTATGAATACACGTTAATACTACTGCACGGTTGCCGTATGCATTGAGATAAACAAACATGGCCGCAGCAATAGTCTGAAAAGCCCTGGATTTGGCCCATTTTTCCTTGTATTTGGTTGATTCTGTACAGTTTTAAGCCATTTATACCTCCCAGCACCCTGATGATGTACATAAAGTGGACACACCTTCATACTGAATCATACCTTCAGAGGAATCACCTTGACTATTTTCTGCTGCAGACCAAGGAGATGTTAGTGGTAACTTCTCTACTGACATCAGATGCAGGCACAGTATCAAAGTCAGACAAGTTGGCAGGAAGCACCATTCCCTCTGACCTGTAAAAATAAATTAAATTACAAAAGATTTATGGGAATGGCTTTTATAGAAGTGGGTCCAATCCTGAAGTGATACATGGATCGCTGTATTCAAAAACAAATCTGTGCATTTGGATTTTAAATAAAGGGGTGCTGGAATTAACCTGGCATCATTGACCATCACTAATGCACATCAGACATATGAATAAGTATGACACACTATACAACCCCCACGAGAGGTGCGTCATGGGTGCGATATTTACCACCACATTATTGACGCAGGATACGTCATGGGCAGCCTTTGGTCCATCACAATATTGATGAGTGGGTGCCTCAATGTCAGTCACTTTTATATGGGTGCGATACAGGGGATACTTAGCTATTCTTTTGCCAATATCATCATAAGGAAACATCTTTCAGGGCTAAAATATTGCATGATAATCAGAAAGATAAAGGCTTTCCTCTGACATCAATTCTCAATTATGATTCAGGGAACAGTTTTTAGATTGGGTAACACTAACACACCTTAAGCAAAAAATCCACAGGACTAGCACAGGGTAACTAACTGAATAAATAACTATGGATAAAATATGGACTTGTTTCTATTAATTAATAAAGTGACCTAGTAAGGTTAATTGTCAATGTTTGACCCTTCTGTGGGCTGTCTCTATTTTGAAAATATTCAGTACTATTATTAATTTTCAAAAACAGAATCACTGTGCTAGTTTCAATCCCTTATACAGAAATCAGTATGAACTTGAAATAACCTCCGAAGTAAACATTTCTCTTCAACCAACTAAGTTTTCCCACCATATTGTTTTCTAGGTTTGATAAAGAAATTATATTGGCATTTCACCTAAGTGTAAAAGTTGTTATTTCAAGATTCTTATTGATTCCTGCATTGCATGAATGGTTATGAGACTATTTGTATCCGGGACCCTCTGTGACATGTTGATATCACAGAAAAACAAATGCTTTCATCAGCTGCGAGATACAAATTTCTCTCAAAACAGGAACCAGAATTATGATCAACTGAAACAATTATTAGTATGAAAGGTAAATTTCAATACAAAAAGGTGGTATTTTTATGATCATCATTGCAAAGTTGGTTGATGTTCCATTCAATGAGTTCACTAAACATTAACATGTTAATTAAACATAAAGATGGAGAACTTGTTATTGAAATAAATGAACACTATGGTCTGATTAAAAATTGAATGAACACCACGCACGCAGCACAAAGATGATCGCGCCTGAAATGTCCACGCTCATAGTTGCGCCCTAAGTAAACCTAACAATTTTACACCAAACGGCGGCTATCCAGTGCTAGAAAATAGCCATTTTGAATTAGCTCAAAATTCAAGGAAGACGGTACGGTATATAAAAATTCATATACTTTGTATTCTCCCAGAACTTATTGTTCTTGGGACTCCCCTGTCGAAGCCTGCTTACCGTTGTTCGATGTTTTGATCTGACTAATTTGCATCTTTCCCGGAGATGCGGGCATTCCAAACTGAAGTATTTCTAATATTTCAAACTAGAAACACGGGTCGCACCGACGTGACGTCACCCCATGTCACGCGCCAGCCCGTCACCCAAATTTCGCTTGGACTACCTCGGAATAATCCAAACTACTTCTGCTTTTTGTCGCAGGGGGCTTAGGGCGGCCGGGCGATCAAAACATCGAACAACGGTAAGCAGGCTTCGACAGGGGAGTCCCAAGAACAATAAGTTCTGGGAGAGACTCCCCTGTCGAACTGCTTTCCGGTTCGATGTTTTGATCTGACTAATTTGCATCAACCCAGTTTAGCACAGAACCTGGAGGAGGTGCGATAAAAAGCCAAACACCGCGTATATTATTTATTAATTTAAAGGATCAGATCTTGAAAGGCCCACATCATAATTACTGATGTCAGAACCAGAAAATCGAACCACGGTAAGCTTAGCTTCAGTCTAGCGTTTTTACTCAAAACCCGAGAAGCCTAGCTCAACCTATTTAAATAACTGATAGACCAACTAACCTAATTTCTTGGATTTCTGCCCGCAACTGGTCCGGCTAGAACCTTGCGGGCGAATTGGCCCCTGAGCGAGTTTCCGTTAATGCTCCTGTAGTAGGCAGCGGAAAACGTTGAGGTGGCCTTCCATGAAACGGCCTCACATATCTCTCTCACGGACAACCCCCGGTGGTAGGCCCATGAGGTAGCAATACTACGAGTTGAGTGTGCCGTAACACGCTCGTCATTAATAATTGCGTTAGAGTCTTTGACTACCTGAACCAGCCAGCGAGCAATAGTACTTTTCGCCGCGGGCTTATGTGGCTCGGAGTGCGTCAAAAAAAGTTGATCATTGTTTTTACCTCGCACTCCGGACGTCCTATCTGAGTAATACCTTAGACAGCGAACGGGGCACCATAACCTATCATCGTGCACAGATGACCCGGCACTGAGGGAAGGAAGGTAAAGGGTGGAGTACGAGTGCGAACTAGTCTCGTTCTTGGCTACAAAGCCAGGAACAAAAGACATTGTCACACCCGCGCGAGAAAGAGACATTGAAGAAAATGACAATGCATGAAGTTCAGAAGACCTTTGCGCAGAAGCAAGGGCCACGAGAATAACAGTCTTAAGAGTAATATTTTTGAGGGTCGCTTTCGCCATAGGCTCAAAAGGCGGACCCTTAATGTACTCGAGAACAGTGTTAAGTTCCCAGGCAGGTACGATCTTCCTGACTGGTGGTCTCTCGTTGAACATCCCCTTCAGTAGAAGACTGACCTCACCGCCATCATTGACAGTGGATCCGTCCTCGAAACCTACGTGGACTGACATGATCGCGGACTTATAATTCCGGACAGTAGCTGTCTGGAGTCCTGAATCAAACCTCTCAGTTAAAAATAGCGAAATGCTATTTACATCTGCTCGAGTGGGAGAGATACCTCTCTCATTACACCACTCGTAGTAGGGAACCAAACGCTTAGAATATGTCTTGAGCGTGGATTGGCGTCGACCCGAGGCGACCAAGCCTGCAGATCTTCGAGAAAAGCCTTTCTCCTGGCATCGTTGCCGGATAATGGCCAAACAGTCAACCGTAGGTGCTCGTTTGGAAGGAATTCGCTGTGAACTCCCTGCCTGAGCAGGTCCTGAAGTGGAGGTAGCAACATGGGGCGACCCTTAAGAAGATCTACCATTGGACGAAACCACACGTGTTTCGGCCAGAAAGGGGCTATGAGCAGGACGTAACAGTCGTCTCTTGCCACCTTTTCTACCACTTTTGGAAGCAGCGATATTGGGGGGAAGGCGTAAGCCGTCAGTCCCGTCCAATCCACTGATAGAGCGTCTGCGGCGTACGCCCTCGGATCGCGAGTCCGAGAGCAATACACCGGTAGCTGTTTGTTCTGGTATGACGCATTAAAACAGGTCGATCGCTGGGTGACAAAATCGTACAAAGATTGTCTGTGCTATCTGAGGTGCTAACGATATCTCCGTGGGGTCGGACGTTCGTCCCCTGGAAAGATCGTCTGCGAGGATGTTCGTGACACCCGCGATGTGAATCGCCCGCAGAGTGATCTGGTGATCTCGACACCATGTTATGAGTCTCATGGTGTGGCAACAGACGGTGGGAGATCTTGTCCCGCCCTCCCTGTTCAGGTAAGCTACCACCGTCGAGTTGTCCGTCTGGACAAGGACATTGTGTCCCTGTAGATCGGATTCGAACCATAGGAGAGTCTTCTCCACTGCCCAAAGTTCGAGCAGGTTGATGTGTACCTGAGCCTCTATGCTTGACCACCGGCCGAAGGCGCGGTTGTCTAGCCAATGGCCTCCCCAACCCAACATTGACGCGTCTGTCGTGATGACACGACTCGTCGGCGGAGATGGAAAATTCATCCCCGATGTCAGGTTGGCAGGTTGGTACCACCAGTGGAATTCCTCCTTGATCAGGTCTGAGATAGGAACCATTCTGGACACTGAGTGAACACTTGGCTTGTAGTGCGCCAGCAGGTGAATCTGAATTATCCTCATATGGAACCGACAAAGCGGGATCAGATCTACCATGCTGGCCATGAGACCCAATACTTTGAGCCATGCTACCGCCGGCGCCACACTCGCTTCCGCTAGGATGCGAGCGCAGGCAGCCATGTTGTGTACTCGTGCCAGGGAAGGCATAACCTGACCCTTCGACAGGTCTAGTCGTGCCCCGAGGTATATCGGAGACTGTGTCGGAACGAGATTGGATTTCTTGTAGTTCACTACAAAACCCAGTCGCGTAATCACCTGGATGACTAGCTGTATGTGGTGCGCTGTCTCTTCTCGAGACTTCGCATACACCAGCCAATCGTCCAGATACTGACAAATGTTGACGCCCCGGCGTCTCAAGTATGCTCCCACCTCTCTCACTACCCGGGTAAACACCCTGGGCGCTGTGGAGAGGCCGAAGGGCAGACATGTGAACATGTACGCCTGGTCTTGTACTTGGAAACGCAACCATTTCTGGTCTTTGGGAGCAATCGGAATGTGAAGGTAAGCATCCTTGAGGTCCAAGGACGCTGCCCAACAGCCTTTGATCGGGCAGCGGAGGACGGAGGCCAATGTTTCCATCCTGAAGCGCTGAGGTTTGATAAACCTGTTCAGCGGCTTCAAGTTGAGAATTGGTCTCCAGTCGCCTGTCTTCTTTGGTGCTAGGAAAAACGTAGACCAAAAACCCCCGTGAAACGGGGGGAAGACAGGGACTATGGCCCTCTTGTCCACAAGGGACGCTACCTCGTTCAAAAGGAGTGATCGAAGTACTCTGTCGGCTGGCAAATGTGTTTGCCTGCGACGCGAGTGCGGTGGCGGGGTGAGAGTAAACTCGATCTTGTAACCCCGCTCTACCGTCTCCAGTAGCCAGTTGGACGGCGAAATGGGGATCCATTCCGCGCTGAACTGAAGCAAGCGCCCGCCCACCGGTGGATATGAGTCCACCGGTGACACCACCGTCTGCAGAGGAGCTAAGAGCTCCCCGGACGAGTGGATGGCAGGCGCCGCGCCCTCAGGGAGATGACTTCTTACCAGAGGTCTTAGGGCGCTTACTGCCCTTAGACGCTGCTGGACCAGAAGTCTTCCCCCGGCCACCACGACGTCTCTTCCCAGCGGAAGGAGTCGAAGCGGGAGCGGGCAAGGCTACTGAAGGTACCGCACCAGAAGAACCCGAAGTGGAAGGTTTCTTCGAAGATCTCCGTTTACCAGATTTCTTCGATTTCTTCCTCCTCTTCTGGCTCTTCAACGCCGCCTCCGTATCTACCAGTGACTTCTCATCGAGAACCTCTCTAGCTCGCTGTTCCACCAGCTCGCAGAAACGGTTTCCGAAAAGAAATCCCTGAGTAGAGAGCTCGACCTTGTTGAGCGAGTCAGTGAACTGCTGCCCATAGGTCGAGCTCAGGAGGGAGAGAGCGTTCGATTGGCGTAGAGATGTAAGCCTGTGAGCCGCGGACATCGAAGACTGCAAGGATTTGTGAGAGAGATCTGACAACAGATACGCCTCACGAGCAATCTCCGACGCCGAGCCTGATCCTGAAGCAGTCAACCTGGTAAGGTGTTCCGCGACGGTGGAACTGAATGCAGAAAGTCTGATAGACGCCCGTAAGCGACTGTCAACCGACTTTAGACACTCCTCCCAATACGGGGAGTACGTTCCGTGATCATGAGCTTTTCCCTCAACTGGTAGGCGTTTTTGTATTTCTGGGTCCATGGTAGGCACCTTGAGATACGTATTGAAATCATCGTCCGTCACTAGACAGCCCTTCTTGTAGGCCTTCTTAGACGGAGGAGACTTCGCCTCCTCCCAGCAAGACGCCAAGTCTGCAGGAAGAGTCAGCGCTGGCTCAACTGATTCTGAGAGTAATGGACACGTAGTGCTAAACACACTAGGTGTGGCCGCTGGACGACGCGACTCGTAGGCTATGCCTAAGTCCCGCGCAACGCGGGACAGGATCGAGTGCGTGTCTAACGGAAAGCCATTAGCTCTCTCCTCAGCTGGTAGCGGGGGTAGAGGTACCGATTCGTCGGAATCCGACTCATCATCCTCTCCCGATCCCTTTCCCTCGCCCGAAGAGTCAGACGAACCCGACACGGATTCATCCTCACTCTCTGGACGGGCATCATCCGAACGCAAATCCATATCCACCACGCCGGCAACCGGCACATGGACTTGGATTGGTACTGATGAAGAGGGGATACTCCCGCCGAGATCCGGGCGAACAGGGTTCACCGTAGGATTCCCAGCACTAACTACCGACGGAACTTGAGGAGGCGGTGCATACTGCGCCTGAGAGGCGAGTTGCATACCGGCTGGCTGTCCAGACTGCCACGGGTAAACCATACCCGGCGGCTGTCCGTACTGCCAACCTCCTACACCGTACGGATAAGCGGGAGGGCTAGCAGCCTGCGTAAGCAAAGGGTTGTACGACCCTTGCCATGCTGGTGCTTGCGCCCAAGGTTGATATGTTTGGTACTGGGCCCAGGGCCCTGCACTCGGCATACCGCCTGCCGCTGTTGCGTAACCACTCACCCCCCCCCCACCCCCCACCCCCCCTTGCTGCAACATAGCATGCTGCTGCATAGGAGCGTTAGAGTAGAACGCATGAGTATTATCCGCAGCCACCGAAGCGGTTGGAATGGTACTCATCATGGGATAAGCTTGTCCTAATCCTCGATCACCGTGACCGATTCTCTCGGACCGCTGCTACTGGCACCCGGCGTGAAAGGTACTAACTCAGGGGTCGACATAACCCCCGAGCTTTCGCCTAGCTCGCCTGACGGAGTAGCGTACTTAACGGGGACCAGTCCCGTCTTTCCACCACTCACGCCGACCGTTTTTACATGCCGATCAGACCGAGCCTGATCGTTAGCCGAAACAGCCACGGAAGCTCCGGTTACAGAGCTTCCCTCCCCCGTGAGAAGGAGGCCGTCGGGCGTACCAACGGACTTTCTACCTACAACATTAACAACACTGATACTGCGAGTGCGCAACCCCTTTGTAAAACCCTTCTCCAAGGCATCAAAGTGCCCGGCAGTAAGACCCTTACAAAAGGATGCACACTGATCTGCTCGAGAGCACGAACGGTGGGCAAGACATAATACATGTAAATCCCAATCGGGGATAAGAACAGGGCACTCGGTACATTGGTGCGACATGATCAGATTATGTAAACACAGAACGCTGTATAAGTAGAACGTAGATAGGTAATAAACCAAGCGCTAAGCGGCGAAAAGTACAAGCTGCTGGGCTGATTCAGTAATGTAGTAAGACGAATTATAATCAATCTATTGATGTAGTGAATAAAGATACAAATTCAGTCAAACGCGTATATATAACACGGAATAATCTACCACTGGGGGGATTATCCGTGACTCAACTATTATATGTCACAGAGGGCTTACGTAAAGCTGTAAGGATACATAAAATAGGTATACACGTTAATAACTACATTACACAGACTACATCGATTTATATAAAGATACATCACCAAGATCCATAAACGATATCGTCCATCACAAATAATAATCCCAGCGATCCAGTACGAGTTCAATAAAGATCCAAAGCGTATCCGGACTTGCGGAAAAATATTATTACTAAAAACAAAGAGCCGCCATATTGTATACGTCACAAGAAAAATGGCGGACTCCTCGGAAAATTAGAATTTTACGTTCAGTTTTTAAATGAATTTTGGTACTTAAAAGGTCCGAAATGAAACTAAAACGAGCCGATTTTAAGCGTATAAAATCCAGGAAACTTATCACCCACACGAATTAGGCACGCCACGTGACAAATTCTCAACTCAAGATCCTAAAATCCAGTTATACGGGAGCTCCGCCAAAAACACGTCTTCCGAGGTGTCCAAGCGAAATTTAGGTGACGGGCTGGCGCGTGACATGGGGTGACGTCACGTCGGTGCGACCCGTGTTTCTAGTTTGAAATATTAGAAATACTTCAGTTTGGAATGCCCGCATCTCCGGGAAAGATGCAAATTAGTCAGATCAAAACATCGAACCGGAAAGCAGTTCGACAGGGGAGTCTTATCGTGTCTGCCATTGGTCAATTTTGAACCAGTGCTAGAAAATAGCCATTTTGAATTATCTCAAAATTTGCGGAAGACGGTATAAACATTCATATTTATTGTGTCTGCCATTGGTCAATTTTGATCCCCGCGAAACCCCACACAAACAATTTGCTCATTACGCATTCATCCCAGTTGTTGGATGTAGCGCACGAGGTGTAACAGTATACGGAGGTAGAAAGGTCAAATCCAAAGCAAACTTGTAGACCCTTTTTCTCCGGGATAAGATCACCGAGGATGGGGATGCAGTCTGGTGGGGAGTAGTCACAGTGAGTGAGCCCTCTATCGGTACATAAAAAGTCTAACGCAGCAGACTATACTGCCAATGGTGTATGGTGAAGTTTGGGCGGTTATGAATGTGTACCCCAATACCAGCAGAATGCGACAGACAGTACAACCTTGGCCTGCTGAATACACTGCGCCATACACATTTTATGCAAGATATTCTTACATGGAACCTGACTTCCTAAAAAAAAGAATCCCTTTAGAAAACAAACAGTGTTAAGAAAGGGCAATTTGTAAGATCAAATGGAATTAATTATAGGTCAATAAATGTGTATGTGTTGTTTTAAAGGAGGTGTCCCGCAAGCATGTGCATTATATGTTAGAAAAATAACTATCGAGTCCAACTTTTGTTACTATATAGAACAAAACACCACACTTATGACAAAAACAAATAAAAAACCACAATCTCTCAAAATGCACTTTTTAAAATTCGCGCCAATCGAAAGTCCCAGTGTCGTTGATGTCATATAACTATGCACATGCGCAAATTTGAGCACCGATACCCATGACGTCATCGACACCGGGCCTTTCGATCGCTGCAAATTTTAAAAATTGCATGTTGAGTGATGGCAGTTTTTATTCATTTTTGTGACTAGTATGGAGTTTTGTTCTATATAATAATGTAATTTCGGCTCGATAATTATTTTTCTAACAAATAATGCGCAATGTTGTGCTTGCGGGACCCTTCCTTAAAGAAAAATAAATAAATCAATGCACGCGCGCTTATGTTGATGTGTGAATAATATTACGACTTGCGAGCATATATCAACATTTAAGCAAGTGCATTGATTTTTGTAATTTTTCAAAATACTATACAGGGTGCATCAAAAAAATTAGGAATCTGTTTCATGACGGGGTAATACTTGTTATAATCATTGGACCAATCAATGTAAAGCCCAATTAATTATTATAAAATCTTGAAAATATGAGATCGATCCGATGAAAAATAAGAAAATTAGACTTCTTGAAGTCTGGCAGGATATGATAGATTAACTATGTTTATAATTATTGTAACATATTGAAACGTAAATGTTATTTACTGATCTGTACATGTAGATCCCATTGTACAAATGACATGGTTTACTAGTTTTCTTATGTATCATCGGATTGATCTCATATTTTCAGGATATCATCATAATTAACTGGGCTTTACATTGAGACTAAATTGGTCATGGTGCAATGATTATACAAGACTTACACCATCATGATTTTGTTGATGCACCCTGTACATACGCATAGTACAAGGCACGACGTACTATACACATCAAAATTCACAATGTGAGCATAATTTTTATCTATTGTAAAAACAAATGAAAACATGATAACAAGTTTTCTATCACCCGCAGTGAAAATTGGCAAAACCTGAAATTCCGACAAACGACAAAACAATCAAAACATTAGACACGTTCAATGCACTCCACATATTTTATAGTTTTTCTTGCTTTCTGATTGGTTCGAAATTACTAAGAGTGTATGAATGAGGTTTGTTTGGGGCTCCAAGCAACAATTACTGCGATGTATCACACCAGGAATGCGTAGCGCGGAGGAAGGATGAAATGCAAAACACAGGAACAAAAATTGAACGCTTTTTAGACATCACATTTAAACCAATCGGTGGCAGCGGCTATCACACAAGCACACATCTCAGCAACACTGGTAACATCAGGATAATCCAGATCAGCACACCTCCATCAGGCCAAGAATCACTTAGTAGAAAGTCTTGCATGCTGAGCTGAAAGAGAGGTTCGCTCTACTACTATGTCTTAAACAAGAGGGAAGCACAAAACATGGTTACAGCTCCTGTGAATGCAATTCCTTCCATAATAACATGCTACAAGCGTGAACACAAACTTTGTAGAAAACCTTATTTTTGTTTGTGATGGCAGCAAAGACATGAATCATACATAGGTCAATAAATGTGTATGTGTTGTTTCGAGATAAATTAGACAAATCAATAGATTTTTTAAGAAAAAAAACATACGCATCTATTGACTGAATTCATACAAAACACTACACTATAATATATCAAAATTTGAGCATAATTTTGATTTATATTAAATCATGTTAACAAGTTTGTAACACCCGCAGTGAAAATTGAGTGGTGCACACACAGAGTGCATTGTAGCACAGATTGACTATCTGTGATTATATAGACACTTGCAATGCACTCTGCGTATTTTAGTTTCTTGCATTCTGATTAGTTCAACACCACTAGAGTGAATGAATGCCTACCGTACCAATGTATGCCCATGTGGGGCTTTTTGATTTTCTCAGGCAGATGCCATGTTGTTTAGAACAAGGACGAATTACCATCTATGCTTTAGAATCATCTTTTGGGAAAGAAGCACTCTGCTGGACTCGATCCATATTCACTACTCAAAAGTTGGAACCTATCAATTATGCATTTACCACAACTAAATCCAAAACATTGCATGACATGTTCATGAAATGGAGTCAAGCACGATCAGGGTGCTATTCAGCAATCATGTGGGTATTTCCATTCTCTTAAAAGGTGAGAGTGTGCGAGGTGCCTATTTAACAAAACTCACCTAGTTTAATTAATCATGAAACATGTGATTCTTACTGGTTTCAACAGTTTCCAGCAAATCCCGCAGACAGCTATCACACTTTAGGAGGAAGCGCTACCATGACTACGATTATTACTCTCGGAATGAAAGAGTTTTTCTGAAAGACAGACCTGAAATGATTAATGTTCACAATGAAATGAAGATACTTATTTATAGACTCAAAACCACTAAAAACGGCCAATTGGGATTTCAGATTTTGGGAAAATTAAAATGTTCTCAAAACTGTTCTAACACCTAAAGAATTAAAGATAACACTTTGGACAAATATGAGCACATTCTAAATTTCTGTTAGCGGGATATTCAAATGTGAACATGAAATGTGTGCAATTTCAATTGAAATTATACTATGCTCGTGGACAAACAAGTAAACTGTGTTGTGCAGCAAACGGGTTCACCAAAGACAAATAAAAAATGTGAATGGCTTCATTTTTTCACATAAATTTAGGAACAACTATATCACTCTTGCAACGTTTAAGACATTTCAAGCTTCAACTTGGTTTTGAAAACAAGATGGCTTCCACTATTGCAGTTTTTTGGACTCGCCCTGTATATTTTTAATGCATTCCCTTTTTCTTGTAAAGCAACTGTGTTTGTGTTCTAGCGACTTCATTTATGCACGACAGGACTTGGTTTATTTCCAACAATATCACAAAATATGTTTAAATAGTCCGGTTTAGCATATTTACAAAATCGTTAACTTCCAAAATAATAATACCCAAGTCCTAACATTTTCATAAGTTTTAGTCTACATGTATTATATGCTGAAAATGTCTAATGCATGTAATTTATAATCACTTTTCAATTCTTATATTTTTCTTAATTGAATGAATGCGAAACATAGTTTGCGTAATTGGCTGTTTTAATGGTTTTAAGCCTATAGTAGACAGCAACTGCAAATGACATCTGTAATTTGCTGTCTACAGCAAATAGTAACTGTTGGCTTCAAATTGATCAACAGGCACTCACTGGATGATTGCAAAGCAATTGTATTGTTATTTACTCACCTTTATACAATTTAAAAACAATGTTGAGTAGAGGCCCATCCATCCACAATCCACCCATTACCAGCATGGTATTGCATGATTGGTTAATTGTTGCGTAGCTAGAGGATGTTATTCCATAGTTCTGCTGGGGTAGGGGGTATAAAAGTTAAAACAAAACCTGCTTTATATAATTGATCAACAGGCACTCACTGGATGATTGCAAAGCAATTGTTTTGTTATTTACTCACCTTTAAATTTAAACACTATGTAGAGTAGAGGCCGATCCATCCACAATGCACCCATTACCAGCACATGGTATTGCATGATTGGTTGCGTAGCTTAAGAGGATGTTATTCCATAGTTCTGGTGGGGTAAAACAAAACCTGCTTTAAAATGCTCATTGGACTCAAGTTAATTTATTACAAAGATGGCAGCTTTTAAAATATTTTAACAACAAGGTAATATGGAAGAAATAAATTTAAAAATACTGGCTGGGAGATTTACCTATAATAGACTCTTCACGCGGCAGCCATTTCCCAAAATTTGCCACCCAAGCCTCGTTCCCGTTTGGTCTATCTGCGCCTTGGCGCACTCGATAGAACCGCGAGGGAAATGTGGTACCAGCGCGTGTGGCGTACTGATCCTCGCGCAATGCGATAGAAGACACGCAGGCGCATGTAAACATAACGGGAACGAGGCTTGGGTGGCAAATTTTAGAAAATGGCTGCCGCGTGAATAGGGTCTACGGGGTCAAAGGACACCCATAGGTCATTAGAGGTCAATCTGGGATTCTGGGTACACCCCATTCCATGAGTCATCTCGAATCCCCTTACCCAAATATTATTGCAGTCACCAAGTTTTTTTAATTTTCATATAGAGTTTTTTTAATATGAATTGGCAGTAGTTTGTATAAAAATGCTAAAATATCGCCAAATTCAGATTTTCAGAGCAAAATTAGTATTTTAATGATATTTTAGGCCTATATTAAATGTAATGTCTATTACCGTAAACAAGGCGGTTCTCGAACGGAGCGTCTCGCCTGTTCATCAAAAGTGACTTGAAAGAAATGATGATAAAACATGATACAATGTAGCACTGTCACAGAGGTATGCATTGTAGTTAATGCAAGGGATGTAATACCTTAAGGGATGCTCAAATGTTACCCAGTACTAAACATTTTGCGGAACACAAACGAATCGTTTCCGCTTTATGGCCCTTCAAAGTTTATATGGTACCCCACCCCCTTTGGACTATGCAGTGGCGACGCCAGCATCATAATTTGGGGTGGGGGGCAAAAGGAGGCAAGACATTTTAGGGGGACCCCAGACGATCTTGAATGACCTCCAATGACCTTGAAAATGTAATCAACAAAAATAATACACCCCCCCCCTTCCCTCCACCAAATCGCATCAAGATAGGCCCTACTGATCTATTTGACCTTGAATGAACTCTCATGACCTTGAAAATTTAATCAGCAAAAAGAACACACCATCCCCCTTCCCTCCACCAAATCCCATCAAGATAGGCCTTACGGATCTTATTGACCCCAGATGACCTTGAAAAATGAATCGGCAAAACGAACACACCACACCCTTCTCTCCACCAAATATAATCAAGATAGGCCTTATGGATCTTATTTGACCCCAGATGACCTTGAATGACCTCGAAAAATTAATCAGCAAAAAGAACACACCATCCAGCTTCCTTCCACCAAATCCCGTCAAGAGAGGCCTTACGGATCTTATTTGACCTTGAATGACCTCTGATGACCTTGAAAAATTTAATCAGCAAAAAGAACACACCAACCCCCTTCCCTACACCAAATCACATCAAGATAGGCCTTACGGATCTTATTTGACCCCAGATGACCTCGGATGACCTTAAAAAATTAATCAGCAAAATGAACACACCAACCCCCTCCCTCCACCAAATCACTGTCACATCAAGATAGGCCTTACGGATCTTATTTGACCCCAGATGTCCTCTGATGACCTTGAAAATTTAATCAGCATAAAGAACACACCAACCCCCTTCCCTCCACCGAATCCCATCAAGATAGGCCTTACGGATCTATTTGACCCCATATTTGACCCCCCGATGACCCCGAAAAATTAATCAACAAAAAGAACGCACCATCCCTCTTCCGTCCACCAAATCCCATCAAGATAGGCCTCACAGATCTTATTTGACCCAAGATGACCTTGAATGACCTCCAATGACCTTGAAAATTTAATCAGCAAAAAGAATATACCACCCCCTTCCCTCCACCAAATCCAATCAAGATAGGCCTTACGGATCTTATTTGACCCCAAATGACCTTGAGTGACCTCCAATGACCTTTTGGTGAATTTTATTCAGCAAAAAGAACACACCACTCCCCTTCCCTCCACCAAATCTCATCAATATAGGCCTTACTTATCTATTTGACCCCATATTTGACCCTGATGACCTTGTATGACCTCTGATGACCTTGAAAATTTAGTCAGCAAAAAGAACACACCACCCCCTTCCCTCCACCAAATCCCATCAAGATAGGCCTTACTGATCTATTTGACCCCATATTTGACCCCCGATGACCTTGAATGACCTCCGATGACCTTGAAAATGTAATCAGCAAAAAGAACACACCACCCCTTCCCTCCACCAAATCCCATCAAGATCGGCCTTACGGATCTTATTTGACCCCATATTTGACCCCGATGACCTTGAATGACCTCCAATGACCTTGAAAATCTAATCAGCAAAAGAACACCCACCCCCTTCCCTGACATCAAGTCCCATCAAGATAGGCCTTAGGCCGCCTTACGGATCTCTAGATATCGCGTCACAAAAGTTTTAAGCACATTTGACACCGATGACCTTGAAAAATCAATCAGCAACAGAACGCACCACCCCCTTCCCTCCACCAAGTCCCATCCATATATCGCGTCACAAAGGTATTTCTTAGCACACGGCGGACGCCATACGCCGGACAGAAATAGTGATAACATAGTCTCTTTCTGATTACATCAGGCGAGACAAAAAATGGTGCTTTTTAATGGACAATGTGTTTAAATATCACATTTTAATTCTCGATTTAGCAGTCCCGAGACAATCTCAACGAATGTATAACTGTTGTAACAAAGATGATTGTGAAGAAGATACCATGGTCAAGTGGTTATTGCTGTAGGGCAATTCCATGCAAAGGTGGACATGACCACTAATTTTCAAGTTATTCATATCCTAACATATGTGACCAGTCGCATCAAGATTTCCTTCAACAAGGTATCATTTTAAAGCTTAGAATGTGCTGTTTTAGCTGATATGTGTAACTCAAATTAGAGTTGTGCCCTCAACATGTCCATTTTGATGTGACGGGTCATTAGCACAATCTACTAATTTTATTGTAAAATCTGTTATTTATAATGCTATTCATTTATAAACTGAAAATAATCACTTTAAAATTATTTTATCAGTTGTGAGCTCTTACATACTTATATTATTCTTTAAATTAAAAAACAAACACTCTGCGTTGCGACTCAACGATCAATTTTTATTACGATTTCACCAAAATGTCACGCTGTTACCGAAAAAAATGATGTTTTTAAGGTTTTTTAAATTTAATTAAATCTACATACAAATTAAATAATACTTGCAATGCAAATCACACTACCATAGACCTATAACATACATGTTTCAAAGATGCAGTACTACCTTTTGTTAATTAATTATTTCAATTAGCAATATGTCACGCTGTTACTTTTTTGGTAACAGCGTGACGGTAACAGCATGACCCCCATTGAATTATACAGTGAGTTCCAATACTTTCTTATAATTACAATCCACCTGATGAAACTTTAAAAAAAAAAAAAAGTTCACAGAGTTTTAACCATTCATAAATGAGAAAAATACCTGTCCTTTTAGCGTCACCCTGTTACCGCACTCATTAATATTCATATTTCATAAATGTGAATGATTTTTCTCTTTTTTTTTCTTTCTATGTGTAGGTTGTACTAGTAGTAGTAGAAATGCAATAAAAAAATGTTCTGAATAATTCAAGTGTGTATGTTATTTGCATATGAAGTGTGAAAATATCTTCCAAACCGTCACGCTGTTACCGTGGAATTGCCCTGTAGGCCTACCTCTCACGCGGGAATCCAGGGTTCGATTCCGCTGGGGAGCACACTTTTTTTAATATTACATTTGTACTTTTTATGTTCCATTATATTGTTTACTTACTGTTACAATATCATTAGTTTGTTTATTAACGAGACTCTTTTTGGGGATATTGTTCAATGAATATAAATAATCATGATTTCTTTTTTGATTCGGCTCATGTTGTTATGTTCGTTCGTCTGGTTGTTTGTGATGTTTATTTTTACAAAACGATTGACGGCAATGTCTGGCTAGACGTCCCGTTTACTCAAGTGCGCATGCTCAAACCAATTAAAGTATGTTGCAGCTAATACGGTTTATTCCGTACGGGACGTGTGAGGCAAGATATAGCCATACAAAACAAAAATGGGCTTTATTGGTGCAATCAAAATATTAAGGAATGCTTTTCTACTAAAAAAAAGATTTGCATTGTGTACCGTATTATCCCTATTAAGCGCCCAGGACCTTATAAGCGCCCACCCCTGTTTTTCTCAATGACTACCAACAAACAATCCCTTATAAGCTCCCACATTTTCAAATGGTCAGCATCTTCAAATGACCACTTGTACATTTTATTTAGTACAATAAATGAGTTTAAAAAAGGTAACATAATAAGCGCCCACCCAAAATGACTTTGCTAACCGCCCTGGGCGCTTAATAGGGATAATACGGTACATACTATTTATGATCAATCTTGAGTTAAACAAGGGTTTCTAAACAAGGTCTTCTAAAAAACTGGGGGACAAGTGTTAAAGGTGGCAAAAGGGATGAAAAGACTTGGAATGGATCTGTTGAATTTTGTGGAAGTTGGCAAGAGGATCAGTAGTGTGTTGTTTCTGGAAGGACTGCTGTACATAATCATGTAATTTACATCGAATTACAAATTTAAAGTAAATTATAAATGAAAACAAGGCTCTCTCCTCTCCACCTTTAATATCAGCGCTCCAACCGTGTCACGTGATGCAAACCTGCGTGAAACCACCGACGCAGTGTGGCTTGATAGTGTGTGAGTGGGGATGGTTCCATCTGTACCGTGCAAGTAGTTCGATGGTGATATTCGACCATCAGTGATGGTCATGCGTGCGTAGGCCTAAAGTCTAGGCCTACTTTTATTTTTAGTAAAAAATGGAATATAACGCAGACTGTACACTAACTAACACTGTACTTGTCTATGCTTGTTTTCGTGATGCCGACTCATGCTTTCATTCCATAGCTCTCCCACAGAATTTAGCGCTATAGTCGGCGTCAAAGAAGTTCAGCACTTTTTCTGTGACAACTGCGTACAGCTTAAACATGGAAAGGTGCGTTGAAGTTAAGCAGTGTTGATCTTGAGAAGGTCGAAGCATCAGTATCTGTGATCCAATTGGCCCATCGTATGAGTCATGAATGTCCCCACCCACACACGCTCAATAACTACATCGAACGCGTTGGCTATTTCAAAAAGTGCTGAAGTTCTCTGCTGACGACTATCAATGTATACCTTAGATTAATAGTTCAACCTGTTTCCATTTAAAGAAAAACATCGGGGAAAAATACTGGCTTGAATTGAATTTGGATCGCCCTACCACTACACCAACCGTGTACTATTATTATCCACTAACTATTCTTTTATTTTTACTTTTAAGTTTTAGTAAACAACTTAACTGGAAATATGATGCAGACTAGTGTACACTAG
The DNA here is from genome assembly GCA_035610835.1 of Ophiura sarsii. Classification (NCBI taxonomy): domain Eukaryota; kingdom Metazoa; phylum Echinodermata; class Ophiuroidea; order Amphilepidida; family Ophiuridae; genus Ophiura; species Ophiura sarsii. Next base: position 46,605,574 of record CM069451.1, on the reverse strand, counting down.
AAGTATTATAAATAAACAGTCAAATTTATAATTTCACCAACACTTTGAAGCAGCGTATTGCGTACATTGCATGAAACACTTTGAAGCAGCGTATTGCGTACATTGCGTGAAGCGCGCACAGCTATAGAGCGTGATCATTTCGGGCGTGATCATCTTTGTGACTGCATGTGTGTTGTTCGTTCAATTATTAATTTGACTACAAATGTATAACATTTTTAATTTAACATAAACTAGGGTAAGGCACCTAGTAGGGCTTAGTCCGAGGTGGCTCAGACTTGTTCCGTTACGATCAGTGATCTACTCTCCGCTTTAATAAAATAAATCATCAATCGAAAGGACAAAGGTTTGATTAGCTAGAAGTAGTGGCTATATCTTGTCACACGTCCCGTACGGAATAAACCGTGTATAGCACCAACGTATTTTAATTGGTTTGAGCATGCGCACTTGAGTTACGGGACATCTAGCAAGACATTGCCGAAGTAGTAAACAAGTTTATCATGGCGTGTTTGTTGGCGTTTTCAAATTGAATTTTAGACCAAATCTAGTAAGCTTATTTTTTTTTAAATTCTATAAAAATAAAAGGCCTTTTACTTTTAGGCCTATAGGCTATGGCATGCTATTCGCCATCGACGGTAACACTAGAAGTAGAACACTAACACTACTATACTACATGAACTACTGGTGAATATATTATTGATCTTTTACGATTAACAATAACATGATGAAAATTACTGTTTTAGCATCATTTCGCCAGAGAAACTCGTGGTACACAAACACAAATGTTTCAATTTAATACCATGTGTCGCGCAACTGTTTTTACATCTTTAAATTTTGCGTTAAAAAGCGGAAACAATGATCGGCCCCAGCAGCCACTTTGTCCCAATCGTTTCTAAAACAGGCCTAAAATAAAACTTAAAAGCCTGACGGGACATTGACATTCCGACATCATGGACATGTATGAAAACAAAACAGTGTGATGTACAAATAAAGTGTAAACGATCTCAAATCTTACCAATACCACACCATGCACCAGACTCACGACACCGATAGCATTTAGTTGATACTGCCGTCAAATAATGTCAAACCTCTCCTGGTCAAACCAAAACAAACGCTCTCAGCTGCTCAGTCCATCGGGCATTTAATTTTCATAAAATGTGTTGTTCCTGCAGGAAGATGAATCTTGGCGAGTTTACGACCGAAAGTAGTTTACGGAGCAAAGCGCGTGAATCTACGCAAATGTATCCATTTTGTGAACTCGTCAAGATTCGTCTTTCTGCGTTTTTCATCCCTAGGGAGTCCGTAGTCCCCCGAGTTTCATCCTCCAAGAGCCAAATTCATACCGCCCTCAGTCGACAACGGCAATAACTAGGGTTTAGTTGACTGAAATTGACTTGTTGAAAATAGAATATTGGGGCTTATAGATGGGGTTGTTGTGTTTATTTTGTCGTGATGTCAAATATAATGAGGGAATGCATGAAGTCATTAACTTTTAAAGTGATTAACATAGTAAACCGATGTCCTGAAAAAACGGTCGGATATGCAGAGAGACCATTAGCCCGTACATTTTGCATTTCAAACAGTGATAAAGTTAATATTATTGGGGGAAAAGGCCTGCAATTCATAGAAAACCACGGCTAGAATATCTACTTTATGTTAAAAAATCAGGAACAACCAATTACTAGCAACAATAATGTTAGGCCAAGTTTTACATTGTTTTGTGGATCCTCAGAAACCAAAAGCCCGTGATTATGAGCTACCGATCAAACCTCTAGAAAACCGTTGTAAATAAAATAATAGTCATATAAAATGACTGAAAATTTCAGCATATGCCCCTGACAATATATCTAGTTCGTCTGGCAAAAAAAATCCGACTAAAAATCATAAATAAATAATAATTTGTGATTAAAAAATGAAAGACTATTGTAAGAAAAAAAATGGGTAGTGGGTATCTACAGGCTAGGAGAATATGTTTATCAAGGTCAGAAAAGCATAAATCTTGGATTGAGAATGTCTAAATGGTCAAAAGATGAGAGAACGGCCATTCCCCCGTTATTCTCTCACCTAATTTTCTTGAAAAATTCATGTAAAGTGGTAAAAAATGGTCCAGAGACCCAAAACCCATGGATCTCATATTTTTGCCGTTAGGGTTATTGGTTTCTCCTTACGACTTGAAATACCATTGAGAGAAGATCGATTTGAGAGTTGTTTTTTAACCAAATGAGTTGATTTAAGTTTTATATAGTAATGTTTGTGTCAAAGAAGTAATGTAGAAAACAATGGACTATTACGATCATGTTTAGTTATTTTATTCCACCACGCAAGGTCCGATATGCCGAGATACCAAAAACCCCGCAGCCATATCCATAATGTTGCTGCCCTCTCCCGCCTCAAAATACGTTCCCAGAGACCCAAAGCCCAACAGCGATAATAAGAGGGTAGAGGGAAGGAAAGGTAAAACGGAAAGGGAAAGGAAAGGAAAGGGAAAGGAGACGGACAGAAAGGAGAAAGGAAGACATATTGCAGTTTTTCACGCCGGTATGGGGACGCAACGCCTCTACCCCCCCCCCCCCCCCCCCCCCCCCCCCCCCCCCCCCCCGCTGCTTGTCATTTTCTTACTCGACGGCAATTCAAAAAGTTACCGGGTCGGACTGGTGCTCACCGGGAAAAAATACCCTTTGTCCCCCACCCCCCCCCCCTCCCCTGACAAGTGACCCTGGCTACGCTACTGCACAGGTGACATGAAATTACAGGTGACATGACATGTATGAATGAATACATTTTAATCACGTTTGACCTCTTTTGACTTTTTGATATATTTATTATATCATTTTATATGTATTCCAGGAGTCAACAGCTCTAATTTGATACCAAACATGGTATTTTGTTTATAAGACCAATTATATTTGTCATAATTATAACGTTATCGAAAAGGGCGTGGCTTGACGTCAATAAAAAAATTCTGAATCTAGACATCCTCCCTCATGCATCATTTTCAGCAATAAAATTGCATTTGTACCCTACTTCACGGTCATGTCATAATTGTGAAGATATCCACTTGACTACATACCTGTGCAATTCCTACTGAACTACTATACTCTAGAAATGCAAATATATATCATCAAAGAACATCATTTTCCGATTAATTTGGATACTGGAATCAATAGGAACAAAATGTCTATAGTTTAAACTTCCCAGGAAAAATATTAATTACTTTGTTCTAGCATGTTTTCACATTTTTTATAAATCTAAAATTATCACATTTTTCTCAAATATACCGATTATTATTAACACTAGAACTTTATTTTTTGAACAAATCACGTATAAATTGTATTCAGTTTGACCTAGGCCCACGTTTTTTGGAAAAATATATTTTGATCATTTTTCGAAAGATTATAGGGCAACCTTTGAGTTCCTTGAATAAAAACACACCCGCAACTACTAGAGCTAACCCGCAACACGCATGTTTTGTTCTTTTTTTGTAATTGAATACAATGAGGTAACGATACCATGCCGTTTCTAGTCCCTCCATTCGATTGTCCCTGGTTTAAGTATCAAAAGTTTATTTTATTGACACATGTCACGGTTCAGATATTTTCAATGGTTGCAGGTATTTATTGAATGCCTCGTAAAAACCTAGCTACGCCACTGCACGGACCGCGGAATAGGTTTTACCACAAATATGGGTCGCTACATATTTGTACTACACTATTTTATTTAATACTAGGCTCCAAATCATATTAAGTCTCACGGTAAACGGTATTGTCACTATTCACATTATTCACATACAGTAGCCTTACCTGTATTTTGAGAGTAAATATCATTTTAGTCTCAACTATCAATAGACCTAAAAAATAGGGACAATACAAAACTCGTTGTCACCATAATCATACGTATACTGACAAGCCCGGGCGGGCGGGTACATACCTGATGTTTATTTGAAATCTTCTGAAATTGATTCGAAAAATAGCCTTTACACCCGCGATATACTCTAGCTATGAATCATGATCATATTTCTAGTGTTCAATCAAAATGTAACGTGCATAGAAAAATATCAGCTCACTACCACTCAAAATCCAAAAGCGCGAAGCAAGACTTGAATTGTGTCTATTTCTCCTTATTATGTCGACATATGACGCACGGTGTAAAAAACAAGTAATTGTTTAAGATGTCGATATCACATTTGAAATACATACTTCACATTTAAATCAGTCATTTGCAGGTGTATTTCAAAACATAATGGTACATGTATTCGTATCAGCAACGGTATATGTGGTCGTTTCCTGGATAATGCATTATGGGAAATATTGTATATGGTTCACCACAGATGGGTTCACATAATAATCATATTGGTCTTCCTCCCATGCGAGTATGGTGTTTATGGTGTGGTGTGGTTGAGATGGGGTGGGTAATGGGTATGTGCAGTATCTTTGCGGGTATTTTTGTGCTTTCCATGCCTGGTTTCCAGGATAGAATATTTGGTTTACCTTGCTGCCCCGGGATGCCCCACTCACCGCCTGGCGTTTTTTATTATTATTATTGGTGAGAGATGCTATTGTAAACGTATTATTCTACTTCAAATTTGCAAGGAAATCAGTGAGACTGTTTCTTAAAGATGTAGAAAATATTTTAAAAACCTGTCATTTGCAGGTGTATTTCAAAACATAATGGTACATGTATTCGTATCAGCAACGGTATATGTGGTCGTTTCCTGGATAATGCATTATGGGAAATATTGTATATGGTTCACCACAGATGGGTTCACATAATAATCATATTGGTCTTCCTCCCATGCGAGTATGGTGTTTATGGTGTGGTGTGGTTGAGATGGGGTGGGTAATGGGTATGTGCAGTATCTTTGCGGGTATTTTTGTGCTTTCCATGCCTGGTTTCCAGGATAGAATATTTGGTTTACCTTGCTGCCCCGGGATGCCCCACTCACCGCCTGGCGTTTTTTATTATTATTATTGGTGAGAGATGCTATTGTAAACGTATTATTCTACTTCAAATTTGCAAGGAAATCAGTGAGACTGTTTCTTAAAGATGTAGAAAATATTTTAAAAACCTGTCACAATCTACCACCATCTACAATTGTTTTTGCAATCACTCTTTTTTATTCACCCATGGCAACAACACCAGTAATTGAACTGCGGAAGAGACTACTTACATTGTGCAGAAAGGTATTTCCACGCCAGTCAAATGGGTCATGAAGTGTGTTTTCCCGTCTGCCTGCCCAACTGGCACATGGCTCACAGTAGCGCATAATACCACATGGAAATATTATTCATAAATTAGCAACATCAACAAATACACAAAGTGAATATTGACGGTCCAGTTGTACAAACAAGCGAATATATATCAAAAAGCAATAAAAAATCCTACATATAATTTTGTTTAATGACTTAGTTTTAGTCAAACGTTTCTAGACTTTAATCAACAAATAGCTGCTCAGTCAAATTCCACGCAACCTGAAGACGGAGTGACTATTACGACAACAGGGTATTCCCCATGCTGTCGCAAGTATGCGGCTGAGTTCACACGCCGGTCATCAGCAAGCGTAATCCTATGAATTTATAATGAATGTAGCCAAGCAGGTGAATGAATCACAATCAGACTTTATTTTGTGCTACATACATTTTATTCAGATAAAAATTCAGAGTTTCGAGTATAGTCAGGATTAATCATTTGTGAAATAAGATGGATGAGAAAGGAGCATGTAGAACACAGAACACTGTCGGCCGTTCAGATTCTGTTTAAGTAGCGTGCTCATCCGCCAGAGGCTTCGATTGTTTTGAGAGGTCGCTTAGAGGCATTGCATTTCGATATAATTATTTGAATGTAAAATGGCATTCTCAACGAAGGTCATGCACACTTGAAATAACAGATATTATGTTTCTTTGATGGAATCAGAATTTCTACGCAGGAAATAGGAAAACCTTTTTTCCGAATTGGTTTTGACAATGTATATCTGTATCAGTGGATTGTGTGTGATCCATGGCCGATGCTTCCTGGAGGTTTCTTGATGACGTCATATGATGTTGACGCTGATTGTGTAAAGATGATTGAGTAAAGCCAAGGTGTTTGTTGTTGTGCCACCTCTCTTGGAATTATCTGTAATGACTCAGTCTTTCCCCATGTGATCGGGTGTAGTCAGTGGCGTAACCAGCGTAACCACTTGGAACCCTTGCCCCCCGCTTGCCCCCCCCAAATGAAATACACATATGGAAAAATTTCGCGCGCTACGCGCGCATGTCTTCCCAGAATGCAATATTCTATGGTACAAGCTTGTTTAGAGTCGAAATGTAGCTCAATCGTGCACAAAGTAGGTGTAAATTTAAAAAATTTCGCGCGCTACGCACGCATTACTTCACACTGAAATGGAGCCGCCCACCCATTAGAAGCCCCCCCCCCCCATTTCAAGTCATTGCCCCTTCTTGCCCTCCAAATGAAAAAGTCTAGTTACGCCACTGGATGTAGTTTTGTTTGACCATTTTCCAGCTTCCTTCTTTCGCGTTGCAGGTAGACGTACCGTTTCAACCATGAACATGTAAGGAGATTATATATTTCCTAAAACTGTCATCTTCCTTCCATAGACAAAGCTGTCTCCAAAATGCCCTATAGCAGTCATCGTATGTGGACAGTACTTTCTCTATCTGCTACTTCAGCTTACAGCACTTTTTCTAACTCTTCATCTTCAGCAGTCAGTAGGCCTACTGTTTCTAAAACTGATATTTTAGGAGACAACATTTTCTCTAAATTGTAATCTTCATATGAGACACATTTTTCTCTTTACCTATTTTAAAGACACATAAACTTCTCTAAAGCTACCGTCGTCAGTGGATAGAACTGTCTCTTAAAACTTCTATCTTAAAAAAAAAAGGGTTTGTTAACCTTTAACTAAAACTGCTATCTTCAGTACACAACCTTTATACACGGTAGACGGTATTTTCTCTAAACACTGCTATCTTAGTTGACAGAACTAATTCTAAAACTGCACCTACATTTGTCTAAATCTGCTATCTACAGTTGACTGAACTTTCTCTGAAACTGCTTTCTTCAATAGACAGTACTTTTTATAAGATTTTCATATGAAACTGTTTTGTTCAGGGGACAAAACTTTCTCTTTAAATTGATATCTTCAGTAGACAGTGCTTTCTCCAAAGCTGAAATCTTTATAAACCGATTTTCCTATCAAACTGTTTTGTTCAGGAGACAGAACTTTCTCTATAACTGATATCGTTAGTAGACAGAGCTTTCTCTAAAGCTAGTATCTTTAAAAAAAAGATTTTCCTTTAAAACTGGTGGTTCAAGGGACAGAACTGTCTCCTCTAAAACTGTTATCTTCAGCAGACAGAACTATCTCTAAAACTGATCTCTTCAGTAGACAGAACTTTCTCTAAAGCTGATATCTTTAGGAGACAGAGCTTTCGTTACAGCTGGTACCTTTCAAAAAAAAAAATTCCTTTCAAACTGTTTTGTTCAGGGGGCAGAACTTTCTCCTCTAAAACTGATATCTTCAGTATAGACAGAACTTTCTCTTTTTGAGCACCAAGAACCGTGACGTCATTGAAATCGGCTTTAAATCACCGTGAATTTATAAAAATGGCATGTTGAGAGATGGCAGTGCAGGAAGAAGAATCTTGCCTGGTTTACAACTGGAACTACTTTACGGAATAAAGCGCATTCATACACTCTATGTAGTGTTGAACCAATCAGGAAGCAGGAATTAGAAATACGCGGAGTGCATTGAAAGTGTCCACTGCACTCCGCGTGTGCGCCGTTCAAATCACGCAGTGCGCGTTTTGTTTTGATTCGTTGTTCAAGATTCGCGGGTTCGCCGATTTTCACTGCGGGTGTTAGCAAACTTGTTAAAGTGTTTTTAGTCGTTTTACATAGATCAAAATTATGCTTAACTTGTGAATTTTTATTTGTATAGTGTCGTGTATGAATTAGGTCAATGCATGCGTATGTTTTGTTTCTCGAAAAATTAGAAAAATCAATGCACTTGCGCAAATGTTGATATGCTCACAATAGCACTCCCCCTTCGGGGTCGTGCCATTATTTACACATCAACATCAGCGCGCGTGCATTGATTTGTCTAATTTCTCTCGAAACAACACATACGCATTTATTGACCTATAATCAATCTACGCAAATCTATCATTTTTTTAAAACTAGGCAAGATTCTTCTTGGTGCGATGGCAGTGTTTATTCGTTTTTATGATAATTATGATGTTTTGTTCAATATAACTACGCCATTTAGGTTCGATAATTACTTTTCTAACATATAATGGACAATGTGTTGTGCTTGTCGGACACCTTCTTTAAAACTATTTTGTTCAGGAAACAGAGCTTTCTCTAAATATGATACCTTCAGCGGACAGAGCTTTCTCTAAAGTTGGTATCTTAAAAATAAAAAATAAATCCTTTAAAACTGTTTTGTTCAGGGGACAAAACTTTCTCCTCTAAAACTGATATCTTCATCAGCATGATCAGACAGAACTACTTCCTTTAAGACTGATACCTTCAGTAGGGGGTGGGTTCGTTATTCCGAAGGGTCGTTATTCCGAAGGGTCGTTATTCCGAAGGGTCATTATTCCGAAGGGTCGTTATTCCGAAATAACTATAAGGGTCACTATTCCGAAGGGTCATTATTCCGAAAATGTAATAGGGGTCGTTATTCCGAATATACAATAAGGGTCGTTATTCCGAAGGGTCATTATTCCGAAATAACTGTAAGGGTCATTATTCCGAAGGGTCGTTATTCCGAAAATACAATAAGGGTCGTTATTCCGAAGGGTCATTATTCCGAAATAACTGTAAGGGTCGTTATTCCGAAGGGTCGTAATTCCGAAAATAACATAAGGGTCGTAATTCCGAAGATACAATGAGGGTCGTTATTCCGAAGGGTCATTATTCCGAAATAATTGCAAGGGTCGTTATTCCGAAATAAGCAAGAGGGTCGTTATTCCGAAGGGTCGTTATTCCGAAAATACAATAAGGGTCGTTATTCCGAAGGGTCGTTATTCCGAAAATACAATAAGGGTCGTTATTCCGAAGGGTCGTTATTCCGAAAATACAATAAGGGTCGTTATTCCGAAGGGTCGTTATTCCGAAAATACAATAAGGGTCGTTATTCCGAAGGGTCGTTATTCCGAAAATACAATAAGGGTCGTTATTCCGAAGGGTCGTTATTCCGAAAATACAATAAGGGTCGTTATTCCGAAGGGTCGTTATTCCGAAAATACAATAAGGGTCGTTATTCCGAAGGGTCGTTATTCCGAAAATACAATAAGGGTCGTTATTCCGAAGGGTCGTTATTCCGAATATAAAATAAGGGTCGTTATTCCGAATATAAAATAAGGGTCATTATTCCGAATATAAAATAAGGGTCGTTATTCCGACCATTTAAAAAAAAGACATGGTCAAAAACCAGTTTGTCCATGCACCATGTATTAAAGGCATATTATGTGATCTTTTCCAGAGAGCGCCCTCTATTCATGTTTAGAAAGTAGATTTTCTTGCAGATTTACACTTCCGATCATAAATCATACATACATTCCAAGTTACAGAGCGATACGATTCCTAATTACCTCAAAATCATGGTTTTAGAGTGAATTTAGAGTGAAAAATATAAACTGTCGGGGTTCCGACAGTTTATTTTCAGTAATTAAGAATCGTATCGGCCTGTAACTTGGAATGTATGCATGATTTATGATCAGAAATGTAAATCTGCAAGAAAATCTGCTTTCTATTTTTTTCGATGTTGAGGGCGTTCCCTGGAAAGATCACATAATATAAGTCTATGAAATTTGGTGCTTCCTGGTTCATACAATTATAGCTCTGCGTGCACAAATGACTGTGAACATTTTACTCAATTTCCTGAAAAGGATGCTTTTCTTCCATGGTTATTGGGGTTTTAATTACTTTTAAAGTCTGAATTTACATGATTTACCCTAGAATGTACACTAATACTGAGTAGACCGGGGTGTACTTATTTAGAAGCAATGCATAGACTCACGTGTGAACAAACTGGTTTCTGACAATTTTTCTGTAAATGTCCCTTTTCTTTACTTCTTAATACAATTTTCAAAGCAATGGGCACCACATTCCAACAGGATTTTAAAGTTTAAGTTGTATCCACAGATTTGTGAAATCTTGTTCTCATGAAATGTATACGTTTTATTAGGCCACACAAGCGTTCCCAGTGTTTTCTCTCTCAATTTGTATAACATCACGAAATTTGGTTGCTAGTGTAATAAAATAGGTATGCATGTACATTGAAATTGGGTATTGTTTACGCAGTGACCGGATTCTCAACAAAAATCATAAGGGTATTATTTACTCCACGTGCCCATGGTTTGATCAACAGTGGTTTGATCTAAGTATAATGAAAATTGATTCCCCCTTTCCCGTTATCGTAATAGTGACAACTTTTCAGCTTAACCCTTACAGCCCCGGATCCCATGAAATCCCATTTCCCAGCCTCTCGGTTCCACCTGGCGCTGAGGTTTTTGGGTGAAATAATGGCCCCGGGCTATATAGCTGGGCGAATACACTCGCCCAGCCAAGCTTCCCCCGTGGCGCAGTTGGTAGAGCGTTCGCCCGCCAACCGAGAGGTCGTGGGTTCAAACCCCGCGGCGTGGCACCTCTTGTTATGTGTGCTTTTTTCGCTTGAAAAAAATTCGTTGGAAAATCCACCGGGTGGGTTAGGGTTAAACAACATTTTTATTGTGTAAAAATTAAATATTTGACAAACCTCAATTACAATTCTTAATTTTTTGGATTTTATCATTGTGATTACTTTGTGATTGTGATTTGATCATTTACCTACTCAAATGTCAGTGCTATATTTCCTTTTTTTAAAACTTTTTCAGCAACACATCTATAATTATTACGTCTTGTCTTTAAAGTCTTTAAAAATATGTAACGAGAAACTAGGGGTCGACTTTCATTAGGCTAATCGTGTGTACTATGAAAACATGATGAAGCTCGTATGATGGAGTTATTGGGAAAATAGTTGAACGTTTACAAATGTAGATGATATCTGTTGCATGCCACCAAAAATCTTAGAATGGTTGCGTGCAATAACAATGTGCTCTCTCCTCCATGTCGTGCTGATAAATGTCAATGCCTTCGGGTCCATGTCCCAAAAAACACTGGGTCAAAAAACTGCAGAGCTTATAACTGAAAAAAGTAGGACACGTGGCTGTTTTCGAAATTCTAGGATATAAAGGTAAATAAACTGCTCAAAAAAGTTTGGAAATTTGTATTCAATCACCATTTCCGAATATTTTGTGATATATTCACATTGTGAATCATATACTTTAGCCACCACTTGTCTCCTTAGCCATATGCTTGAGAATGTGTATGTGGAGGTCGCATTCAAAATGTTCCAAATTCCCCACTATTTTGCGCCCACAAGACTATCTTTGTCGTCTTTTCAATGAAGTGTTAAATCAAAATAGTGTTGATTTCAGCACATTCATATTGCGACCTCTCCATGTTCTCAAGCATGTGGCAGAGCACTTGAACAATGTATTGCTACAAATTAGGTATCCTTTTAAAGAGGAATACACCAGTTCTCCATTGATATGCAACACAATATGGAAGTAGGGGAAGTATCCCGAAATATTTGAAGAAAAAATATCCAAACACTTTTTGAGCAGTTTATATGTGACGTTATCTTTGTAAAATCTAACGTGAACATTTTGAAATACAAAACTTTGATTAGAGCGTGGTCAGAACCAATTTATACTAATTTTAGCAATAAACCGCCAATGCGTTGCATCTGTGCGTTGTGTGCAAGTTGTCCATGTATTCTCTGAATAGCCTTATTTCTGGTCAAACAAAGCTCATTTAAAGTTAATCTGTTTACATGGGATTCAGCAATAACTATTTTTCTGTTTAAATTAATGCTCATTATTGATTAAGAAACCTGCAATTTAACCTTTTCAAATTGGGAAATACGGTGAGGGCCTATTCAAAGACAACACATTTAACGAAAAGGGCAATTATGTATTCATTTTATTACTTCAGAAAAACAAGAAGAAAGGGGTTTAATTTATTGCTTTATATATACACATGGAAAAAAGTATCGCACCACTTGTTGAAAAGTGCAAATGTGGCCTCGAATTTTGCCACCATGGTGTGATATTAAGGATCATTTGTTTGCGTAAGCTGTCCAACAAAATGTTATGCAATAAAAGGGCCACATTTTAGTTTGTGATGTAATCGATGTAATGATTTTCAAGGCCAAAGTGAAAATGCATAAAACAAGTTTGGGTAAAACGCGATATTGAGAGGCCCAATGATTAATCTCTATAGTTGCAATCCTTGGTAACACATTCAAGTCTTCCAAGGTCAAAGGTCATCTGGGGTCAAATTTCAAAAGTTGCCCGATTGTTCTCAAACGTGAAAAAACTCCCTTTTTCGTACGCCCAATGGTTATGGGGTCGAAGGTCAAAATAGGTCAAATTTTAAATAAGTTCAAATGACAAAAGCAATATTGCGGAAGTGTTGACCTAGGTCAAATAAATTTAAAAAAATCAACGGTGACATCATCGTATGTTTTGGCATGTTTGGACTCATTCACTGTATTGTAGCCTATAACGTCTAAATGAAACATTTCTTGCGCCAAATACAGAACTAATATAATAACTATTTTAAGTTGTTGAAGTCTATTCAATATCGAGTTATACCCAAACTTGTTTCATGCATGTTTTTTGGACAAAAGCATGCATTTCCCCTTGGCCTTAAAAAACATCACATCGATTACGTCACAAACTAAAATGTAGCCCTTTTATTGCATAGTATTTTGTTGGACAGCTTACGCAAACAAATGATCCTTAATATCACACCATGGTGGTAAAATTCGAGGCCACATTTGCATTTTTCAACAACAAAAAAGTGGTGCGATACTTTTTTCCATGTGTATATAAATATCAAATATTTTAGAATCTGCGACAATTTCTCCGATTTCGAGCATAATTGAAAATAGTTGTTGCAATAAAATAAGTTTATTATTTACACATACAGATTAAAACAGCGTTCTTTGCAAAGATGTAATTATTGTAGAAATAAGTGAAGAAAGAAAATTCAAATGTAGGCCTAAGACAGAGATTTTAGATGAACTTAGGCCGTGTTCCCACATAAGTAGAAGATGTCCCGATCTGGACTAGTCCGGACCAAGACCCACTTGTTCCCACATAAGTGGTGGTCGTCGCAACGGTGTCTATACACATGGGTGCTTTATTCCTAAATTGGAAAAAGTGGGTTCTGAACACGCTCTATTTACACATTTGACATCAGATGGATCGCACTATTTCACCAGTTAAGGTCAGATTGATTTGGCTTTTTATCATGTATATCTTAAGTTATACGCTCTCAAGTGTTTGAACACAGTTTTGGGGACACGCTGTATATTAAAATTCTTTTAAAGATCCGAAAAATAATCCTGAAACGCTTTACATGTTTTAAATGTCGATTTTGCGAAATTTATCAAATCAAGTACATTCATCTATACGGCACGCTGTGCCAAAATGAATATAAAGGACATTCTGGAAGAAAAAACATATTGACATAGGTTATGAAATAAAGCACTTACCATCGAGAAATTTTTGAATCTTTTAATCGTAGGCTATTTTATTTTAAACATAGACATAAGAAACCATTTCTTATAGGTACTTATGATGATACCCTTTTTGCTTCAAACGTTTGACAACGTTTCATATAGGCCTATCCTATGCTCGTTTTGATAAATACGCGCAACTATGTGATTGGTGCGCAGAAGGATGTGCCGATTTGTGCTTACTCGATATCCATGAGGCTGGAGGCGAGGCTTGAAAGCACACAAAATGCCGATAGTTCGGTCCCGGTCCGATAAAACTGGAGTTATTCGCATTCAACGTCAAAGGTCACATGTGTTTCAACGGGACCTTAAAAATGAATCTTAAAAAAGGTTATTGACCCAAAGAGTATCATGTTGTTGGACTAAGTGTTTCGAACAAAAAGGTTATTACAAATTTGTATCGTTAATCAACGTTTATTTTTTAATGTAGGCAAATAGAGTTCAAATTGCAAAAATACTCAGATACTGCGCTGTACATATCAGATTGTTCCTAGATCTGCTTAAAAGCAGCAAACAATTTAACAGTTAAAGCAGCAAACATCTAAACAGTTAAAGCACCAGATAATAAGTTTTCGTCTAATGGCAGGATAGGTCAGAGGTCACATTTATTCCTCAAATACGTTACAATACAGAGCTTAAATTCTGAAATGGTCCCTGATTTAAATGAACATGGCTTCAAACTAGCCGTCGGATTGATAACAATATGCTCAAAACCATGACGTCTCTAACGACGGTAGACTTTATTTTGATGTGTGTATCATTTACTATAAAAAGAAACATGAAACAAAGAATTCACTATCCACGTTATTTTGACTTATTCTAAATCGGCGCAGGCTCAGAGCAATTATTTCTCCTCAAAAACATTACAATATTCTTCTTTTTCTGAACTGTGAACTTGTAAATAGTTTGTTCAAGTTAATTTCAAGAATATATAGTAAAGTCAAATAATGAACAGTTTAGAAGTATGAAGATATTTTTTTTAATATTTAGTACGGCAAAATTCTCCATATAATAGCCAACAGCATGATAGCTCACTTAAATTCCTATGCGGCGTAACGTAAATGCGCTAAAAGTGAGAATTACGTCAATAGAAATATTTATTAATGCTGAAACACTAAAGGTGTTATTGCAGACTACGCCTTATCCGCTGTATTTTTTACATGTATACATCATGTTTGTTTCGTGGATAGCGTTCATAACTCGCCATTTACGTGAATTTATGTTAATTTAACAGTTAAAATGATTTCTTTCATATTTGTTGTTATTTTAATTTGTAGTCCTAAAAAGTTGATATTTAGATATGTTGACGTTTATGAACACATAAGAGAATTGAAGACGAAAAGAAGAAAACAGTCAAATGCAATCTCATTTGAATACTAGTGGTGGCCCTTGATTTTTTTTACTTAAAAAAAAATTGCATATGCATACACTATGAATGTCAGGATGGCATATTGTAGTCAATTAAGGAGGAAGACAATGTTTCTTGATACTTACAATTTTAAGAGGAGTATAGATATCTCATTACCTTAGATGTTGTCAGGGTCATCCTTTGGTTCGTGTGGTTACGACAATTCTATTTTTATTTTATTTGAAAGAACTTGGATTTTGGGGTTCAAACACATGACACGAACGGTCACAGGTGCCGCCAAAAACATATAATTTTGTTTTTGCAATAGTACAATTTAGATGGGCTTCTTTTCAATAAAATACGCCTTCAAGGGTGATTAAAAAAGTGTACTGAACTTAAAGAAATTTAAAGAATTTTAGCTGATTTGGTACACCGAACACTCTTTGCAAATATTTTCTCTATAAGATGTATTGAATTCTACTATTTAAAACAGTCCAGTAGGAGCTTAGTCAGAATACCACAAATCCATATTGTTTACTTCTGTTGCTGAAACCGTGTAACAATTTCTTTTTAATGATTACTTTCATTATTTCGTATTTAATGTGCGAAAATACCACTGAGAATATTGTCTTTGTCTGTATTAGTTAGGTCTTATGTACCTTATAAATACATGATCCACTTGTTCATTAATAACAAGTACTATTGAATAAAATATTCAATATTGTGTTACGTTTCAAAACGCAGTAACTTTACCAAAACCTTAATTTACTTTAAGTACACTTGTTTTCAATCACCCTGTTGTTAACATCGTTTAATACTAATGATAAAAGGCATTCCGGTACAACTTTTGTTACTAGCGTTTTTCACTGTAAATATGTTTTACGATTGTTAATGTAAAGATTACAACGAAATATGATTATGGTTCACATATAAACATGTTTCCATTTAAGAGAATTCTGTAACTTTGATTGTATATAGAAGTTTTTCATCTGCCTAGCGCCTATACGATATTTCAGTGTAAGGCGTTTTGAGACATCTCTAAATGGTATGTGTATTGATCATTTATGTGACTTACGGTATATTATCTGACGCCCTCAATCCTCGAAAAATAATTTGAAAACAGATGTTCTTGCAGATTCACATTTCTGATCATGAATCGTAGGCATACATACGAGGGGCATTCAGTAAATAATGAAAGTGATCATGGTATGGGATGCATGAGTGATTCTATTGAGGGGATAATGTGATCAATACAAAGTATGAACCTTTATCTTTCAAACAGTACAGTTTTGGATTTATAAGTGTGAACTATGACGTCATAGCATTGTCTCAAAGTAAGTACACTTGGGACACTACTTAATCAGTTATTTGGCGGGAAATTTGAATTATTTGTATGAAACATGTGATAAGAAGATTGCATAACATGACACCAGAAGCAGGTAAATCCCATTTTTTTTCACGTAAGTATGATAAAAAGACAATAACTTAAATCCCTGTGTAATTTGATGTATGTAGTATATGAGTAAAAAGTAAGGAGAGGCAATCGAATAAAAAGTATACAAATATCAGTATTTCAAATAGCCAATTTTCATTGAAAAATGCCCAGTCAGCGAATCACTAATATTGCGGAAAATCAAACAATTTATGAAAAATCCAAGCAATTAACCAGTTTGGGAGATTCCATATGATAGTTAACTAATTTTCTGAACTTATTCGCATGAAACCTGCAGAAAATGTGCGCATGCGCAGACGGCAGATAAAGATAATTTTGAACAGGGCCACAAATGGCTAAAATCAAGAAATTTACCAGATAAAAGCTTACTGTGCCTTCAAATTCTAATCAGAAATAATTAAAAATGCTTAAATCAATGTGTTTAAATATTGTGATAGTCAAAATAAAGATATACATGAATGTATCAATCAAAGATGGCTGCCACAACCTCTCTTATTACTGTTATCTTTAGAGCTACTATATATGTATTGTTAAAGTAATCGTCACATAATTTCAATGGTTTGAGGAAATTTTATGAACAGCTCCTTCTGAAATCCCCACTATTATTGCTTTACATCCCACACAAATTTACTAAATTATAATCCCTCCATTGTTCTTTATCCTTTGTTGTTTTCAAAGGTATATTATTGCGGATTTTGCTAAATAAAAGCGCATTTGAGATGGTCCCTTCTTATTTGCGTTAAGGAATTCAGGTCTAAAAAATAATGTCAAGCGGAGATAAGTGTGTGTTCTAACTATGTGCCAAGTGTTATCTGTTTTTATGCTTGCATTGCCGAGATATACGCAAATGTATCGATCAACCCATTTTCAACATATTACATATCCAGCCAAATAATTGACAGATTTCAGTCAGTGTCTGAAACCTATTGTGTTTATGTTAATGACATTACATTCCAAAAGTGTATTGTTTGAAAGACAAAGGTTCATACTTTGTATTGATCACATTATCCCTCAATAGAATCACTCATGCATCCCATACCATGATCACTTTCATTATTTACTGAATGCCCCTCGTACATTCCAAGATACAGGACGACACGATTCTTTCAAAATCATGTTTTAGAGTGAAAATAAACTGTCGGAGTCTGCGTCGACAACTTATTTTTACTCTAAATTCACTCTGAACCATGCTGAACCAAAAAATCACCGCGTTGCTAATACGAGGGGGTATCAAAAGGGTTTTTGAAATCACCCATCCAGAAGTGAAGGAGCTATATCGATGAAATCTTGCCAGTGTAATCACTGGTCCTTACAAACATTATGGTGCAAAAATGGTCTCACAAGTGTGTTTACTTTTTATACAGGTGGCGCTAGATGCCAAGGCCATGTGAATCAATGACGTCTCCCAACGATGCTGTGTACATGGTAAATGATAATGGTCCAAAAACTGATCCTTGTGGGTAGCCTTCCAGAGGAGTACGAGGCTTAAAATTGTCATTTACAGAAATGAATTGAGACCTACGAGTGACAAATTACAACATTTAAAAACAAATCTGAGCCTAATATTCTTCTGGAAGGCGTCCCACAAGAATCAGTTATTGGACCATTATAATTGTCCATGTACACATCACCGTTGGAAGACGTCATTGATTTACATGGCTTTGGCATCTAGCGCCACCTGTATAAAAAGTGAACATAGGCCTACTTATGATACCATTATTGCACCATAATGTTTTAAGGACCAGTGATTACACTGACAAAATTTCATCGATATAGCTCCTTCACTTCTGGGTGATTTCAAACACTTTTTGATACCCCCTCCTATAACTTTTCTTTATCATCTTCATCTGTATATATAATTTCTATGCTCTGAGGTCTCTGGGCTGCGGACCAGACTCTGGCGGGTTAAACCGGTTTTGTGAGCGCTAAGCCGTCCCCTTCCCTCATGGCATATTGTTGGAAGTGGAATTAACTCCGCTTGTCTGAAAGCCTTGGTGCTTCTGCAAAGCCATGTAGCGGGTTTTGGCTGCTGTGTCTAATATTGGTTTTTTTCCTAGTTAGGTCAGGCATTTACTGATCGTGGTATTATAAATCCCCCTGCTTCCCGGGAAGTTTACAGACCATCCGTTATTTTCACATTCTGCTACAAGGTCTTGGTATTTATATGTACATTTCTTCCTGGCGAATTCATTTGCAAGGTTTTCCTCTGCGGGGACTGTCAATTCAATGATGATGACATTTTTAAATATGCACTCATGGCAATACAATATGCTTCCAATTTATTTTCGAGGATTGAGGGCATCCCCTGGAAAAGATCACATAATAAACCTTTAATCCTGGAAAATAAATTGAAACCTTTATCGCTAAAGGAGCCAGAAAACTGTGATATGTGATCCTTCAGACATCTTTACAAAGTCACTGTGCAAAATCACACATGCCTTTCGCTATTACCTGTCCACAGCTCAGACCGCCATTGTAGAGATCCTCAGGTTGACCGTCATTGATTGAGGCTCAGATTGCCTCAGATTGCGATATTACCAAAACAGCAATAAACAGTTAAGTTTTTTTTTATAAAAAGGGGGTCAAAGGTCATTATAATTTATAAACAAGCTTGGTGACAATCATTTTATGGGTAACATCGGGTGTACACATATTGACCTCTAATAAATGACCCCTACATGACCTTTAACCCCTTTGTCAAAACTTTAATTTATTGCTGTTTTGGAAATAACGCAATCTGAGGAAATCTGCAATCAATGGCGGTCAATCTGAGGATCTCTATAGGCTAATATAATGAAAGTTCCAGTTTCCCGTTTCTCTACCGACTTAACCGTTCAGTTGTACCAAAACTTTCATTATTTTCTGACAAACTTGAATAAAAATCAAAACTTTTAGATGCTCAAAATACCAGACATATCTTCCTGTTTAAAGGATTTTAATGGCAGTGGTGTCATGGCATATATGGTTATTAATAATAATAATGATATTGTTTGCATTACCTACTCAGATTTCAGACAGATTTGTTAACATTTTCAATAACACATCTACAAATGGTTCCTTAATTGTTTTTCAAAGTGTTAAAGTGTTAATTAAGGTGTATATAATATACGAATCAATAGTTATTAGTTAACACCCCTTAATACAGATGCAATAATAAATTGAGTGAAATAAAGAATAATGAATAATGAAATAGACACCTACCCACTCCTTTAAAAATATGAAACGGGAAACTTGGTATCATATTATTTCATATGGCCCAATGGCGGTCTGTGGACTTTGTAAAGATGTCTGATGGATCACATCAAAATAAAAAATTGTGGCTCCTTCATTTCTGGATTATTTATACAACCTGTTGATACTCCCTCGTATTGACTCCTTTCTTGTATTTGAATTTGAGTAAGCATAGATCCTTGAGAGGATCTATGAGTAAATGTAATTGACATTGTATGGCATGCAATGACTGCGTGATTTGACAATAGTTTAAACTTTTTTCATCATCTTGCAGTTCCATAATCATATAGTTTCCTTGACACAGTTTCTTAACAGGAAACATCTTAGAAACTTATGGAAATAAACAGCATCTCACTTTTTCCTTTTAATTAGCGACGTGAGTAACCATATTTATTTATATGTTGTATGCCATGTTTATATTGTTAGGTTTTAAAATAGTTTTGCACTTTTTCAGTCATTAAGGGATATATTTATGTTATTCCTTCAACCACGTTGTGCATGACATGCATGATTTGTGTTGATATTCGCTCGTTGCATGGATTCGCCAATTGCGAGAAAAGCCGAACTGGAATCAGATTGGCGTGATGCAACTCACAAACTCACTGCATGACCAATCATTTTCTTCTGAGGAAGGCGAACTATACATGTACAGTCATCACAAATAAATAACTGACCAGGTAATAAATGGGCTGATAACTCTAATAGTATAACTCCTACATAAACACATTAAATTATAAACATGTTGAGAAATTTCTCCTCTTGAATTTGAGATATTACACGCTAAGAATAGCTGATTATTAAAGATGTTACAATCCCAAGTACTGTCAAGTCTGATTTTCATTTTCACATTTTACAATTTCAACACGGGAACTCAGACCCGCAAATTATTGATTACTGGTAGTGGTAGCCTTCAATTCAGCCGTCGATGCCCTGGTTGTTGGATAGTCGGCCGGTGGCATTGTTACGGTTGATCAATACGGCACACACGCTTTACCTGTCGTACTCTCCCCGTGTTGAAAAGAAAAAATTTAAATTTAAAATCAGACTTAACCTCACGTTTGGGATTGTAACTACCTCATTAATCAACCATTCTTACACTCTTAGAAGGTCAGGATCAAATACATGAGTAGATTTCCGGCTCACTTTGTTTTGATCCTTTAAGGATCATTTTCGGATCGTTTTGATCCGTTTTCGGATCGTTTTGATCCGTTTCCAGATAGATATCAACAAACGGATCAAATTCACCTTGATCAACTTTGATCTGATTTCCGGATCAATTCGATGAAACAGTTCATTGGTCAATGAGTGACTGACGTCACTCTTTCGCAAACCGATAGACGACAAGCAGACGATCTTTTGAATTCGGTCGCCACAGTTGAAACAAGGGTGAAATACCGCGGTAAGTTATCCAGTCTAATCTGTAAAATGTTACATGATTTTGTTGGTAAAGTAGTTTTATTTTTTATGTTTGAACATGCTCTATTCTTGTGAACAAATTTCTTGTACCTGACCAGTGCCATCAGTACGATTTTCGGTCAAAATGCTCCTCACAAAATGTCACGATCACTGCGATGTACTAGGCCTACACGATGTAGTAAGCTTACTGCACTCGATATATAGTCTGCAGTGTGCACCCGGGGGTGGGGGCACTCAATCAATATTAGGTTTCACAGCAGGCTCCATCAAAAATACCCCCCTTTTTTTGGCCCGGTGTCACCGAAAGACCCTTGCATGCATGCTTGTTTTTACAATCTGTCACCCGATGACCCCCTATGTTTTCACTTTTTCTTTGATTCAGTTTGATCCTGGAGTAGGATCATAAGCTACAGGTACATCCGATTAAGGATCATTATTTTGATCCGTTTCAGTATCATTTGACAGAAATATTTGATCCCATTTCGGATCAAACTTTTTGATCCTGCTTGTCGGATCACTTTGATCCGGAAAGGGTAAGCTCATATGTGATACCGCTTCTGGATCAAAATTGATCCTTTTCGTCTCATATTTGATCCTGACCTTCTAAGAGTGTAGCGTGTACTATCTCAAATTGAAGAAGATACATTTGTAAACAACCTTATATTTAAATATGTTTATGTATTAGAGTTATACTTTTAGCGTTATCAGCATATGTATTACCTGGTCAGTTACTTATTGTGATGACTGTATACGTATAAGGGTATACATAATGTTATGAAATAGTCCCATTCAATTAGTACCAGTTCCAGCTCTCCTCTCCTCGTAAACTGTTAATCCGTGCAAAGAGCCAAAAAACAGTTCGTGACTGTTGTTTGATAACTGTATGTTGGTATTATTGTATTGCAATTTACAATTTGTATCCATAAAGAACGTGTATTTCATGTTCAAAATGTATAACACGTAATTGCTGTTGCTAACATTAGCATTGTTCAGGTGCCTTGTGTGTAGTTTGACCCTTGAGGAATAATATAATTTATTCACATACACCCAGTCTATTCATATTGAACAGTCCGGGCCGATTTCCCGTTCAGGTTGCCTGAGTGAAAGTAATATCCTTAATCCCGTGCTAATGTATGGCAAAGTATTTGTAGTGGTTATAGGCTACCAATTTATACATTTCAACCAAAAATAATGGATCTACGAACCAATGACCGTTGGATTTTACATTGCATGAGGCGCGACCGAGTGTAATGGAACTGATACAGTTTTACTATTACTTTTCCAGCCATAAGGATATTGACTGCAATGAGTGGCATGGTACAAATTATATTCCCAAGGTGATCTGGTCTGGAGATCACCGCGGGCCTATCATTTGTACCGAATGAAAGCAATCAATATTTGATTTATATACCAACAATTATATAGATTGTTGTCTTTGATTGGTTCAAAGAACATTTCCTATAGACTTATTCACCTTAGGCCAACCAAAGTTCCATGAAATTAATATACACTAGACCAAATTAATTGTTCTGTCGCCTAAGAAAAAAGCAGAATCGGACAAAAATATCGATTTCTGAATGTGGAAGGTTTGTAATTGTATATTATTACTGCTAAACTGCTAGAGGTAGCGATTCTAGGCGTATTTCACTGAACACTTTGCATTTAGGCTAACTGAATCCATGATATCTTCGATACCTTCTTCGTCAACAAGCGCAGAGCTATTTGCTTTTAGTCATTTCTTAAAACGGTAAAACAACACGAAACGCGCATAGTCGCGACTAAGCTCGGGCATAGTTGTTTTCATGGCGTCATCTTGAAATTGAAGACATAGTTTGACCGGGAACAATCCCCCACTTTTAACCAATCAAACAACAGGAATTATATGTATGCGGTATATAATAAAAACTATAACATGGTTGAAATCAAGCCTAGCATGATATAACACTAAGCGGCGACCATGGGATTATCTTCCTTCCAGTCCATCCAGTGAACACTAATCGGTCAATCATAGGTCTGATATGTTTCTGTGCAAGCATATAATAAAAGCGTGTTTACCGGAAAACACGTGCCTTTGATCATTTCGCATGTTTGTAATGTCATAAGAAATGGGTCGAAAAAGCCAAATGCAATTGATGAAACTACGAACATCAAACGACAAACTTATTACAGTTTGAGACAAAGCCTTTTCTCATCTTAATTGTAAAGTGTTCAACAAAAGAAAGTCGAACACTTTAATTTTACCCTATAGTGTGCTTTTTAATGCTGAACCAAAAAGGTTAAACATTTGGTTAAATCTGTATGATACGATTTGGGAACCAAATCTGCCCTCAAAACAAATAATAAGCCATGATAGTAGTACGGACAATCTGTGCAGTTCCAAATTCTCATGTTTCGATAAACTACGATTGAAGAAAAGATCAACGCAGTTACTCTGTGATTTACCGCAGATTTTGACGAAAATGTGGATTTTGTAATGTCACGGATTATCATTAAAGGGCGCTAATAATGGGCTGATGTTATTTGTTGGTAGCAAAATGGTTACGAAATGTGCCATTTTTTAAAGATCCAAATGTCTATCTAGCCTGTAAGTCGGAAAGCACGCGATCGATAGAGATAGGAGTCTGGAAGCCCTATTTCGTGATTTGATGGGAGTGGGAAGGGTATTTCCTTCAATTCATTTTTCCTTGGAGCCCAAGGATCTGATATAGGCCTACAACAAGCAACAAGCAAGCGTATTTTTATACACAGAAACCTCGTTGCAATGGTTGTAAGGTTATAAATTGTGGTATTGAAACATGAAAAAGTCACACAATTATTTTACCTTTAAGGTGGGTTAGGATCAGCCCATATATTTGAACAGTTATTTATTGATTGAGAGTTATGTACTCTATGTTGAGTTTTCTATTTACACTGAACGTACAGGTACGTGCATGAACCATTACTAAGTATCATGATTATGGTCGCTGAAAAAGAAATATGTTTATATTCAATAAAAAACCAATTAGCTGTTGACAAACAATTGTTTTAATCGTCTCATTGCATTTAGGTCTATTGCCAGTTGGCCTAAACCACTTGGCCTAGGTCCAGTTGTTCTATCCAAAATTGGTTGAAATATATAGTCTGACCCATTTTGTCTATAATACCCATTAAACATCCAAGTGAGCTAACATCCAAATGGTCTAATAACACTCGTGAGAGTGTGAGTGTATTGGAGAAAAGAACATTCTCGGAGAGACTTTCTTTAACTAAACTAACGTGCGTGACCGGTCAGTGACGGATCCATGTGGTAGAAAAATAAACAAGAAGAGTCTTAAAAAAGACAAACAGTGCTCAGAAGGTGTAAATTTGAATTAAGAGGAACTTAACAGGGGTGAAAGAGGTTATCAGTCACACCCAGGATATTGTCACATAGGATAATTATGTGAGTATTGCTTCAATGGCCCATACCTAAAGAAAAATGATTCATTCTGCATTAGCAGGTTGTTAAGGGAACACAATGTGAATACGCACTGAAAAAACTCACAGCTAATCAGCTAAGACTTGTATTCTTCACAGCCAGATACACCCTTTGTCCCGCACATTGCGGTTATCACTCCAGACCCATTCATCTGTCTCGTTCAGATAGCACACATAACAGTTATGACAGTAATCACACACAAATCAATGATTCCTATACCTAGTGCAACTTTTCTGTTGCATGCGCGGTCATTGAAATCGCCATAACTTTAAAAGTATCCATTCGATTTTGTTGAATGAGGTATCAAACTGCGGAAAAGAAATTTGCTCATTCAATGTATATCTCAGATTTTTTGTACCGATTATATATTTTGAATTAGCGAACCTCAAAGCCCTTGGTCAGGGACTTTATGTGCTAGGTGTATATAAGGAATAAGAAAAATCAGCCCTCTTTGAACAGCAAAACGTCGATTTGTTTTATTTTATTTTGATAGAGCCGTAACCAGCATTTTACCGTAGATAGTGTCCCCCTGCAGCACGCGGGCTAAAATCAATCCAATCACCACCATCTTTTCGTTTAAACACGTGTACATTTGTTTAAAAGAAAAGATGGTGGTGATTGGATTGATTTTAGAGACTATTTTGGAGTGTAAATGGCATTTTTTTCTGCGCTTCGCGCATATTTTCGAAAAACCTATCGACTTAAGAAACTTTTACTTTGAGACGACTTCTGGACAGCAAATCGACGATATGGTGGAAAAAACATCTATATAATCATCAACGGTCGAGACATTGGAACCACAGGGTGTATAATGTTACAAAATCCAATATCATGATTTAAAAATGTTATTTATTGCATACTTTTCACCTCATCTCTGCTTTGCCCCAATTGCTCACAAAAGTAGAACGTTTCACTGGATTATACGTTTCTGCTCAGAATGTTCTAACTTGTTCGGGTTATAAAGACTCACAAAACCATCCAAAATGTATAAATATGAAGGAGCATCATAACAATATTGGCCGTTCGTTCAGATAGGGCACAAACAACATTTTCCAACGTATCCATGAACAAAATTCCAAAGGTAAAGACAGCCACTTAGTATGAGAAAAAGGCTGGCTACTGGTTAGCAGGGGGGTCATGTACTTTTCAGTTTCAGCCGTAGGGGGGGGGGGGGGGGGGGGGGGTAGGTAATATTAACATACGAGTCTCAACCCCCCCCCCCCCCCCCCACCATAAACTGATTGACCAATAGGTACGTTTCATCTCTTAACATAGGCCAAATCAATAATACTTCGGCGATATTTTGCTTTTTTCATACGTTTCCGTCACAATAAATGATGTTCGGTTTTCAATGCATCTCCAGAATAGTACAACCATTACTCGGATCAATTTACAATAAATCTGTAGCTGAGATTCCAAGATACAATTGTGTAATATTTCATAAAACTGGCTTATATGATAACAAAGTTATAAGGTAGGAGGGAGAACTTATTGAATGACCCTCATATTTCGGAATTACGACCCTTATTTTATATTCGGAATAACGACCCTTATTTTATATTCGGAATTACGACCCTTATTTTATATTCGGAATAACGACCCTTATTTTATATTCGGAATAATGACCCTTATTTTATATTCGGAATAACGACCCTTCGGAATAACGACCCTTATTGTATTTTCGGAATAACGACCCTTCGGAATAACGACCCTTATTGTATTTTCGGAATAACGACCCTTCGGAATAACGACCCTTATTGTATTTTCGGAATAACGACCCTTCGGAATAACGACCCTTATTGTATTTTCGGAATAACGACCCTTCGGAATAACGACCCTTATTGTATTTTCGGAATAACGACCCTTCGGAATAACGACCCTTATTGTATTTTCGGAATAACGACCCTTCGGAATAACGACCCTCTTGCTTATTTCGGAATAACGACCCTTGCAGGTAATTCGGAATAATGACCCTTCGGAATAACGACCCTCATTGTATTTTCGGAATAACGACCCTTATTGCCAATTCGGAATTATGACCCTTCGGAATAATGACCCTTACAGTTATTTCGGAATAATGACCCTTCGGAATAACGACCCTTATTGTATTTTCGGAATAACGACCCTTCGGAATAACGATCCTCCTGCTTATTTCGGAATAACGACCCTTATTTTATATTCGGAATTATGACCCTTATTTTATATTCGGAATAACGACCCTCATTGTATTTTCGGAATAACGACCCTTATTGCCAATTCGGAATTACGACCCTTCGGAATAATGACCCTAACAGTTATTTCGGAATAATGACCCTTCGGAATAACGACCCTTCGGAATAATGACCCTTCGGAATAACGACCCTTCGGAATAACGAGTAGTCCCCTTCAGTAGACAAGAGCTTTCTCTAAAGCTGGTGTCTTTAAAAAACGATTTTCCTTTAACGCTGTTTTGCTCAGCGGACAGAACTTTTTCTTCTAAAACTGATATCTTCAGCAGACAGAACTCTCTCGAAAACTGATACTTATCAGTAGACAGCTTTCTGTAAAGTTGGTATCTTAAAAATTAAGGAAATCCTTTAAAACTGTTTTGTTCAGGGGACAAAACTTTCTCCCCTATAAAACTGATATCTTCAGCAGACAGAACTACTTTCTCTAAAACTGATACCTTCAGTAGACAAGAGCTTTCTCTAAAGCTGGTGTCTTTAAAAAACGATTTTCCTTTAACAGTTTTGTTCAGGGGACAGAACTTTTCCCTCTAAAACTGATCTTCAGCAGACAGAACTCTCTCGAAAACTAATACATATCAGTAGACAGAGCTTTCTGTAAAGCTGGTACCTTTCAAAAACGATTTACCTTTAAAACTGTTTTGTTCAGGGGACAGAGCTTTTCCCTCTAAAACTGATATCTTCAGCAGACAGAACTCTCTCGAAAACTGATACATATCAGTAGACAGAGCTTTCTGTAAAGCTGGTACCTTTCAAAAACGATTTACCTTTAAAACTGTTTTGTTCAGGGGACAAGTATCAAGTATCAAGTATCAATCTTTATTTCCATATAAAAAATACATCAAATCACATATAAAAAAACACAATATGGAGGAGTAGACTGGAAAGCCAATGAGGCCCGTTTATGGTCTACCCCTTAATACAAGCAATACATAAACAAACATATTATACTAAAATAAACAATAAGAATTCCACAACATCATAAACAAGACAGAACAAGGACGGGCTCAAAAAACAATAGATTACTCGTAATTTTGGATAAGGTTTTGCTTTAACTGCGTTCGGAAATGCTTTAAAGATTTGGATTGTTTCATGTTTTTGGGAAGTGAATTCCAGAGAATTGGACCATTGGTTCGAATAGCACGGTCGGGGAAAGTCTTTTTGTTATTTGTCATGTTAAAATCATTGCCATGTCTTGTTGGGTAGTTGTGAACATCTGAACGTTTTGAAAAGAACGTTTTAAAAGCTACGGGTAGATCATTTATGGAATATTTAAACATGAATACACCAAGTTCCATTGTGTACATATCGGTTATTGTAAGAAAATTATACTTAGCAAATAAAGGTGCTGTGTGACTCCTATAGTGACTATTGGAGATGGTTCTAATTGCCCATTTTTGCAGTTTAACAAGTTTGTCTAGATATGATTTACAAGTTTTGCCACATATAAGTATTCCATAGCTGAGATAAGGTAAAATTAAAGTACAATACAACGAGTGCAATATACGTGCTGGAATAGAATGCTTAAGTTTGTTCATGACACCAATATTTCTTGAAACTGTTTTCGATATGCAATCAATGTGGTTTTTCCATGTAAGACACTCATCAATTAATACGCCTAAAAACTTAGTACATTTTACTCTTTCTAGTGTAATATTATCTAAAGTAACATTCAAATCTTCTCGCATTTTGGTTGATGTCATATGAGGTGTACCTAAAATCATATAATTCGTTTTGCTAGCATTAACTGATAATTTGTTGGCTTTAAACCAATTGCTTACTTCATTCAATTCTTCATTTATTAAATTTATTTTGCTATTGATGTCCTTGTGTGAGTAAAGAATAGTAGTGTCATCAGCAAACAATATGAAATCAAGTACATTTGAAGTATATGTAATATCATTAACATACAATATGAAAAGCAAAGGGCCCAAAATGGATCCCTGTGGAACACCACATACAATATTTTTAAAGTCAGAATTACAGTTATCATGAAAAACGCTTTGAGTTCTATTGCTTAAGTAGCTCTCAAATATATTTTCCCTCTAAAACTGATATCTTCAGCAGACAGAACTCTCTCGAAAACTGATACATATCAGTAGACAGAGCTTTCTGTAAAGCTGGTACCTTTCAAAAACCGATTTACCTTTAAAACTGTTTTGTTCATGGGACAGAACTTTTCCCTCTAAAACTGATATCTTCAGCAGACAAAACTTTCTCTAAAACTGATACATATCAGTAGACAGAGCTTTCTCTAAAGCTGGTGTCTTTAAAAAACGATTTACCTTTAAAACTGTTTTGTTCAGGGGACAGAACTTTTCCCTCTAAAACTGATATCTTCAGCAGACAGAACTCTCTCGAAAACTGATACATATCAGTAGACAGAGCTTTCTGTAAAGCTGGTACCTTTCAAAAACGATTTACCTTTAAAACTGTTTTGTTCATGGGACAGAACTTTTCCCTCTAAAACTGATACTTATCAGTAGACAGAGCTTTCTCTATATCTGATATCGTTAGTAGACAGAGCTTTCTCTAAAGCTGGTATCTTTAAAAAATAGGGACAGCGGTCCCAAATAGGTCGTCCGTTTATATGGGTAGTTTGGTTGCAATTGTACTTCATCTGTTTAAATGTAATCAATTTTACATATGCGGCCAATTTTACATCTTAACCTCAGATGGCCTTTGACCTTGGTATGTGATCTTTGACCTCATTAACATATGAAGGTTTCCATGTTGCATCTATGACCGAGGTTTGGTTGCAATTGGTCATTGTATGGAAAAGAAATGGACAATACAAAAAGTGTGTACAAAAAGTGTGTACCAAATGTTGACCTCAGATGACCTTTGACTTTGGTATGTGACCTTTGACCTCATTAACATATGAAGGTGTCCATGTTGCATCTATGCCAGAGGTTTTGTTGCAATTGGTCATTGTATGGAAAAGAAATGGACAATACAAAAAGTGTGTACTAAATTTTACATCTTGACCTCAGATGACCTTTGACCTTGGTATGTGACCTTTGACCTCATTAACATATGAAGGTTTCCATGTTGCATCTATGACCAAAGTTTGTTTGCAATTGGTCATTGTATGGAAAAGAAATGGACAATACAAAAATGTGTACTGAATTTTACATCTTGACCTCAGATGACCTTTGACCGTGGTATGTGACCTTTGACCTCATTAACATATGAAGGTTTCCATGTTGCATCTATGACCGAAGTATGGTTGCAATTGGTCATTGTATGGAAAAGAAATGGACAATACAAACAATGTGTACTGAATTTTTAATTTTGACCTCAGATGACCTTTGACCTTGGTATGTGACCTATGACCTCATTAACACATGAAGGTTTCCATGTTGCATCTATGACCGAAGTTTGATTGCAATTGGTTACTGTATGGAGAAGAAATGGACAAAACAAAAAGTGTATACCAAATTGTTGACACACGGACACACACGCACCACAGACAGACTGACAACACACACGAAGGATGCTGCCATAAGGTCTCTTCCTACGGACGACCTAACCTAAAAACGATCTTCCTTTAAAACTGGTTGTACAAGGGACAGAACTTTCTCCTCTAAAACTTTATCTTTAACAGACAGAACTTTCTCTAAAACTGATATATTTAGCAGACAGAGCTTTCTTTAAAGCTGGTATCTTTATCAAACGATACTTCTATCAAACTATTTGGTTCAGGGGACAGAACTTTCTCATTTCAAACTGATATCTTCAGCAGACAGAACTTTTTCTAAAGCTGGTGTCTTTAAGAGACGATTTTTCTTTATAACTGTTTCGTTCAGGGGACAGAACTTTCTCTAAAACAAATATCTTCAGAAGACAGAACTTTCTCTTAGACTGATATCTTCAG
Organism: Ophiura sarsii; assembly: GCA_035610835.1. NCBI lineage: Eukaryota > Metazoa > Echinodermata > Ophiuroidea > Amphilepidida > Ophiuridae > Ophiura > Ophiura sarsii. The sequence continues at coordinate 46,574,940 of CM069451.1, read as the reverse complement.
CAGACAGAGCTTTCTCTCAAGCTGGTATCTTTGAAAAAACGATTTCCCTAAAACTGTTTTGTTCAGGGAACAGAACTTTCTCCTCTAAAACTGATATCTTCAGCAGACAAAACTCTCTCTTAGTTTATATCTTCAGTAGACAGTGCTTTCTCTCAAGCTGGTATCTTTTTTTAAAAATCCTTTAAACCGTTTTGTTCAGAGGGCAGAACTTTCTCTAAAACTGTTATCTTTAGCTGACAGAGGTTTCTCTCAAGCTGGTATCTTAAAAATACGATTTTCCTTTAATACTGGTTTTCTCAAAGGACAGAACTTTCTCTAAAACAGGTATGTTTACAAAACGATTTTTCTTCAACAAAGTTTTGTTCAGGGGACAGAACTATCTCTTAAACTGATATCTTTAGCAGACAGTGCTTACGCTAAAGCTGGTTATGTTGGGGTGTGTTTTTTTTTTTGGGGGGGGGGGGTTGTATATAAAGAGCAAATGTGAACACTAGCCCAACAGACATTAACAAAGTTAATGAACTGAGTGATTACAAATCAAACGGGTAACTCTCAACAGAGAGCTCTGATTAGATTGACCAATCAATTGGTTCACTGCAACTCAAAAAATAATCAAAAATACAAGTAAACACAATTGGGCTAGTAAAAAAGCCAATGAAAGTGGCGTGGGACAGGAATAGGATAAACATCCAAACATAGAGAATAACGTCAAAAAATAAAAGAAGAACAATTATATCTGGAGGTCATTGATACATCGAGAGAGCTTAGCCAACATACTCTGAAGAGTTGGAGAGAAAGTGTCTGTTAACACGACATTTAAAAGATTGTAGTCCTTCCTCTTGAATGTTGCGAACAACATCGACTGGAAGACTGTTCTTTTGTTTAAAAACGATTTCCTTTCAAATTCGTTTGTTAACTTTCTCTTAAACTGATATCTTCAGTAGACAGAGCTTTCTTTAAATCTGGTATGTTGCAAACGATTTTCCTTTAGAACTGATTTGTTCAGGGGATAGAACTTTCTCTAGTCTACTGATATCGTCAGTAGACAGAGCTTACTCTAAAGCACGTATGTTTAACAAACAATTTTCCTTTTAAACAGTTTTGTTCAGGGGAAAGACCTTTCTCTAAACTGATTTCTCCTGACAGTAGACAGAGTTTTCTCTAAAGCAGGTATCTTTAAAAACGATTTTCCTATCAAATTGTTTTGTTCAGGGGACAGAACTGTCTTTAAAACGCATATCTTCAGTCGACAGAGCTTTCTCTAAAGCTGGTATCTTTAAAAAAATCTTCTTTTAAACAGTTTTGTTTATGGTAAAGAACTTTCTCTAAAACTGATATCTTCAGTAGACAGCGCTTTCTCTAAAGCTGGTATCTTTACAAATCCATTTTCCGTTAAAACAGTTTTGTTCGGGGGACAGCAAATCAGTTTTGTTCAGGGGGCAGAACTTTCTCTAAAACTGTTATCTTTAGCTGACAGAGGTTTCTCTCAAGCTGGTATCTTAAAAAAATACGATTTTCCTTTCTTTCCTTTTTTTCCTTTTTACAGACATAATGAGTAAAATATGAGGATTCTTCTGATGTGAAAATAAAATCATAGCCCCAAAAAAGTGATCGGAACATATACCTTTAAAAAAGATTTTTTTTTTTTTTTTTTTTTAAGGACTGAACTTTCTCTAAAACTGGTATTTTCAACAGACAGAGTTTTCTCTAAAGCTGGTATGTTCACAAAACGATTTTTCTTCAACAAAGTTTTATTCAGGGGACAGAACTATCTCTTAAACTGATATCTTTAGCAGACAGTGCTTACGCTAAAGCTGGTATGTTAAAAAAACGATTTCCTTTCAAATTCTTTTGTTAGCGGACAGAACTTTCTCTCAAACTGATATCTTCAGTAGACAGAGCTTTCTATAAATCTGGTATGTTGCAAACGATGTTCCTTTAGAACTGATTTGTTCAGGGAATAGAACTTTCTCTAAACTGATATCTTCAGTAGACAGAGCTTACTCTAAAGCACTTATGTTTAACAAACAATTTACCTTTTAAACATTTTTTTCAGGGGAAAGAACTTTCTCTAAAACTGATTTCTCCTGACAGTAGACAAGAGTTTTCTCTAAAGCAGGTATCTTTAAAAACGATTTTCCTATAAAATTGTTTTGTTCAGGGGACAGAACTGACTTTAAAACGCATATCTTCAGTCGACAGAGCTTTCTCTAAAGCTGGTATCTTTAAAAAAAACCTTCTTTTAAACAGTTTTGTTTATGGTAAAGAACTTTCTCTATAACTGATATATTCAGTAGACAGCGCTTTCTCTAAAGCTGGTATCTTTACAAATCCATTTTTCGTTAAAAACAGTTTTGTTCGGGGGACAGCAAATCAGTTTTGTTCAGGGGGCAGAACTTTTTCTACAACTGATACCTTCAGTAGACAGCGCTTTCTCTAAAGCTGGTATCTTTACATATCCATTTTCCTTTAATACAATTTTGTTCGGGGGACAGAAAGACAGTTTTGTTCAAGGGACAGAACTTTCTCTACAACTGTTATCTTCAGTAGACAGCGCTTTCTCTAAAGCTGGTATCTTTAAAATCCATTTTCCTTTAAAAACAGTTTTGTTCAGGGGACAGAAAGACATTTTGTTCAGGGGACAGAAAGACAGTTTTGTTCAGGGGACAGAAAGTCAGTTTTGTGAGGGGAACAGAAAGACAGTTTTGTTCGGGGGACAGAACTTTCTCTAAAGCTGATATCTTCAGTAGACCGCACTATCTCTAAAGCTGGTATCTTTAAAAATCCATTTTCCTTTAAAACAGTTTTGTTCAGGGGACAGAAAGACAGTTTTGTTCAGGGACAGAACTTTCTCTATATCTTCGGTAGACAGCGCTTTCTCAAAAGCTGGTATCTTCAGGGGACAGAAAGACAGTTTTGTTCAGGGGACAGAAAGACATTTTTGTTCAGGGGACAGAAAGACAGTTTTGTTCAGGGGACAGAAAGACAGTTTTATTCAGGGGACAGAAAGACAGTTTTGTTCAGGGGACAGAAAGACAGTTTTGTTCAGGGGACAGAAAGACAGTTTTGTTCAGGGGACAGAAAGACAGTTTTGTTCAGGGGACAGAAAGACTGTTTTTTTCAAGGGACAGAAAGACAGTTTTGTTCAGGGGACAGAACTTTCTCTAAAACTGATATCTTCAGAAGACATGCAGAGACATACATGCTGTCAATTGGGGGGAAATAAAAAGAAACCAGCTCAAGCTATATATCACACTTGTAAAATATCTCATGCCAAAAGGATACATAATAAGTTTTCTCAGAATAAACTTCTATTTTCCATTTTATTGATTATCTCCTCTTCCTTAACCATCCTATGTAAAAAATATGTTTCTTTTATATTAAGAATTTAAAATAGAAGTTCAAATATAATTTCTATGATTAACATAAAATAGTGTTTTGTTTAATTTTTCGAGGAAGTTGTTGATTTGATTTTATGATTTTTGTGAATGCTGTAATTATTGTACTATTATTCAAATGCATACAAAAGTATACATTTTTAGAAAGGAAATGGATCAGAGAATCCAAATTTGGCGTCAATTTTGACCAAAAATGTTGAATGTTTGAGAAAATCACAAAATTCACTTTTTTGACCCAATTTTTTTTTGAACAAGCTAACAAAATTATTTGTGAGTAAAAAAAGCCCAAAATTGCTTGATTCTAAGGTTAAAAGTGATTTTTTTCTTCACTTTTTTGGACATTTTTGGTCAAAATTTCAAAACTATGGCTTCAGAAGAAAAATGGTTAGTGTCTTAATAGTATAATCAAGCAATTTTGGGCATTCTTTACTCAAAAATAATTATGTTTGTCCCAAAACAAATTGGTCAAAATTGATGCAAAAAATGGATTCTCTGACCCAAATCCCATCCAAAAATGTATACTTTTATATGCATTTGATTAATAGTTCAATAATTACCGCACTCACAAAATTCCAAAAAAACTTCTTTAAGTCCCCCCCTTAATTCCTGCAATTCAGAATACAATGCTAAAGGAGAGACCAACATTCAAGATGCATCATTAGAAAAATCTACATCCAAAGTCCGAGTAATACAAATACAACACCGTGTAACCATGGTTACCATTGGCTAGACACGTGAATGCACACTAAAACAACAATATACAATCATAGTACAAGGGTCATTGAATAAGTTCTACCCAGCTACAAATTTATAGTAAACCATAATTGATATCTGTTGCACTTTTGTTATGATGCAGTCAAAGCCAGAGAAAAATTTTGGACAACGGAAAGAGAAAATTACCTTAAAAATTAATACTTGTTTATCGGAGTGTTTTATGTATTGAATGGTTAGATATAAAAGCATGATTTAAATACTGAAAATGGAAATCGATGAATGATATTTGAATATATTACAGTATTATCATGTATAAGACTGCAAGCAATATTAACGTTTGTAGGCTTGTAAATAGTGTAATATCAACTTGAATGTTTTAATATACCTTTAGCATACTGGAATACTGCTAAACAGTCAAAGTTTCATTGTTACAAGTCAAGCCAAAGTGATACTTCATATGTTAACAATATGTTTTTCCAATTTCATGCCCGTGAGGGTCTTTATTCATTTACAAGCTCTCAACATAAAAAGACAATATAATAAACAATGTACATGTACTTACACACACAACAACAACAAAAAACACACACCATCAATCGGTATTTTGTAATGACAACATTCACTATAAATAATCAATAATAAATACAGAATTATTTTACAATAAAGGCTCCCAATTTTTAATATGGCCTCCCAGCTTTCCTTTACTCATGGCAATTTGTTTTTCAACTTTTTGCACAGAAAAGACCCATTCTTTAAATTGTATAAAAACCAACCTTGATTCTTGAACTCGACACCTATAAATGTACTTCTTAGCCAATATGATAATCATATTAATGAAATTGGTATTGTTTACCTCATAATACCCAAGACAAACATTGATATATGAAATAGTAATTTGGAATTTCAAATCATTTAACCATTTGATTACTTCCTTCCAAAAGGAAGAAGCCGAAACACACAACCACATTAAATGTTTGACAGTTTCCTTCTCATCCTTACAGAAAGTACATTTATCACTCTCAACTATACCAATTTTAAAAAGAAACACATTAGTTGGTAGAATCCTATGAATAAATCTGTACTGGAAATAATGAGAATGTGCATCAATTGTGCACTTATAAGGTAAAGAGTAAACTTCATTCCAATTGATTTTATTATCAGTAACACTAACAAACTCCTCTACCCACTTGTGCTGAGCGGTAGGTGTGATATTACTCTGGTTCAACAATTTATATGCAAATTGGCTTCCTTTCACTGCATTGTCCAGGTCAATCAATACCTTGGGTGTCTGGCTTTGTTTACATTTTGTCAGATAGCCTTTATAGTGTTTGGAGATCACATTAATCAGACCCAAGTATTTCAAAACATTACAATCAATGTCATACTTTTTCTTGAAGTCAATATATGGCATCCAATGTTTATCATGAATTAAATCAGAGATAAAATTAACACCTTTGATGCTCCATGATTTAAAATACACAGTTTTTTTGTTAATCTTTATATATGAGTTATACCATAAAACATCATCACTATTACCTTGACAAGCATTTCTTAACTTAAACCAGGACTTCAAAACATCTTTTAGAAATGTGATACAAATTTTATCATAATTAAAATCAGAATGAGCTGCAGGTTTACATGACCATATCCAATCACCACCAACTTTTGACAATTCATTCTTAAACAAAATTTTCCACTTCCCTTTATTCTCACTATTCAAAAATCTTTTAACCCAGGCAATATTTAGAGAATCAATAAAATGGTAAATATTTGTCATTTTCAGACCACCATTCTCTTTATTACAGTACAGTACGTCCCGTTTGATTTTATCTGGTTTCCCGTTCCAAATAAATTTGAACAAGATTTTCTCAACCTTCTTAACAAAATTCATTGATGGATTTGGCAAAATAGAAAACAAATAAGTCAACTGGGACAAAGCTAAAGATTTAATAATTGTAATTTTACCAATTGGCGTGAGATCACGTTGGGACCAGATATTAAGAATGGAGCTCAATTTCTTACACTGTGGCTCGAAATTAAGCTCAGAAAGCTCATTTCTGTTAAGTGAGATCATAACACCAAGAAATCTAATCGGACCTTTAGTAAACTTATACTTCTCATCAAGAAAAGTATTCTCATTATCATTCTTCAATGAACCAATGTTTAAGAACACAGATTTATCAACATTTAAATGTAAACCAGATATGGACCCAAAATTGTTCACAACTTTAATTGCTTTCAAAATTGATTTTTTTGAACCATCTAAAATAATTGTGGTGTCATCTGCAAATTGGGTTATTTTTACGTGAGTCTCATTATCAATTTGTAGACCTTTAATATCATTGTTATTTCTGATAGAAATAGCCATCAATTCTGCACATAAAATGAAAATATAGCAACTCAGCGGGCATCCTTGCCGCACACCACGAGATAAATCAAAATATCTGGAGACATGACCATTATTAATTACACAACTATTAATTTGCGCATAAAAAATTCCTATCCATTTTCTCAACTCATTACCAAAACCAAAGTACTCCAGGCATTTTTGAACATACTTCCACTCTAATTTATCATAGGCTTTTTCAAAATCAATGAAGAAAAGGGTACCAGGCATATTGTTTACATCTGCATATTCAATTATGTCAAGAACTAGCCGCACATTTTCACCAATATACCTGTTGGATAAGAAACCTGTTTGATCATTAGAAATTACAGAGCTTAATACCTTCTTTAATCTATTTGCAATCACTTTGGTAGCTATTTTGTAATCAACATTGAGTAGTGTAATAGGTCTCCAATTCTTTAACAGCTCCTCGTCCTTACCATCTTTGGGAATTAAAGTTATGACCCCTCTTCTTTGACTTACAGATAGCTGACCAGATTGAAAAGCGCTATTAAACGACTTAACTAAAATTGGACTAATCTGGTTCCAAAATATTTTGTAAAACTCAATTGGGTATCCATCTGACCCTGGACTTTTACCATTTGGCATAGATTTAATAACATTTACACATTCACCAATCAAAATAACACCTTCACACATGTTCGCCTCGTCACTTGATATTTTAGGAATGTCATCTACAGTGATATCAATTTTATGAAGAATGTTTTCATCTATACTATAGTCAATATTGCTTGTATACAACTTCGAATAAAAATCAACTTCTTCATTAAGAATTAAATCACTATCAGTTATTACATCACCGCTATCATTCCTTAACCGGCTAACATTTTTTTTTGAAAAATTCCGCTTCTCAAGATTTAAAAAATAACTAGAGTTCTTCTCACCATCTTCGACCCATTTAGCTTTACTTCTAATCATTGCACCTTTAGCTTTATGGTCATAGATGGATTCCAACTCCATTTTCTTGGTATTCAAAACAACAAGGTCTTGAGGATTCATGAAATGACCATACAATTTTTCAAGTCTATTAATCTCCTTTTCAAGATCATTCTCATTTTTGTTGCGCTCCCTGGCTTTTTTCTTGTAATACCTTATAGTGTCTCCTCTAATGACACATTTGACAGTCTCCCATAAAAGCTGTGGATCTGCCTCCTTATTATCATTGGTAACGATATCAATATTGTCCTTTATCATATTAACATATTCGATGTCATTCAATAAAGAAACATTTAACTTCCATAGACCTTTACCAGGCTTCTCGTAATTATCATTCAACAACAATGAAACCATACTGTGATCAGTCCTATACCCATTTAAAATTAAACTATTTTCAACACACCCTTTAAGAGTCTTGCTAATTAAAAAATAATCTAAACGGCATAAAATTGGTGGGCTTGTATTTGACCTCCATGTGTAACATTTACTGTTAGGATTATTATCCCGCCAAATATCAATCAGACACCTTCTCTTCATCATATCCAAAATTTCTTTCTGTGCCTTAAAATTAGTCTGCATTCTACCACCTTTTTTATCCAATATTAAATTAAGCACACAATTATAATCGCCACCAAAAATGAGTGAATCACACTTAAATTGGTTAAGAATAATATCAATCTGTTTAAAAAATTGTGGGCAATCATCGTTTGGTGCATAAATATTACATCCGTAAATATTTTACCAGACACATTAATATCAGCTATAACAAAACGGCCATTTGGATCACAGTTATACTTTAGAATGGAAAAGGCTAAACAACTATTAAATAAAATTGCAGTACCTTTGCTATTACTACTACCATGGCTCCATGATAACAATATGTTAACATAATAATCACTTTATGAGTTTTCCTTATGTGCAACCTTCAGAATAGACATCAGGTAATCAATGATAGAAAATGATCTCTTCTAGAGACTATTATCCCTCAATTTATTCCTGTATATTAAAGATCTCTTATCAAATATGAATTTTGCTGGGCTCTCTACGAGAGGGGTAAACTTAATGGTTGTCCTGATCTGGTTCTGGCTACTCAGAGAGCATTTTTTTCTTCTAAGAAATCAATCGCCTTCATTATTTATAGTCTGTTAAAGAGAAATCTGAAATATAGTTATAATTGACCAATAGGTAAGTTTTATAAATTTATAGGACTTTGGCGATATTTTGCTGTTTTTCATCCGCTTCCGTCGCACTCAATGGAAGTTTAGTTTTCCCTGCATCTCCAGAAAATTACAACCATTACTCAGATCAATCTACAATGAATTTCTGGCTGATGGTACAAGCTACAAATGTGTAATGTTTCATAAGACTGGCTTATACAATAACTGAGTTATGAGGCAGAACTTATTGAATGAATTTGCATTCTATCGACAATACGGAAATCTTAACTGAGCTGTTATCTACACTATAATTATCGCATTTGTGTGACAATCCAATGATAGCTAGAACGGTGAAAGATATTAAAAAAATGTACAGGCAAAATCACTAGTGGCGCATTGCAAAGTGTTACTACTTATGGTATCTAACATCTCATACACCTTTTCACAAGCACTGGTTCTGTGCTGTCATCTGTGAAATAGGGAGCAAGCGTAGCGATAACTACTTTTGTGCTGTCATCTGCAATGCGAGCGCAGCACTAGGAATCTAATTGAATATAATTGTAACGTGATCAAGCGAGATGAGTCACATGTCGGCAGTTTCTAATTTTAATATTTGTCCATCATTTAAAAGCAGGTGAAAAAAATGCTACAGTAATGAACTCTGGTCTTTAAGTTACACACAATTTACCATATGAGAAAACAATGTAAAACATAAGAATTTGTCACTTCTTTTTACCTATAATTCAAAATCAATATTCCCGACATACGACTTATTCTGCTTGATTGCGTCACATGTTTACCACGATAAGGCATCACATCAGCATTTACTTTCCCCACACACTGGGCTAGTACCCACTAATATATCATATATCAATTTCAATTCTGGATGGCCACTTGAACTAGCTGATCTGGATGGAGATTGGTCAGTTATACGACTAGCTGTCACTCGGACTGTCACTTCATATATCAACGGAACATGCCCAACAAGTTTGATAGCCTGAAGACAAAGGAAATTCCCCCTTAATTGCATGGGTTAAAATCTTAACGCAAGAACTTATAGAATACTAGTGCTGTGTAAATAGAACCAAATAAAGTGTATCATTGGTGTAAGATGTTCATGAATTAAAATTTATTTAGGAAAAAGTGTACTTCAAGTCCCAGATACTGGGACACCAAATTGTGTTCCAGTATCAAGCGATACTGGAACGTTTTAAAGTTCCATATCGGGCGATACTGGTACATGTGATACCAGTGAGATTTGTCCCAGTATTGAACGATACTGGTACAAAATTATGTTCCAGTATAGGAATAAGAATAGGGCTCAAGACCTACTTTTAAACTTTTCACAAAACATTGCCAACTGGTCTTATGCCTTATAAAATTTGAACAACACCAAGAGGGTACAAATTTGGCTACCATACATCTCTGTTATGTTTTGTACTATGTGTGAAACACCAGAGGGTAAAACTAGGCTACCACTGGGTGCAAACATCCTGGATCTTGCTAACACAAACCTTGGAACCTTTACCTATTTGTTCAAGTCATTTATTCACCTGTAATAATCCTTCAGATCAGAGTGATACAACAAGCTGCATTCGTCCAGTGGGGTCTTCTAGTTCTGTTACCAAGTTCAATTATTCTTGAGATAGACTTTGAAAGTTGGGAAAGGTTTCCGAAAAACCTGTTTTGTGTATGGTAAAACTAATAGCCGCATGGAAAGTGTTCAGCCTTTTCCTATTCATTCAATTGACGTTCATGTCTTAACTGTGATGACGCTGGAAAGACCAATCAATGGAGCCGGTAAAACGTGGTGTCATTGAATAATCCTTTTCACACTGACCCGTCCGATGATCGATCAAATTTCGATCGATCGCCGCTATATTCAGCTGTTTCAAAACATGCGCAAACATTTGATCGATCATCAATTATTGTATTCACACCGAGACTAATTGTCGGCTATCAATCGCAATAAACGACTGTATTTGATCCTACAAAAAGACGACCGATTGTTGGGCCAGTTTGAAAAGGCTATTAACAATGAAGTAAGGGGTTGTTGTCGTTGTTTTTGTGCTTTGACTTGATGATACAATTTCCTGCCGCGTAAATACTACGACTCAGACTCGGACTATTATAGTTTGATCAGCCTTCTTAAAAGCAACGAATGAATACAGAAGGACGCGAATGATAACAACACACGCACTGTGCATCATGCGTGACACCAGCGTTCGACAAAACCGCGTGCGTGCGATCATAATCGCGCGAGCACGCTTCGATTACTTTTGGATAAAAACCGAATACTTCTCACCAATTTGGAGATGATCAAACTATAGTATATAAACGGGTGTACCATTTTTTGTGTAGAATAACCCCTACGACGTAATCAAAGAACGGATCGCGTAAACAGTGTGGACATTCTGCGTCACTCATTACAAACTCTGACGTCACATCACATACATTGGATATCAACCTGGCCACACTCTCACTAACTCGAGAATACTTACGATCAGGAAATTGTCCCGATATGAAAGTCCCGGCATCCATGGTAATATACACCTAGCACATAAAGTCCCTGCCCAGGTGCTTTGAGGTTGGCTAATTCAAAATATATGATCGGTACCAAAAATCTGAGATATACAGTAAATGAGCAAATTTCTTCTCCGCAGTTTGATACCTCATTCAACAAAATCGAATGGATACTTTTAAAGTTATGTCGATTTCAATGACCGCGCATGCAACAGAAATGTTGCACTAGGTATAGGAAATCATTGATTTGTGTGTGATTTACCATAGACGGTAAAAATCGATGTTTTACCCGTCTATGGATTTACGCACTGAAAAACTCACAGAGCTTATCAGCTAAGACTTGTATTCTTCACAGCCAGATACACCCTTTGTCCCGCACATTGCGGTTATCACTAAAGACCCATTCATCTGTCTCGTTCAGATAGCACACAGTTATGACAGTAATCACACACAAATCAATGATTCCTATACCAAGTGCAATTCATGCATGGCACTGGTTGTTTGTACAGCTGTTGTAAGGGCGCGAATAGCGGGGAATATCAGTGATCTTGTTGTGACTGCTGTTTCTATGCATGCAAAATAATAGGCATTGGTTTTCTTATTTAAAATGAATGTGGTTTTATCATTGTTTATCTTATTTAATGAATTAATGAATGGTTCAATGGGCCGTGAGACACATTTTGCAATTGTTCCTGATGTGTGTTGAGTGAGTGTAAATATTAGGCCCTATATGCTGATTAACTTGTAGGCTACTTAAAATTAAAGTTAGGGTGGGGGTGGCACTCAGATTAAAATGTGGATGGGTTTTTTTATGACAACACGTGTATGGAAACTTGACTTTCTACGGAGTTAAACCCCCGAATTTTCGATGTTTAGTCAATTGTCAATATTGGAGTGGGAGAAATCCCCCCCCCCCCCCCCCCGGGTCTTTACTTGTAATTACCGCATTTGGGGCGGGAGTGGCATGCCTGTGATCGGAAGGGGGAGGAGGAATCCCACTAGAAGTGCACATGCATTACCCAGATTTTATTTTGTATATCGAATCTTAAGATGGTCACGGGGTTCTCCTATATATTAAGGGGGTTTGAGTCCTTTTAGCGGATTTCCTCTTTTTCAATTATATTCGAGCTGAATTTCAGCCTATACTATTCAGCAATGTGCCATTTCACCTAATTGCATTCGGTTTGTCCTCATTTTTGTCTGTTTTCATCTTTTATTTGTTGCTAATCAAAATTGACCTATAGGCCAGTTCTCAAGACTTCCTTTTTTGAAAAAAAAATCAGTTCCTGAGACCCTTATTTTCCTGTCCTCTAATTCGTACAGCTATTGTTGAAGAGAAGAGGGGTTCTCTGTGTTATTCGTACAATGTTGAAGAGGGGGTCTAAGTGCGGGAGTCGAGTCCCTGTAATTCGTACAACTATTATAATAAGACATGAGAGGTAGGGAAAAAAGGGAGTCCGGCCCTAATACATGTAGGGCGGAAATCCCGGTAGGGGGATATCCCTCCCCCTCCCCTTTTTTTAACTTGGGGGGTGGTGGTCAATGTGATCACCCCGCCTGATTTTTCATATAGTGTACATGTATGTGATGCAAAATGAAATTAAGTGATTGCTTTTCAATAAAATATGGTCAAAAGTACACTACCAAATCGCACCAACGGTTCGAAACAGCTTTTCCCAGCACTCTCTGTAAATGTCATGGACGTATGGGATAATTCAAGTTAGAGCCGATTGTTTGACCCCTCCTACTTTGCATGTATCGTCTATGGGGAGCGCATTGTGTATATCCTCCAGCACGCGGTATCATAAACTCAAAACCGGCCCCATGGGGGGGGGGGGGGGGATTTTCCGAACAATTCCCTGTAAACTTCAATTAATTCGAATACCTAAAGCAGACGACATAGATAACCCTTACGGGGCTTACATGTACCCGTAAGCTGTAGGATTTCTATGGCAGATGATACAAACAGCGCCACCAACAATGGGACACCAGCTTCAGATCGGCAAGTTGAGTGGCACTGCCTTGTGGTGTTGTTGCGCAAAACCCGGATTTTGCCCAGTTAGTGTCTACTCAAAACCCGGGTTTCTCACCACCCGGGTTTTGGATGCTATACCGGGCTTCTATACTCCCATGCGTGAACATATCTCCTGCGCTAAATGACGGTACCCCGTCCCAAGTCACGTGCATAACATATGACCTCTGCTCACCTGTTGGATCCCTCGGAAGCCACCCTGCTGGTTCGACGGCGGAAACTGTTTGTCTGGGGTCGTGTACATGACCTGGTTGTCTCTTACGTCCCGGATTGGTTATACGTCGTTTCAGCCCTTCTATGGTGCTCTCTGGTTCTAGGTTTTTCCACCCCAGTGGCTTTAAGATTTTCACCAGTTCCCGGTACCACTCCTCCATCTGTTCACTGCAAATATGAAACACAAAGTTGAAAAGCCGATGTATATATAGTTAAGTCAGTTCCCAATTGGCAAACCTGCTTACAATTAATAAAGAGCGTGGGCGGGCAAATGTTCCCATGACGCAACATGTCGCACTGTAATCGCATATTATGACGGGTTCGTATACCAAAATATCACGCGTAAAAAGCTTGGATTACTTTTTCGCCCGGATAAAAATCGCATATTTCTCGCCAATTTAGAATTGATTCTACTAAAGTATGACTACCGCCGCGACCAACATGGGTTTTTAGGGGGATGGCTAAATGGCGAGTTGTGTACGGGTGAGTTGATGTGTGGAGAGTTGTGTGGAGAGTTGTAGGGAGAGTTGTGAGGAGAGTTGTAGAGCGAGTTGTGGAGTGATTAATTGTGGAGTGATTTTACGACTGGTATTCAGGTTAAGAGTTCAAATGGTTCACCATCAAAACTGTCAAAGCCAACCTTCTTAAACTCTTAACCTGTGGCATAGTTGTAGATTTTATTGGGGTTAAACTGTCACACAACCAACCTCCTTAAACACTTAACCTGAGTGGCGTAGTTGTATAGTTTAATGGGGTTAAACTGTCCCACCACAGCCAACCTCATTATAATCAAAATGTGGCATAGTTGTAGAGTTTAACAGGTCAGTAAAGTAGGTATTCTATAGCCATGGTCCCTTTTAATACTTTGCAAAGTAGTACAAGAGGCTTTTTCTCTCTGATTTCGAATAATATTAGAATATCTATAACAAAAATGTTGCTGGTAATTTCAGAGTTATTCACAGTTACCTCCAAATGTCATTCGTTGATAGTTTTGACATCATAGACATTTCATTCGCCTTGGGCTGTGAACCTCTGATCTCCCCTCCCCCAAACAAAAACCAACAACAACAAAAACAAAAACATCAACTGTTGGGTTTAAGCACAACAAAATTGGGGTATGAGCCAATTTTTTTATATACATTTGAATGATGCTACATTAATTTGTTGCGCTCCAAGCAGCTACCGCGAAAATGAAAATACAATAATATATTTGTTTTGTGTATAAGTCTATGTATATATTTATGAACTTTCAAATCGCGAATTTAAAAAGAAGTGAAGTGGCTGACAATTGTCAAAGTGCGAACAATTTAGTCGCACAAAAATTACCACTTTCACAGTTTCATTTTTTCAAACTAAATTATTGGTCAGATTAGCATTCCTGCAGCCATATTGTGTGACAAATTTAGCTTTACTATAAAACTTTATTGAAACACTTAAATAATTATCGCAAACTGTTGAAATAGCACTTCAAAAGATGGCATCTGTAAGTTTTTTGGGCCATATGGGAGGGGGTGGGGTAACTCCATTAGCGATCGCCGATATTAATGATTAAAATTCACCAAATTTATAATTTACACCCTCCCCAATACCCACTCTAACCCAGCGTCTTAAACTGGCAAAACAGACAGTGAGGGACATGGTGAAATATGGGGGTTTGGGTGCAAAAACATAGGTCTTCTATTGTCTTAAGCTGAATGTTGTGTCAAAATATGTTTTTTTAACTCTTTTTTATATTCATAATCCTAGTAATAACTTTTTATATGTCATTCATTACATAAATAAAGTGTTTACTCAGATACCAAATGCATGGTTCTGTCACACATAATAATATAAACAGAAAGTGATTAATGATTATGTCAAAAAGTCAAGTACAAGTGGAGAATAAATCCATAGTATAGTTATGTCAAAAGTCAAGTGGGAATACATCCATGGATATATTAAACTTCAAATGGAGAATGAATCCATTGATGTGTCAAAAAGGTAAGTTCAGGTTTTTTTACACTGCTGAGAAACTTTTATATAATAAACCAGTGACAGTTAATAAACTTTACAATATCATTATTAATATTTGCTTATAGCTTAATAAAAATGTACACACCATTCCACCATCCTTTTTCATTTAATTTATCTCCTGGATATTTAAGATGAAATTGAAGAATGATTTACCTGGTGTACAATTGATCATGTTTATTTTGCTCTAAGTAGAAAAATGGTAGATCTATGCATAGGATAAGGTTATTTTGCTGGCCTTTTCTTGTGCTAGCCTGACGAGGCTAGCACTAAAATAGCTGGAATTGGTCAACAGGCAGCTTGGTGCTGTGATCAGAGCACCAGACTGCTGTTAGTGGGTTTCGTATGAATTGATCGAACGAGTACGTATTATTTATGCACTTATAAATTGCATCCCCAACCCCGGGGGACGCGGGCATGGCGGGGACCATGCGGGGACCGTACGCAAACGTACACAAAACGTTGCCCGGCTATGCGGGGGCGTGTACCCGGGACGTACAAAACGTGCACCCGCTAGCCGGGGCGTATCGGGGCCGTACATCACTGAAAAAATAGGCCGGGGAATGGCCGGGCATTTAGGGGGGCCGTATGCTAGGGTACACAAATGTACACCGAGGGGGTGAAGCAAGGTACACCCGGGGGAGGTGGTGTAGCCGGGATACGCACACATAGCAGGGACGTACGCTTAAAGGTAGGCCTACATGGGCATAGAGACTTTAAATACTTGCAAGTTACTGAGATTGATCAATGCCTGGATTTTCACTACGGTATGCCTACATGTATCTACATTTTTATAGTGCTTTTGCCTGGAAAGATGTAGGGCCCGGATAGATAGGCAACCCGGATAGATTGCAGGCCCGGAAGTCAGTATACTCTTTAAATGTAAAAGAGCTAAAACTCACTCTTTTGAGAGCTCTATAGGAGGGACAGATCTTTTTTGGAGTGAAGTTCACTCTTTTCAGAGCGATTGCCACTCTTTTCAGAGTAAATATCATTCTAAAAAGAGTGGGAAATCACTCCCCGGCCGAAAAGAGCGACATTCAATCCTAAAATGAGACGTCCCTCCTAGAGCTCTCAAAAGAGTGAGTTTTAGCTCTTTTACATTTAGAGAGTAGGGGGAGCCCACCCCTCCAAAGTCCCCAAGAAGGTCCAAAATTGGGGGTATCTATTCATTTTTGCTGACAAAAAGGTCCGATTTTAACAAAAAGGTTCCCTTTTGCCAAATTCCCCCATCTCCCCCTCGAAAAAAAACAGGTTACGGGTCTGCCTACACTGTAAAAAATAATTACCCAGTATGGTGTAAAATATTACCCATCTCAGCGGTTCTGGGGAAACATGGTCGTCACTGGAGTAAGCTTTACACAGCAAAGGGGAGTAACAAATTTACACCAGTTCGGAGTAACATTTTACCGAAAATGGGGTAACTTTTACACAATTGCTCGCATGTTTCCCCAGAACCGCTGAATGGGGTAAACTTTACCAAATTCAACAGCGGTAGTAGTTTTACCCCTCAATTGTGTATTATTTTACACATAAATGGGGTTAAATATTCTTACCCCATAGAGTTGTGTAATATTTTTACAACTGTTTGTGTACATTTGTTGTAGATATTTACACAATTTTGTGTAAACATGATGAAACCTGCAGGAAATAAATTACACATCACAATGAAATGAACATCACTGAATACATTTATTCAATTTTTGCAAAAGCCTTTATTCTGAACATGTTTCTTTCAACGTTACACATGAGCTTTTTATTGCCATTATTTCAAGGTATGTGTTTCTATTGATATCCTAAATATGTCATTATCAAATCATTGCATGCATCATGTGAAAACTTCCAAACGGTCTGAGTACTATACGGAGGATACCAACCAAGTAAGCTTAAACTTTTATAAACACATGCAATGCATGCATGCAGGTCATTTTTCTATCGTCATGTACCGTGCTTTACCAGCCTGTAGGCCTACATGTTTTTGAGTCAGCGTACACCTTTAAATTTGATAATGACATATTTAGGATATCAATAGAAACACATACCTTGAAATAATGGCAATAAAAAGCTCATGTCGTTTTCCATCAGGAACACCGTGACCGTCTTCGACGCCATCATTGCAGCATGTGTCGTTCGTATAGTCAAGTTTCGCACATCATTTTGGCAATAAATGCCGCGCGCGGTGTCATCATGGTTGCTTTTATACCCCGTTGCCGGGGAAACCGTCACTCATCTGCCACGGTAAAAGTTTACCGGTGTGTGTTGTGAATCAAAAATTGTTTATTCACTCATTTTGGGGTAAAAAATGCACAATATTTCACCCCATTCACTTTACCGCTCGAAAAATTACCACCCTTTTTAACTGTGTACTTGCATTGGATTGTGTGCTGAATTCATTAATTGTTCATTCTGCATCTGCTGCGGGGTCCTACAATGGAATTTTGAAACTTTTTTGTTTAAATATTTAACACCGTGTGAGTATGGTTTTGTGTTTTGAAATTAAATTAATAACCCTTTAACATTCAGTTTTTATATTATTTTATTCCAATCGGATTGAGGACAGAAGATAAATGCTTCATCAAAACATGGAAATAGTACTATTTCCATGATTAAAATGAGAGTACAAAATTCAGTAGCGTCAAAAACTAGGGTCTTCAAATGGGGGGGGGGGGGGGCATATTAAAGGGGCAGGCCTGTGACAACGGGGTTATATCCGACTATTTTGTGACTTCAGAGTGCATGTATATGAAATGAATTCGATTAACCCTACCCCCGAGGCACCTTTTCCAAAGAATTTTGTTTTCGCGGCCAAATAGCGAGGGGAAAAGTGCCCCCACTCCCCCGGGGCTTGAACCCCGGACCGGTTTGATTTGATTTAATTTGATATTATTTGGGTCCTTAACGACCCTGGATAACCCAATAAGCTTATTAGCTTATTTCCATTGGGGTCCGTTAGATGTGTGAACAGATACAGACCAGAATGATCCCCTACTCTTTACGAAAGAGTCTGTAATCCTTAAATGTGCTCGGGCATTGCTCTTCTGGGTTCAGAGGCAGACGATCTACTGCTAGGCCACGGGGGGGATACGATACATGTACCCTGGGGCCATTATTTCATCGAAAAACTGCCGAGCCGGTTGACACAAGCACACTGCATTGTAGTGATTCGTAGTACTCAAGAGTGTTAAGGCCCTGTCACACCATGGCGTATCGCCTGAACGCATGCCAACGTAGGCGAAAATATCAAAAATACGTTGGTGTACATTGGTGTACGCTGATATAAGTTAGGGTAAGTGGGGATACGTCGTTCGATACGCTGTGAAAATTCGGAACACGTCGAGCCCGCAAATGATTGAGCATGTTCAAAATTTCTCGGCGTACTCAACGTGTGCTTAACTTACGTTCTGCATACGTTCCTGATAGGTTCGTGGTACGTTAGACATACGTTTACAAACGCTGACATACATTAGACATACGTTGACATACGCTGACATACGTTAGAGGTACGTTACTCGTCGTAAGTTATAGGTTGGACCTATAGATTTACCCTTCTAGATATTTTAATAGTTATCATCTAGGCTGCGTTTACTTAAACTGGCAACACTTGTCCCGCTGTGTACGAAACTCAATTTCTGTAGCGGCATAAGTCACGTGTTCGTTATACGCCGAGGAGTGAGGATACGTTGAACACGGCAGACATACGCTACGAATACGTTAAGCATCAGGGGTGTACCCTGAGACTAATTAGTCTCAGGGTGTACCTACATTTTTTCTCCAACCAGCCAGCCGGGCTGGTAGTATGTGAATATTACCAGCCCGAATGTAAACTTACCAGCCAAACAAGTAATCTTCATTTACCAACAGCAAAATTCTTACCGGCCAGCCGGGCATGTATATTTGAAAAGTTACCCGCCCGACGCAAAAGTTACCCGCCACGAGCGTGCGGGCGGGCTGGTACTAAGTACAGCCCTGTTAAGCATACGTTGGTCATACGCTCGCCGATCGCATACGCTGTGATACGCTGTCATAAGTTTGTTATACGCTATCAATACGTTAGTCATACGCTATGTATACGTTCAATACGCTGTGGATACGCTATGGATACGTCCATTCCATAACCGATGTCGGAACTGGGCGGAAAAAGTTTTTTATTATCTGGCGTGCAGGTTTTTGGGCTACAAAACGGACCCAGGCTATATAACGAGGCGAATATTCTCACCTCGTGCCGACTCAGAGCCGGGGGTATTGGCTAGGATCTGGACCCGGGTGCTGGAGGTCCGTAGTTCAAATCCGGGTGGGGGGTGTCGGGTGACCTTTCTGGTGAATTTTGGGGGTCGGAAAACAAATCTGTTGCCGTGTGGTGAACTAGAGTTAGGCTTAAAGGGACACAATAATGAAATGTTGATTTTTTTTTTAAACTTTAATTAATTTAGTTCACAATGTACATTAAAAATTGCCATTATTGTTGTTTCTACTAAAAAAAACCCAGCAAAACTTGATTAAAACAATGAAGTTTAAATACAGGCTGTCCCAAAATGATTAGTACCTATCGATGCCCAAAGTTCAATAAATGTTTTCACCATCAAAATCAATGAGATTAGATCCGTTGTTTTTCTATCATATTTGCTATAGGCCTACTGTACCCTTTCATTAACATTTAGATGAAGTTACACTCCATTGTGTAAGACATGGTGATTTCACCTTTTTCGCAAAGTGCAAAAAAATGTGTTTTCAAACAGCTTGTTTGAAAGAAAATAATACATTCTCTTAATCTCTTGTCTGCTAATAGCTTGGTTCCTTTCTATTTTAAACTGCTGTTGAATCATATTGTTTGTTCAAACCATAAATACTTCTTCATTTTGATTCAATTTGAAGAGTAAAAATGGATCGTCACGCATGAGCGACCCCAAGCTTTGTTTCTATAATGAGCTATTTTTTTAGGCTAAACTTGAGTGACATTTAAACGGGTAAAGACGTGGTCATGGATAATTAGCAGTGGCTTAGACTTTTTCATATTGGGGATGCAATTTCCTACAAACTTGCTAAAGGGTTCAACAAAAGAAAGTATACAACTTTGTTTATGTCATTTTGAGTAACTTTCAATTTGTTTTTGTCCAAACAGGCTAGATAGGCATTTAGATGAATGTTTTAGGCATAATTTGATACCAAATTTGCCCCCTAACAACAAAGATAAACCATGATTAGCACCATTTGGAGGAAAATATTTCATTTTCAAAAGTCGCATTTCCAATACACAGCACGAGAAGAATAGGCCAATTGTTAACACACACATAATGCCGTATTTATCCCGTACTGATCACCGCGCATATCCCTCAATGCGCGGGCTAATTCAAATGTAAACTGATGCATGGGTGAAGGATTTGAATGTAAAGGAATGTTATGGATGGGGAGAACATGGACAGATTAACCAAATCTTCTTGTGCTGTGTATTGGAAATGCGACTTTTGAAAATGGGATATTTTCCTTTAAATGGTGCTAATCATGGTTTATCTTTGTTGTTAGGGGGCAAATTTGGTATCAAATTATGCCTAAAAGATTCATCTAAATGCCTATCTAGCCTGTTTGGACAAAAAAAAATTGAAAATTACTCAAAATGACATAAACAAAGTTGTATACTTTCTTTTGTTGAACCCTTTATATGATATAGTCCCTTAGTGTTTCACCTCACGAAATCCATTCTCCAATGTGAAAATGAAATCTAAGCCACTGGTGATTCACCAAAATACCACTTCATTTAGAAGTCCCTAAACACTTGTCAAATAAAACAATGCATGTAGTCACACTAAACTTCTTTTACCCGTTAAATTGAATTAAGGAGAAGAATTATTATTGATTTGAACACCCATAACTAATAACATTTACGACAGAGAGACACACAAGATTATATTGAGTAGATAAGAGATATGAGAATACACAAGTTTCTTTCAAACAAGCTGTAATAGCACACACATTTTTTAGCACTTTGGCAAAAAGGTGAAATCACCATGTTTTACATAAATGAAGTGTATCTTGAGTTTGATAAATCCGATATTCATGATCTAAAATTCTAATGAAAAAGTACAGTATGACAAAGATGATGTAAAAACAACGGACCTAATTCCATCGATTTTGATGATGAATTATTGAACTTTGGGCATCGATGGGTACTAATCATTTTGGGACAGCCTGTATATGTTAGAATACCACTCTTCCATGTCAAATGGTGGTTGCGGCTCTACCATACCCATAGGCGTGCGCAGGATTTTTTTACCCGGGGTGGCTTAAAAAAAATGTCATTGGTCTGAGGGGGGATGTGCACCCTTGGAATTTTTTGTTTGTTTTGAATTTTCAAACCCATTTGGTGCGATTTGGTGTGTAATTTTGACCAATATTTTATTGAAAAGCCTTAACTTCATTTCCAATCGATATTGGCGTATTATCAATATCATTCAAAATTTGATTTTTTTCTTCTTCAATTTTGAAAAAGCAAACGACACGACGTAAGGGTTTGAAATTGCGATTAAATTAAAAAGGATTTGCGCGTAGCGCGAAAATATTGGCTATTGTAAAAAGAAAGGTTTAACAAACCGTTCCTGAAGCCATGTTGGTAAGCTTGACTGATAATTAAACAGTGAAACTAATTTGCGCGTAGCGCGCCAAAAATGTCTATTTTAACACTAAAAAGTTCCAGAAAACGTTTCAGAAGCCATCTTGTTCCAATTGAATAACAAAGTAGTATAAAAATAATAGGCGCGGAGAGCCCTAAAAATTTGCTATTGTAAAAATAAAGGTTTAGAAAAACGTTCTTGAAGCCAGCTTGAATAATAAATAAACAGTGAAACTAATGCGCGCGCATTAGTTAGTTAACACTAAAAAGGTTCAGAAAACGTTTATGAAGCCATTTTGTTAAAATTGAATAATACAAAGTTAAAAAAAATAGTTCCCGCGGAGCGCGAAAAATTGGCTATTGTAAAAATAAAGGTTTAGAAAAACGTTCCTGAAGCTATCTTGTTAAGCTTGAATAATAAATAATCAGTGAAACTAATACGCGCGTCTTGTTCAAATTGAATACAAAAATATTTTAAAAATAATGGCTATTGTAAAAAGAAAGGTTAAAAAACTTTCCTGAAACCATCTTGTTAGGCTTGAATAATAAAACATTCCAACTAATTCGCGCGTAGCGCGCAAAAAATGGCTATTTTAACACTAAAAAGCTCTAGAAAAACGTTCCTGAGCGTACAAACTGTCAGTTTTTTAAACTAAAATGGTCCAGAAAAACGTTCCTTAAGCCATCTTTTTATAACTTGAATAAAGAAACATTGAATCTAACTCGCGCGAAGCGCGCAATTTTTTTCCTAGTTTTGTCACTAAAATGGTCCATAAGACGTTCCTGAAACCATGTTGTTAAACTTGAATAGTTAAACATTGAAACTAATTCGCGCAAGAAATTGGTGTGGTTTGAGGGCCATTATAATATTTTAAAAAACCTAGAAAACATGCGCGCGGATTTTGAACTAAAAGGGTCATGAAAACTGTCCTGAAGCCATCTTGTTAAAGTTAAATATTGAAATATTTAAACCAATACGCGCGCGGAGCGCGCCAACAATTGCATTTCTAACACTAATGGTCCAGTATGATAATAACGTCCCCCACATAATATTTACAATTACAAAATTCGTAAATTTTAACTAAAATGGTCATGGAAAACTGTCTTGAAAGCCACCTTGTTAAGCTTAAATAATAAAATATTAAAATTAATACGCGCGCAAAACGCGGAAAAAATTTCATTTCTAACATTTATGGTCCAGTATGATAAGAACTAAAATTGGTCATGGAAAACTGTCCTGAATCCATCTTGTTCAGCTTAAATAATAAATAATAAATATTGAAATTAATACGCGCAAAGCGCGCAAAAATTGGCATTTCTAACACTTAAATGGTCCAGTATGACGTTTTCAACGTCCAAACATAATATTTAGAATATTTGGTGTGTTTTGAGACCCATTATAATGTTGAAACCTGTTGAAAAAGTGAGCGCAAATCGAGCAAAAAAAATCCAGTTTTTGAGCTAAATAGTAAAATGGTCCAGAAAAAACATTCCCGAAGCCCTCTTGTTAAGCTTGAATATTGACACATTGAAACTAATACGTGCAAAGCGCGCAAAAATTTGTCATTTATAACACTAAAAAGGTCTAGTTTAACGGGGTTTTTAACGTCCCTCACATTAAAATTATGGGGACGTGAGTACGTGACCCCTTAATCCCCCCCCCCCCCCATTTGCGCCGCATGTCCCTACTCTTCCTTCCCCTACCTCCTTCTCTTCCTCCTTCTTATCCTCTTCCTCCTTCTCATCTTCATCCTTCTTCTCTTCCTCCTTTTTTTAACCTTTTTTCAGGGGTGGCATGGCCTGCTGCCCCCCTTGATACGCCACTGTAACCCCACCGTGACAATGATGGGGGGCACTCCCCGCTTGCATTGTCTATGCTCGTTACCCTTCCTCCTTATCTTCTTTTTTATTTTTTACTCTTTTGCCAATGGGGGTTACGCCACTGGTGATTCAGAGGGCCAAGTTGTTGGGTTTTAACTTGCCTGGATGACCTAAAACTCTCCTTGCTATCAATATTTACTTTCGTTATAGAACACTCACATGGTTCAGAGACGTAGAGATAAAGTGAAAGACACTAAAAAAAGCTCCATGCATCTCCTCCCCCCCCCCCCCCCCCCACTCCTCTCCTCCTCTTCCTTCCTCCTCTCCCTTCCCCTTCCTTCCTCCTCTCCCTTCCCCTTCCTTCCTCCTCTCCTCCCTCCCCTCCTTCTCTCCTCCCTCCCCTCCTTCTCTCCTCCCTCCCCTCCTTCTCTCCTCCCTCCCCTCCTTCTCTCCTCCCTCCCCTCCTTCTCTCCTCTCCTCTTCTCCCCTCTTTTTTTTTACCCTCTGGGGACCCGGGGGGCTTGAGCCCCCAAAGCCCCCCCCCCTGGGCACGCGCCTGATACCAGCATTTTTGAATCAATATTTTGTTGTACAAAGAGGGCTGATTTTTCTTAATCCTTATAGGTGTAAGTTCATACATGTAATACAATTGTAAAAATATACAAATCCCAGCAGTTTTTATCATATATTTTTGTAATTAAAGGCGCTGCCTCCACCACATCTCTTAATGCCCCTTTAAATGTGCAATAGGTCGATTGGGTCTATATAGACCTGCTGTATATTCTATTAAACATTAATTAAAAAAACGAACTATTAAATGCGTTTAATATAAGAAACAAACATAGAATGTTAACAGAAATGTAACTTGATTAATATTGATTGATATTTTTGAATTGCCCAGTATTTATACTACGGACATGTATAAAATCGGACCAAATCAAATGACAGATCAAAAATGATTTTGATCTCTCACTTTTAAGGAATCATCTTTTCTTTTATGAACGGCAAATCAAAAGGTAATTTAAATAGCGTAATGGCATATACCAAACGCAATCCCTTGCATTTTGATGATTAACCAGTTTAACAATCCGTTGTGTTTGGGGGCGTGGGAAATGACATTGGAAATATATATGTACTGCCAGGAAGAATCCCTTTTCACCCCCTATCAGCTCTAACACCCCTCCATGCATTGTATCGCGAAAATCACGTTTCAAAGTCCCAACTGTCTGCCGCATGGAAAGTGTTATAATTTGTGAGACACCCTGTATAGTGAAAACAGACTCAGGCTGTGTTCCCACATAGAACAAAATCCCGAGTAGTCTACACTAGTCTGGACCCGGTCCGGACTAAATCGCTAGTGGGAGCGCGATTCAAGTAGGTCCCGGTCCGGACTCAAAGTGGTTTTTGTCATTTTGTCGAGTCATCGTTGTGACGACCACTTATGTTGGAACGCAACTTTCAAGTGGGTCCCGGTCCGTACTAGACCGGACAACTTCTACTTATGTGGGAACACGGCCCAATTGTTCTCCATTTGGCTTGATATCAAGCGCATAATATATAACATAAATATTCTCCTTATACAATGAGGGCCAGTTGATTGACTAGAGACTTGATCGGGGAATACATATGGGAGCACCATACCAAATCAATGCGCAATTCGTGTAATCCTGTAATAGTTCCGGAAAAGCACGAAGACTAGGCTTGTAAATGTGAGGTTTTCGGGCAATTTGTTTCTCCGGGGATGGTATGTTTGTATTTAAATGAACGAATGGGACCTATCCGTTGCACCAACAATGATAAAATACGATATTTTTAATTTATCGACCTAAATAGTGCCCACGGCATAATCACCTGCCTAAATGGTGAACAGGCATGCCAGAAAACGTGAAAAAGTGAGGGCGCTGTGTGCAGGTCCTTAGCGGAAATTTTTGGTTAATAACCCCCCATGAAACAAGGCTTAAATTAAAGTTGAGATGTTGCTGAAAATGGTCATAGGTGACAAGTATGCAATAAATGTAACCGGAGGGTAGAAAAGGTGTCTTGAAATATGGCACTTTTACACGTATTTCAATGAGAAAGATATTTGGTGTGGTGCTCCCATATAGTCAATTTGTGTTTGACCTTTGACTTCAAAATAGCACTACACAGGCTGTTCTACACTAAACAATCGAATTTTAAAACATATGCATGCTTTGACATATAAAAATTGACTGTAGATCAATCATCATGTTGTCGGTCCAGTATGTTCATAATAAATAAATTCGATCAATGCATGGTCTTTCAAAAATAAAGCTACACAATATTACATCCACAAAGTGATTTTTTGACTCGATTCATTTCTGGTTGACACACACTGAGATAGATCATGCCAACATTGTTTACGTCGTACACTTTGTCCCGGCCCGGGGGCCTGGACTGTAGCGAAGGCGTACACAAATTGGTGCCCCGCACTGCGGGGACCGTACACTGTACCCGGGACGTCACATCGGCCATTTGTACGTCCCAGCCCTAATCCCCGGGTCCCCCGGGGCCGGGGCTGCAATTGATAAGTGCATTATGGCTCCGTGTCTCTTGTAGACTATAGGCTGTGTATATTGGCACAGAAGACCTAATTGGTATAATTTTCAAACGGGTCCAGCCAAACGAAATGTTCATACGTTCATATTGATTGGGCGAGAAGTGTCGATGGCTTTGATTGGACGAGGGATGTGTTGAGTTGTTTACGTGATCATGGTGATGCAGTCGTCTTCGGAAGAAAGTTTACGAAGTAAAGCGCATGAATCTACGCAAATGTATCACATTTTGTAAACTCGCCAAGAATCCGCTGAGCCGGTGCTCAAGTTATCAGTTGAATGCACTCTCCCTAACGGAGGCAGCTTTAAAATCCCAGGAGAAGAAGAAATAAAAAAATCCTGTTTGCGGAGATCTTCGAAGCTTTTCCACTTCAGGGGCTTCAGGTGTGGCGCCTCTGGTAGCCAAACCCTCTCCCACGGCGTGTCCTTCCTCTGGGAAGTGACGCCATGGTGGTGGAACATGAGGCTTCGAGACCATCGTCTAAGGGCAATGAACGCCCGAAGACTAGCGGTAAGAAGTCGTCTTCCGTAGGGTACGGCGCCTGCCACCCACTCCTACCACGGGGCTCTTAACCCCACCAGAGTCAGTTATGTCACCGATATTTTTATATACACCGGTGTGCGTGCACTAGAAACAATTCGCCCCGGAATGGCTCGCCATTTCGCCGGGCAATTGGCTGCTGGAGGCAGTTACTCAGGGGTACTTAATAGAGTTCATTCTAACCTCTACGTCACACTTGCGTCACAGGCAAACACTTGCCTGTCGACAGAGCACTTCGCACTCTTCTGCTGAACGAGGTTGCTTCCCTGATAATGATACGACCTCGAATGATACGACCTCAGTGATGCTAGGCTACCTCTACGTTCCAATTTCGCCTTCAGACCAGAAATGGTGGCGGTTTCAAGTACAAGGTCGGGCTTACATGTTACATGCCTACCCTTCAGTCTGTCCACGTCACCCAGGGTGTTACCTGGGTGGTGAGAGAGATGGGAGCATACTTGAGACACAGAGGCGTCATTTTGTGTCAATACGATTGGCTGGTGTACGCGGATACTCGTGAAGAGACTGCGCACCACATACAGCTAGTCATCCAGGTGATCACGCGACTGGGCTTTGTAGTGATCTACAAATAGTCCCACATCGTGTCTACACAACTTCTGACAATCCTCGGAGCACGGCTAGACGAATGGTCGGGCCATGCCTTCCCTGGCTCGGATGAACAACCTGGCTGCATGAGCACGCATCCTAGCGGAAGCGAGCGTAGCGCCAGCGGTGGCTTGGCTCAGAGTTCTGGGCATTATGGCCAGTATGAGGGATCTGATTCCGTTTTGCCGGTTCTATAATGAGGGTAATTCAGATTCACCTGCTGGCGCATTACAAGCCAAGTGTTCAAGAAGAGTCCAGGATGGTTCCTGTTTCAGACCTGATCAAGGAGGAACTCCATTGGTGGTACCAACGGTGGTAGCATACCTGAACAAGGAGGGTGGGACGAGATCTCCTACCCTTTGTTACCAAGCCATGAGATTGATCACATGGTGTCAAGTTGTGTTGAGATAGATCACATGGTGTAGGCGCTATGTCAGTAGACTGGAAGGCACTGACGGCTTATGCCTTCCCTCCAATCTCGCTGCTCCCGAAAGTGGTAGAAAAGGTGGCGCGAGAGGAATGTTACGTACTGCTCATAGCCCCTTTCTGGCCGAAACATGTTTGGTTTCGTTCGATGGTAGATCTGCTAGTGGGTCGCCCCATGCCGCTACCTCCACTTCAGGACCTGCTCAGGCAGGGAGTTCAGGGAAACTTCCTTCCATACGAGCACCTCAAGTTGACTGTATGGCCATTATCCGGCATCGTTGCCAGGAGAAACGGCCTTTCTCGAAGAACTGCAAGCTCGGTGGCCTCAGGTCGACGCCAATCTACGCTTACAACATACTCTAAGCGTTTGGCTCCCTACTACGAGTGGTGTGCTGAGAGAGATATCTCTCCTACTCGAGCAGATGTGAACTGCATTTCGCAATTCCTAACCGAGAAATTCTGGACTCCAGGCAGCTACTCTCAGGAACTATAAGTCCGCAATTATGTCACTCCATGAAGGTTTTGAAGATGGATCCTCTGTCAATGATGGCGGAGAGATCAGTCTTCTATTGAAGGAGATGTTCAATGAGAAGCCTCCAACCAGGAAGATCGTACCTGCCTGGGAGCTTAATACTGTTCTCGACTTTCTTAACATGCTTAAGGGTCCGCCATTCGAGCCTATGGCGAAGGCGACCCTCAAGAATATCACTCTGAAAACAGTAATTCTTGTAGCCCTTGCCTCTGAGCAACAAAGGTGATCTGAACTCCACGCATTGTCTTTTTCGTCAATGACTCTTTTTCGCGTGGGTGCTACACTTTGTTTCGAACCATGGTTCCTGGCCTAAAACGAAACAATTGGCACTCGTTGGTTGGTTCGGTCCTGTCATGACTGACAGCTCGTGACCTTACAGATACGCCACAAATAACGATTTTCAGCAAAAGAGTAACAATCACGGAGAGGGTGTCCAGTAATCAACTTTATTTGGTCAATCCACCGGGAACGAGGTCTGCCTCTCTTGCGCCTCCCTTCAATCATGCCTTGCACGATCATCTCCTCTAGGTTGTTACCCTTGAACCTCACTTGAAAGTCTTCTGTATAGGTTACTGCCCTGCAGACCAGCTTCTTTCAATTGACGTCTTTCATCTGCTAAGTTGATGGTTTCATGTGATAGCCATGATGTGGTCTTTCTCTTATTTTTTTTAGGAACATGTTTTTTGGCTGCGCTGAGAATAGAGTTTTTGATGTCAAGCCAGAGTTCATCTGGAGTTGTTTCCTCGTCTCTTACCAACAGTTCTTGAAACAGATTTCTGGTCTCCACTCTGTATTTGTCATCAAGATGCTGCAAATAAAATCTGCAGGGTTTGGGAGCACCTTTGGTCATTTTCAACTTGATTCGAAAATCAGCAATCAGAAGTTGATGGTCACTACCTATATCTGCCCATGGCAGGGTTTTAGCTATCTTGATAGAAGACTTCCACCTACTGCTATGAGGATGTAGTCAATCTGGTTTCTTGTGAGGCCGTTTGGAGATATCCAAGTGTACTTTCGTCTCGGGTGTTGTTGGAAGATTGTGTTTGTGATAGTACTAGTAAGTCTGTTTGCTACACAGAAATCCACGAGTGTACTACCTCTTTTGTTTTCACTTCCCAAGGCCATGGTTTCGTCTGCTATCATGATGATATCCCTCTTCGGAATGCCATCAAGAGTTTCTTGCAGTTGGCTGTAAAAACGTCATCCAGATCTCCATCAGAGGCAGTGGAGGTTGGTGCATATACTTGAATGACTGAGAGGTTAATAAGCCGAGCTTGGAATCTGATGGAGATGATCCTGTCACTGACTGGGTTGTAGCCCAAGACATACTTTGAGATGATTTTGCTGGTGATGAAAGCTACATCTTTGTTCCCTCCTTTCTCATTTCCTGAGTAGTATATGGTGTGGTCATCTGTGGAGAAGTGGCCTTTTCCTGACCAGCGTAACTCAGCAATACTTAGGATGTTCACTTTGCATCTGTCCATCTGTCTGGTCAGAAGCTCCAGGGTCCCAGGCTGTGATAGAGTTCTTACATTCCATGTACCAAATTGTATGACTTTTCTTAACTTAAGATCCTTTCCCATAGTCCTTCCTTCGGCTCCCTTCGGTGCGTCATCACAGGGCAAGGGTCTGTATTGGTTTTTTAGCCCGTTACTTTCCCCTCTGGGTCCGGAGGTACCACCTTGGTATGCTAGGCTGGTGGCTGCCCCATTACTAAGTTTCGTCATCATAGGTTAGCTTTAAGGTTTCCATGGGCGTGTACTGATGGAAATACGTACGAGGTGGGCGCCCAGATCCTTCCTCGTGAAGGGTACCCACACCTTAAATGCAACACCTATTCTTACTCTATGATTGGGAGAGGAAGAAGAAGAGAGAGACGGACGTAACACCACCAGTTGGCACCCACACTAATGACTAACACTGTGTGGTGTTGCGTCTTCACCATCAAACTTAGGATCTGTATCATGTACCTCAAAAAGATATCAGGTAAGTCTCGATCTTTTCAGGGATCAGGCGCCTATATAACCTACACATAGGAATAGAACATCTATCATAGACAAACCAAAAAGACAAACTACTAGCCAGTTAACTTGGCTCACCTATCCTAGCCAACTGGGATACGAAAGGAAGTACATAAGCTAGAGAATGTAGTAGAAAGGGTGAAAGGTGACATAAGAGAAAGAGTAGAGTAGGAGCACCCAAATGGGGAAGATACCCACTTGGGAAAAATCCAACACTCATGGATGCTCCAACACTCATGGGTGCTGAAAAAGGGGAATTTTCGGCTCCTCGGCACTGGGATAATGCCTACCTTTATAATTGCACGCTGGCTAGTTCAGGTAGTTAGAGACTCAAATACAATTATTAATGACGATCGTGCCTCCGCACACATAATATTGCAACTTCATGGGCATACCACCGGGGTTTGTCCGTGAAGGAGATCTGTGAGGCCGTTTCTTGGAATTCCTTGACGACATTGTCCGCCGCCTATTACAAGGCTTTTGGCGGGAACTCGCTCAGGGGACAGTTCGTCCGTATGGTCTAAGCCAGACCGTTGGGCAAACAGCCAAGAAACTAGGTGAGTTGGTTTATCAGTTATTTATTTTGGGGTTGAGCTAAGTCCTTTCGGTTTTGATAAACGCGAAATTGAGACTAAGCTTACCTTGATTCGATTTTGACCTCGACATCCTGAAGATGTGGGTCCGATGATATGATCTTACAAATTAATAAATACTGCACACGGTTTTGGCTTTTTTACGCCTCCTCCAGGTTCTGTGCTAAACTATGTTGATACAAATTAGTCAGATCAACATCGAACCATTCGGCAAGCAGGTCGGCAGGGGAGTTTTCCCCAGAACTATATGTTCTAAGGACTCCCCTGTCAAAGCCTGCTTACCGTGGTTCGATGTTGATCTCCCGCCGGCCCAAATTCCTACTGTAAAAAAGCAGAAGTAGTTTGGATACGGTGTCCAAGTGAAATAGGGTGACGGGCTGGCGCGTGACGTGCTGGCGCGTGACGTGCTGGCGCGTGACGTGCTGGCACGTGACGTGCTGGCACGTGATGTGAGGCACACCACTAAATAACTCCCCCCACTAAATAACTCCCCCATTGAAATACACGCGTTTCGGCCCTTTTTCAAGACCGTATTTTTACCCCAGGTAACAATGATGGAAGTTTTTATTTCGCATGAATGTATTAGATATGTAAGTTAAAAGTTTAACGGGTTCGCCGTCGGACGAGTTTTAATCTGTCAAGCTTTCGTCAGGATTAGCTCTGACTTCTTCAGGACCAAATTATTATAATATTGAACAAAACATAGAGATTGCCACTTCTCTTGTTATCATCATTTGGGCTGCCCCTTGCCCGATGATTTGAGAGTAGGTGCCCTTTCCTACTTGTGAAAGAATTGGTGGCTCTGAAAAGAGCCGTTCAGATGGATTGCCGCTTCCACTGAACACGTAGGTTGCCCTGAGTATTAGATATGTGTTGAATTTTATTTTAAACTTGATTTTTCTTGACCAATCTAGTTCAACTTTTTCGCTACGGGCACCTAAGCAGCGCCCTCACCATTTTAAACCGATATTTTCGCTTCCTCACCGATTCCGGCAACGTTATCCTTCCGCAGACTAGGCTCCCGTGCGTATTCGATTCCGACGATTTTTGACCACATTAGCAATGCTGAGGTTCTATTCTATCTTTTTCATAAAAAATAAGCAAGATTTACTTCTATTTGCTTCCTCTGGGACGATGATCAAATTGATATAGGTACTATTTCTCCGAATCATACACCAAACGCGCAAGGATTTAGTGCAGTGCCCCCATGTGGGGTGACGTCATATTGGGAGACTCGTGTTTCAAGTCTCTGAAATATTGAAAATACTTCAGGTTTGGAGTACCCGCATCTCCAGAGAAGATGCAAATTAGTCAGATCAACATCGAACCACGGTAAGCAGGCTTCCCTAGAACATATAGTTCTGGGGAATTTATGAAGGAGATTCCATGAAATGAATTTAAATTACTGTTCATTATCTTTGACTTTGCGCTCTGCCCATGGTTAGTTTATGCCCTGGTGTGTGTACCATTTATATTTATTATTTAGCCGTCAACCTTTGGGATATGAAATGTCCACAATAAGGGCTATTTTATAAAATCATTACAATGCCTGATATCATTCAACTGCAATTTTGTAAATGTTGTCATATAATAGTTTGTAAATGCCTCAAGCCCTCAAGAGGTGAAGTAGCTCCTGAAACATGATAACACATTTTTTTGCTAGGCTGAACACACTATTGTATAACCTGATACATGCAGTAACCTTAACCCATAACCCAAAACATTGACACCACAACATTTGTTCCCAATATACCCCAAACCACAACACTCTACAACTCACTCCACAACTCACTACACAACTCACTCCACAACTCACTGCACAACTCACTCCACAATAGTTACAATAATAGTTACAATAGTTACAATAGTCACAACTCGCCCCACAACTCGCCTCACAACTCACTCCACAACTCGCAGCACAACTCGCTCCACAACTCGCTCCACAACTCGCTCCACAACTCGCTCCACAACTCGCTCCACAACTCGCTCCACAACTCTCCCACGTACAACTCGCCGTCTCACAACTCACTACTTAGCCAAACCCGGTTTTTAGTAACCTTGACCATCTTTATCTGACCAGTTTTGTGTCTGACTAGGTTTTTGTAAGAATCACATTGGAACGTATAAAACTGTGTTGGTTGCCATGGCAACCAACCAGAAATGAATCACGTTCAAAACTAGGCCATGCCTGACATATTGTTACATAAAATGTCCGGTTAAGTCATGGAAATTTGTGAAATTGCTAACAACACATCTGGATAATTGATATTATAAACCGTATACATAGATTCCTGTCATTTGATTGGTTAAAAGTGAGGGGATAATTAAGCTATGCCTTCAATTTTAATATGACGTCATGAAAAACAACTATACCCGGGCATACGTCATTCATATATTCTTGTTCATTAGTTGGTTAAAAGTGGGTCACATGATCAAAAATAAACACGCTATTTTGCCAAAAAAAACTATTTACGGCTCCCAAAAGTACTATTTACGGCTCCCAGGAAGACTATTTACGGCGCAAGTGCGCCGTAAATAGTGATCTCGGTGATCTCGAAACCAGACTATACCAGACTATCTCAAAACATAGTCTGATTTCGATATCACCTTGGGCCTATAATTTGAACCATGCCCCTCATTGCAGTCAATATTTGTATACTACCGGGTGTCCCTAAAAAAATTGTGCACATGTTTGCGCAACTTATTGACCATGAAGTCCTAAGGTTTGGTGTAATATGTTTATACACACGGAAAGGGAAAACACTCAGCTTTCAGATGCCGTTTATTTTATCTGATTTGGATTTGTCAATTCTGAGATATGGACAATTAACTAGAGCTACCCAGAATCGATGTTGTGCCACTTTACAGTTTCAAAGGTTTACTCCTAAGATACAACTTCCACTTGAACGATTGCCCTTCACCAGTGTTATGCAAAATAACATTTTTGTATTGAGATTGAATAGGTTTAAATAATAGGCACTCAGCCTGTGCATCTAAGCAGAACTGAATATAAAGATGTTTGTTACATGATTCGAACCAGTCCTTTTGACGAGGTTTCACAAAATGTTTATTGGGCCTACATTTTCAAAACAAGACAGACGTCCATATGGCTGGGTGCGGCCTCAATTCTCAATAGACATGATAGAAGAGGGTGTTCATGGTCTTAAAATATCACGAAACGAGAAGTCCAGCAGAAGAGTCACCAGAGAGTTTGTCATTCATTTCTCAAACACTCACGTACCATCTTGGAATACACCTATATAAAAAGGAGTATTGGAAATGCTTGGTAGATGGTATGGTACAAGCACCAATATGAATAAAGAACATTCTGGAAGACTAAGATATGAAAAGTGGCAGGACACAGTAACACATTGATAACGTGCGGCGTGCACTTCAGAGGGATCCCAGAATAACTGCTCGTAGAAATCCCTTACCACATATTCCAAGGACATCATTTTTGTTCCTCAGCCTCTTTTAAACAATTCTGGTCAAATGCCCACCTCAATGTTTCAAGACGATTGATGCCCATGGATAAACCAATGTTAGTATCGTGTTGACGCTCATAATCATTTATTCTGTAAAAGTGACACAACGTCGATTTCGGGTAGCTTTGATAAACTGGGTATATCTCAGGATTGACAAATCCAAATCAGATAAAATAAACGGCATCTGAAAGCTGAGTGTTTTCCCTTTCCGTGTGTATAAACATATCACATCAAACTTTAGGACTTCATGGTCAACAAGTTGCGCAAACATGTGCACAATTTTTTTAGGGACACCCTGTATTATACCCCTCCCCTCCTGTTTACAATGGAATACGTTTAATGGGGAGGGGATTATGTGCTTGGGTGGGGTTTTTTTGGCCAAACATTACTGACATTTAATCTATTTTCCAATAAAACATTTCAAAATATAGATCCCCTCCAAAAGTAAGATTTTTTTCACATTAAATTAAAACGATTACTTTAATTCACTTAAGATGTGAATGGGGATGTTTGAATATTAAATCAAAATTTGTTAGTGTATTTCCGAAAAGCAGAATTCTGGAAGGGAAAAAACCTAATTTTTTTTCTGGAATTTCAAAAATTAGGGTCGGTAAAATCAGTATTCATTTGCTTTAGATAAAGCAAAAAAGACACAACTTTTTGTGTCAGTTTCAAAATCAGGGCCGGTCGTAAGGGGACAATCAAACCTGGGACTGAGTCTGGGACTGAATTGAATAAATTCAATTATTTGTGCTTCTGTAATTAAACATATTTAAACATTAATAATTATTTATATCAAATTTATATCAACTTAGCGGGCATATTTGCCAGTGCACTGGCACATTTGCCGGGGCTGGATAATTCGTCCACCTACACTCTCAGAACAAAGGTTAAAATCTTTAACCATGTTGGTTACAATTTTAACCAACGGGAGGTTACCAGGTGAACCACACAATTGGTTGGTTAAAACTGTAACCAACAGCTGTTGGTTAAACTTTGACCTGTGGTTGGTTACAAATTTTAATCATTGTTGGTTAATATGTTTTGACCAACAGTGGTTGGTTAAACTTTAACCTGTGGTTGGTTACAATTTTTAATCATTTGTTGGTTAATATGTTTTAACAACAGTAGTTGGTTAAAAATTGTTGGTTAAACTTCTCTTTTTTTTGGTGAAACATTACATATTCATGTTTCATTGGCCCGATATTGGCTTTCAATATTGGCGCCAACCCGTGGCCAGAACCAACAAGGGACTGGACAAGGCACAAGATCCTAGCTACGAGGCCGGAAGCGATAACTTGAAACAGCAGTCGCAATTTTTAGACCACGTCAAAATTTGTATATGAAATCTATCGTGTTATTCCCGCCCCCTGGTATAATGTGCCCATTATCATGATTATTGGAACAAAATTGGTTGCCAACATAATGCCAAGTGAAGAGCGCCAATGTAAAACCAATATTGGTCCAATATTAGTTGGCAACATGATGCCAATTGAAGAGCGCCAATGTAAATACCGGGGGGGGGGGGGGAATAACACGATTGATTTCATATACAAATTCTGACGTGGTCTAAATAATATGCGCAAAATATTTTCCTCGCCAATGAAATTCTTTGGCGGGAATCTTGTTATGACCTATTGTTGGTTAAAATTATGATGCCTTAACCAACGTTGAATAAACTAAAAATTAATTATATTTTTACTCTTTAACCAACGCAGTATTAAAAGTAATTTTAACCAACGCTTCATTTTTAACCAATGTTGTATACTTTTTAACCAACATTCTTTTAACCCATGGTTATTTAATACCTGTTCTGAGAGTGTACAGGGACTGAGATGGGACTAGTCTTTATACTGCTATAGTACGGCCCCCTATAGTACTACTAGTACTAGTTAGCAAGGGCGTCCCCAGAGGGGTGTGTGTGTGTGATGGGGGGGGAGGGGGCCCATTCATCAAATCTGTCGGCAAAATCTGGCCCATTAATCAAATCTGTCGGCAAAATCATGATACACATGAGCTTCCTTCGATCCATTTGCGATTTTGACCATGCAATTTTTTTCGCCGGGTTTTGAGGAAAATGTCTTCGCTATAATCCCCCCCCCCCCTGCAAGTGTTACGATTTGTTTGGAGTCTGTAAAAAAATTCTCTACTCTACACCACCCCCCCCCCCCCCCCCCCCCCCCCCCCCCCCCCCCATTCAAATGGGTCTGGGGACGCCCCTGCTAGTTAGCATTGATCACATCATGGATTATAGAGGGAATCCTTCGTTTTAAAAGTTGGCAGTATTTATTATTTGAACACATTAGCAATGCTGGTTCTATTCTATCGTGTTCATAAAAAATCAGCGAGATTTACTTCGATTTGCTTCCCCTGGGACGGTGATCAAAAGTTATATAGGTACCATTTCTCAGAACCATACACCAAACGCGTGAGGATTTAGTGTAGTGCTCCCTCCCTAGCGGCTTGACGGAGCATGACAATATTCACAGCACGTAGGACTGCTTCGGAACCACGTCACGTGATTTCTGTCCTTCACGTGATTTCTGACTCATTTCGCGTAGTCGGTTTGTGTTGTGTATATGTTTTTGTGTTTGTACCGCGTTGCGTTGCACACATGCCGTTGCGTTGTACACATGCCGCGGTTTGCTTGAACTAATTTTCCAGGGCTGTTTTCATTGTGTGTTCGCAGATAGTGTTCTATTGGTATTTTGATGTAGAAACACAAATAAATGTACACAAAAAAACGACACGTCAATTTGATATACAATTATTAATTAAACGACACATAAAAACTCAAATTGATATACAAAAAAAAAACACGTCAAAACACAAATTGATATACAAAACAAAATGACACATATAAACACAAATTGATATACAAAAAATAGGTAAAAACACATATTAATGTACAAAAAAACGACATATAAACACAAATTGATATATACAAAAAAAAAATGTAAAACACAAATTGATATACAAAAGAAAAATGTAAAACACAAATTGATACAAAAACAATGTTAGTTTTGACCCAAACGGCGTGCCATAGGTATCGCGTATATTTAGATTTCACTAACCTACTGTCTGCCTTCAGTAACTGTATCTCTTTGCCCTTTTTCAGGCAGATGATATTCACGTGTTTGTTTTTGTCAAGTGTAAATTCTTCATTCATTTCAACCTCTTCGAGATCCTTCATGTTGATCGTGTCCTTCATGAAACTGATCCCGTCGTCAACTTCGATTCTGTCATCAATGAGTACGCATTTTCTGTGATGTTGTTTGCCCTAGTGAAAAAAATATACATTAAAACGAGTGATTATTTATTTTCAATGGTTTGTATCTATCAGTTTTCAGATGTATGCTATAGTGAATTCATCGAAGAGCGATCTTTGGTGCTCGGATGGGCAGGGGAGATGAGCAAAAATAAGATGTGCTGTCTTCTGGCGTATATTTGCTAGTCGTCGAAGGATCCCATTTTATTCCAACCAGGGGTGTGCCACTAAGCTTGCCGATCGGGTCCACTTTTAAATTGAACTTAGT
>CM069451.1:46179878-46536712 GCA_035610835.1 Ophiura sarsii | reverse complement strand
TGATAAAAACCACCTGTCCTTCCTTACGGTATCCATATACCGTTACGACTCCGACGGCCTGTTTACCGCATGCCTAACCACCCAAACTGATCGAACGGTAATTATGATACAGAGTGCTTTACAACACCTTTCCCGATTGGTCACACACCAATTTCACCAAATAGGATACGCGATATGACGTCACATCGATATCGTGAAATACGACGTTCCTATTGGTTCGTTTTATAACGCGGTATAAAAATATGTAACGTGCTATAGAAATACCGCGTAGTACGTAATGACCCGACCGGCTTGCCATAGGCGTAGCTAGGTTTTTACGAGGCATTCAATAAATACCTGCAACCATTGAAAATATCTGAACCGTGACATGTGTCAATAAAATAAACTTTTGATACTTAAACCAGGGACAATCGAATGGAGGGACTAGAAACGGCATGGTATCGTTACCTCATTGTATTCAATTACAAAAAAAGAACAAAACATGCGTGTTGCGGGTTAGCTCTAGTAGTTGCGGGTGTGTTTTTATTCAAGGAACTCAAAGGTTGCCCTATAATCTTTCGAAAAATGATCAAAATATATTTTTCCAAAAAACGTGGGCCTAGGTCAAACTGAATACAATTTATACGTGATTTGTTCAAAAAATAAAGTTCTAGTGTTAATAATAATCGGTATATTTGAGAAAAATGTGATAATTTTAGATTTATAAAAAATGTGAAAACATGCTAGAACAAAGTAATTAATATTTTTCCTGGGAAGTTTAAACTATAGACATTTTGTTCCTATTGATTCCAGTATCCAAATTAATCGGAAAATGATGTTCTTTGATGATATATATTTGCATTTCTAGAGTATAGTAGTTCAGTAGGAATTGCACAGGTATGTAGTCAAGTGGATATCTTCACAATTATGACATGACCGTGAAGTAGGGTACAAATGCAATTTTATTGCTGAAAATGATGCATGAGGGAGGATGTCTAGATTCAGAATTTTTTTATTGACGTCAAGCCACGCCCTTTTCGATAACGTTATAATTATGACAAATATAATTGGTCTTATAAACAAAATACCATGTTTGGTATCAAATTAGAGCTGTTGACTCCTGGAATACATATAAAATGATATAATAAATATATCAAAAAGTCAAAAGAGGTCAAACGTGATTAAAATGTATTCATTCATACATGTCATGTCACCTGTAATTTCATGTCACCTGTGCAGTAGCGTAGCCAGGGTCACTTGTCAGGGGGAGGGGGGGGGGGGGTGGGGGCCAAAGGGTATTTTTTCCCGGTGAGCACCAGTCCGACCCGGTAACTTTTTGAATTGCCGTCGAGTAAGAAAATGACAAGCAGCGGGGGGGGGGGGGGGGGGGGGGGGGGGGGGGGGGGGGGGGGTAGAGGCGTTGCGTCCCCATACCGGCGTGAAAAACTGCAATATGTCTTCCTTTCTCCTTTCTGTCCGTCTCCTTTCCCTTTCCTTTCCTTTCCCTTTCCGTTTTACCTTTCCTTCCCTCTACCCCCTTTCCTTTCCTTCCTCTTCTCCCTCTCTTTCCCTTCCTTTGCCTTCCCGATTTTTCGCTTAGTTCCCGATTTCCCGGTCAAATTATTTTTCAGGGGGGGGGGGGGGGGCACTCTGCCCTCCCCTTGCCCCCGTCTGGCTACGCTACTGCACCTGTGATTTCATGGCACCTGTAATTTCATGTCACGTACATAAAACGCTATATCCTACTTGTCTATTTGAAGATGTGATACTTCATCCATGGTACAAATAAAACTGTCAATCTGTCAATGCCTGTCTCCATACACCCATACACATCAGGTGCTTGTTAGTAATATATTTGGAGTTAGAGGCACATCAGCATATACTGATAACTATTTGTTTTAAAAACGTTCAAATATTTAATACAAGTAGATCGAGACTATGGTCTTCATTATTTGTGATTATTTTGTTTAATTAAAACCGTGCCTTGTTGAAGGGCTACAGTATATAATACTTCACAATTCCACCCTCAGAACATAAGAAACCCCTTTACCATGTATACTGCAGTTACCTGTACTCTCATTATATTACTTCTCCACTGATTTTCTTAAGGACATATGAATAGTTGCGTACAGGCATGTAAATTAACATTAGGCCTCATTAATTTGGAAACACTGTGAGATAGCATAACATTGCGGGTAAAGTGATTCAAAATAAGCTGGAAATAGAAGCAAAGACTTATATTTTGAAACTAACTACATTGAGAACAGCTATAAGACACTAAAAATGCTCAGATAAAAACGATTGCGTCATTAGCCTGAATTTGAATATATAAGCCGTGCTTTAATTTCATACCAAACACGATATGTTTGTGTTGCAAATATATTTGTCATTATTATAACATAATCGATAAAGGGTGTGTGGCTTAAGACGTCAATAAAAAAAAGTTGCCCAAGTGTGCCATTTTGGCACCCGGTGGTGTGAATCTAGACTTACTCATCCATGATTTTCAGCAATAAAATCACATTTGTACCTTACTTCACGGTCATGTCGAGCTTTCACCCGACTAAGGGTCCATCCGTATCGAGCAAGACACACAGCGACTCGTGCAGTATGATTGCTGAGATTTGTACCAGTGCCCATTCATGAATGTATTGTGTATGCTTGCTCAACTTGATGATATTTGTACCCCCGCAACACGCATACTTATATAATAGTACAATAGTTTCTTGTCCCTCCATTCGATTGTCCCTGCTTAAACTAAGTCTTTACCCCTTTCTCACAGAAAATTTCAAACATGTGGGTCATTTTTATCATGTAATTTCAGTACTATAAACATCATAGTCTTTGGGCACTGAAAATTGACAAGAATCAGCATTATAAATCAAGCGCCAATATTAACACTGTTAATAATAATAATAATATATAACGCATGCATCTAAAAATTCATACCATAAACTTGTCTTTCAAATTTCCCACCATTGTAACATTTAATTCCTAACCAGTGCCCTGAGATCACGGTATTCACAGTGCTGAAATGTAATGATAAAAATGACCTACGTGTTCGAAACTTTCTGTGAAAAAAGAGTAAGACTTACAGTTTCAGTATCATAAGTTTATTTTACTGACACGTGTCACGGTTCAGAGATTTTCAATGGTTGCAAGTATTTAATGGAGAAGGGCAGTTTTTGTCTTCCATTTGAGCTCATTCAGCCATAAAGGGACACTAAGAGATGTGTTGGAGGCTGCGCCCTCAATTATGATAAAAACTGGGATTAGTATATTTTTATAATTGTATTACATGTATGAACTTACACCTATAAGGATTAAGAAAAATCAGCCCTCTTTGTACAAGAAAACGTCGATTCAAAAATGCTCGTACAGCCGGGACGAGCATTTTACGTCCGATAGTATCCCCCTGCAGTACGCATGATACATAACGCGAACCATATTTGCATAGAGGGCGTTTTTTCAATAAATAGCGATGATATTGTTTTAATCAAGTTTTGCTGTGTTTTTGTTAGTAGAAACAACAATAATGGCAATTTTTAATGTTCATCTTGAATTCTGAAGTATATTTTTTAACTTTTAAAATTTTCAACACCACTTAATGTCCCTTTAAGTCATAGACTTTTTTCATTTTCAAACAACACTTAGGAAACAGTCATAGGATTATTTCTAACTAAGTTTTATTGGTCAGCAGTCACCAACAGGTAAACAA
Organism: Ophiura sarsii; assembly: GCA_035610835.1. NCBI lineage: Eukaryota > Metazoa > Echinodermata > Ophiuroidea > Amphilepidida > Ophiuridae > Ophiura > Ophiura sarsii. The sequence goes on along the minus strand of CM069451.1, from coordinate 46,533,015 downwards.
AAATGTTTCACACCAGAAAATATGCCAAAATGCGCCTGTTTTGTTTTAACAGAAAATATCGTTTATTGTTTAGTCCAGAGACCTATAAAAGTATACATTTTTGAAAAGCCTATAGATCAGGGATTTATATGGTTATATTTTCAAACCAGATTATACAGGGTGTGTTAAAATATATAGGGTGGAACAATAAAAAGTCAAACATTATAATTAGCCATTTTATAGTAATTAGCATATTGCATGAAGAGCATGACAATAAACAACAACAAACAACTTGGTTCTGTTACACCAATATTGGTGCTGTATAAATAATACAAACAATAGTCACCATCTGTCTAGGCTAAATAGATACAGGGTGATTAAAATTAAATCCAGAGTTATGGATTTGAGCATGTTTTTGTTGGAAATTGTGAGTTTTGTTTTTGTTTTGACTTGACTAATTAAAAACAAATACAAACCAAAGCAAAAGATAGCTCAGAGGAGCAAACCACTCGTTTTGAAATTTTGAACCATACAGGGTGACATAAATTGTTTTGCACATTTATTGCATTGAACAGATTCATTTCTATGGCTTTTCAAATGCCGTTTAAGATTTGATTTATTGTACATTTTGCCACAAACGTCACAGATGTGAAACTGGTCAGAACTTGTACATACCAGATAAGACTTTACATGTCGTTGAAGGCTGCTTTTTCTTGAGAAGTCTTTATTGCATTCCCTACAAATTTGCTTTCTACCTTCATGACTCTCGACATGTCTTGCGAAAGACTTACGTTGAAGCTGTTTGCCACAAACAGGGCATTTCAATAATCCCTTTGCAGCCTTATCTACGCACATTCTGTCTTTTTTGCACATGTTACGGTATGATTTTCAAACAGCCCGCATGCAAACATAATAGAGCTAATCAAAACCTGTGGGTAAAAAAATATCCAGATCTTGACACCCAAGCACGAATCAATGCTCATTTATTGATCTTGAATCTTGAAACTGAAACCCTGCTTTGAATTGATTTGCACCCAGCAGCTGTATACAAATGTTTGTTTTACTTTGTGATAAGATATGGAAATGCATTCAGCCATGCATAATGCCCTTCATACCATCTGACTCAAATAGAAGAAGAATTGAACTACAAAATGACATTTGTGCAATTGTATGTTTTATTTGTCATGTAGGCCTATAAAATACCAAGCTATAACGGCTATAATTGCTCAACATAACCTTGATTTTCAGTGCAGTAATTAAAATTTGCACTTTACAGCACACAATATCAACATTTGACAACTCTGCTTTTTATAGATCTCACATAACAAGCCTTCAAATCTTTCTATTTTTTCCCAATTTTATGTATAAAGCTATGGGCGCCACATCCACCGGCGTCACATCCACCGGCGCCACATCCACCGGCCCCACCCTTGACTCACTCGACGTTTAGATTGATAACTTCACTGTTGCTAAACATGTGGCTTTAATCTCTCTTTTTTATTCGGTAGCCGGATAAATTGTCTTTAATATGATACCAAAAATGTTATGTTTTTTTAACAACTTCTATTTAAAATAGAGACACGTATCACGATTTTAAGGATATTTTGATACGGCCCACCTTATTTGATATACCTATATAGTGACCTGTGACCTATTGGTAAAATGTTTTACCTTACGATGTTATGACGACATTTTGAGAGGGGGACTTACTTTTGGTGTTGGTCACAGGTCACTAATAGGTATATCAAACAAGGTGTGGCCGTTTCAAAAAATCCTTAAAATCGTGATACGTGTCTCTATTTTAAATAGAAGTTGTCAAAAAAACATAACATTTTTGGTATCATATTAAAGAAAATTTAACCAGCTACCGAATAAAAAGGATTAAAGCCACATGTTTAGCAACAGTGAAGTTATCAATCTAAACGTCGAGTGAGTCAAGGGTGGGGCCGGTGGATGTGGCGCCTGTGGATAAGGTTTCTACACAAAATAGCGGAAAACTAGAACTTTTGAAATTGATGCCATTTTAAAGGTATACATAGGAAAGTTTTCAAACTTCTCATATGTGTTAATAACATGTGCCTGCTACTATGAATAATAATATTGAATTGTTATCTAGACATTCTCTACTAGAATATGATGTTCAATTCAGGAAGTGTTTTAATGTAAAAAATACAAAGTTTTATTCATTTTATTGATTAAACAATGGCCAAGTCGCAGTCTCTCTATTTCATTTGTGTGACTCTTCGGTCCTTTTCTACCCTGGGTAGTAAAACATTTAACTAAAAAAGCCAGAAGTGTTTCTTCACAGAATTGTTCATAGATTTATGAAAAAATTGCTATTTAGACCTATTTTGGACCACCCTGTATTCAAAATAAAAGGAACTTTAACGATATTCATGTAGTTCATTTTGATAACCATTTTCTTCTAAATTAAATAGTCCATGCTAACTAAATTTCATAGAATATTATATACAAACCTTCATTTTATGCATTATTTCATCATAATTTTAGACACCCTGTACTTTTCCTGTGTACATTTTGGGCAAGTGATTCTCAGCAAATTTGGTAGCACCTTCTGCGGTTGTTCTGATTTTGATGACTATCATCAGCTAAACCCTAATTGTACAAACTATCAAAATATTTTGTGAGGAGCAAAAACGATCAACTTTTTTATGTTCTACCCTGTAAAATTGTACACACCCTGTATAATTTGATTCTTTTTTGCAAAAATGAAAAACCTTGAATCATAAGCTTTCCAACGATATATAGTTTGTGGGTCATTAAGTATGTAAAACTTAAGTTTTGTCCCGTTTATCAGAATTGGTGCATTTCTCAACATTATTAGAAGTGAAACATTTTTTTGGACCAGTTTCTGACTTCTGACCTGTTGTGTTTAGTAGATTCATAAACTCTGGCCCAATGCTATTCATGATAGTGTGGCTTTATAGTGAATAGGCGGTCACCCGGGGTTTGTCGGTTCTCGGGATTGGTGGTTTGTAGAATGCATGCATAAAGCCCGATCGGACAAACTTTGAAAATTCGACCCCTAGACGACCTTTGACCACGGAAGACCCGACAAACGCTAACCCGTTTTATTTTTGCCACGCTCGCCTCGAGCATTGTGATCACCGAGTTTAAGCACGATCCGACCAACTTCAAAAAGTTGATCCCTAGATGACCTTTGACCTCGTATGCTCTATTTTTTCCACGCTCGACTCGCATTCGGGCTTCCCGTCCCCGAGTTTAAGCCCGATCGGACAAACTTTGAAAATTCGACCCTTAGACGACCTTTGACCCCGGACGACCCAAGAAAAGCAAAGCCGTTTTATTTTTGCCACGCTCGACTCGTACTCGGGCTTCCCGTCACCGAGTTTAAGCACGATCGGACAAACTTTAAAAATTTCGACCCCTAGACGACCTTTGACCCCGGAAGACCCGACAAACGCTAACCCGTTTTATTTTTGCCACGCTCGCCTCGCATCGACCGAGTTTAAGCCCGATCGGACAAACTTTAAAAATTCGACCCCTAGATGACCTTTGACCCCGGACGACCCAAGAAAAGCAAAGGCGTTTTATTTTTTCCACGCTCGACTCGCATTCGGGCTTCCCGTCCCCGAGTTTAAGCCCGATCGGACAAACTTTGAAAATTCGACCCTTAGACGACCTTTGACCCCGGACGACCCAAGAAAAGCAAAGCCGTTTTATTTTTGCCACTCTCGACTCGTACTCGGGCTTCCCGTCACCGAGTTTAAGCACGATCGGACAAATTTTGAAAAATTCGACCCCTTGACGACCTTTGACCCCGGAAGACCCGACAAACGCAAACCCGTTTTATTTTTGCCACGCTCGCCTCGCATCGAGCATCGCGATCACCGAGTTTAAGCACGATCCGACCAACTTCAAAAAGTTGACCCCTAGATGACCTTTGACCTCGTACGCTCTAGCGAATGCGAACTTGCTCTTGCGGGGACCGAGGCGCACCCACCCACCCACCGAGTCTGAACGCCGCCCGACCTCGGGAAGGCGACGAAAAAGCGCACACACCCCAACAAACAAATAGTGATAAACACGTGGTATTTGTGTACAAACATAATCAGAGGTCTATTTATAACATACATTGATCAATTAATCAATCTTTCAATCATTATCACTTCATCAAATCGATCATGTTTTTCAAAACATGACAATTATGTTTGGACTATAATACGTTCAATGCTACGCGCTCCTTCTTAACACTTTCCACGCGACGACATTCCAAAATTTGCACAAAATGTTTCAAAAATGTCAAAATTGTTGAATTACAATACCATATTTGAAATCACCATGAGAATTACAAATTTTATTCGGTGAAAATTTAAATTGGAGACTATTTTGGGGGGCTTTTCTCCGTTTGTACATTCAATACTCCGAATAGGGAGAGGGGGACGGAGCAGAACTTTTCACGTGTCTTATATAGAAGAACCGGAGATGTATCTTTAGTGACATTTTAGAACATTTTAGACCCGTGACGTACGGAAGGGGGGGGGGGGCGGGTGCATCAAATTGTTTCAAAAGTTCATATCGGTTTTCAAACTTAAAGTTCGTGCCGGGTGAGGTTGAGGGGGGGGGGGGGGACTGATGACGTACTCGGACTTTAAAAAAAAGAAAAAGGTTTTAGCTTTATTTGTAAACAAACAAACAAACAAACAAAAAAATAGTGATAAACACGTGGTATTTGTGTACAAACATAATCAGAGGTCTATTTATAACATACATTGATCAATTAATCAATCTTTCAATCATTATTACTTCATCAAATCGATCATGTTTTTCAAAACATGGCAATTATGTTTGGACTATAATACGTTCAATGCTACGCGCTCCTTAACACTTTCCACGCGACGACATTCCAAAATTGCACAAAATGTTTCAAAAATGTCAAAATTGTTGAATTACAATACCATATTTGAAATCACCATGAGAATTACAAATTTTATTCGGTGAAAATTTAAATTGGAGACTATTTTTTTTTTTTGGGGGGGGGCTTTTCTCTGTTTGTACATTCAATACTCCAAATAGGGAGAGGGGGACGGAGCAGAACTTTTCACGTGTCTTATATAGAAGAACCGGAGATGTATCTTTAGTGACATTTTAGAACATTTTAGACCCGTGCCGTACGGAAGGGGGGGGGGGGGTGGCGGGCGGGTGCATCAAATTGTTTCAAAACTTAAAGTTCGTGCCGGGTGAGGTTGAGGGGGACTTAAAAAAGAAAAAAAGAAAAAGAAAAAGGTTTTAGCTTTATTTGTAAACAAACAAACAAACAAACAAATAGTGATAAACACGTGGTATTTGTGTACAAACATAATCAGAGGTCTATTTATAACATACATTGATCAATTAATCAATCGTTCAATCATTATTACTTCATCAAATCGATCATGTTTTTCAAAACATGGCAATTATGTTTGGACTATAATACGTTCAATGCTACGCGCTCCTTCTTAACACTTTCCACGCGACGACATTCCAAAATTGCACAAAATGTTTCAAAAATGTCAAAATTGTTGAATTACAATACCATATTTGAAATCACCATGAGAATTACAAATTTTATTCGGTGAAAATTTAAATTGGAGACTATTTTGGGGGGCTTTTCTCCGTTTGTACATTCAATACTCCATGCCAGATTCAGTGCACCATGATTTGGGTCATTCGGTGTATTGACTTTTCTCCCGTTGGTTTTTATTTACATAAATCCTTATAGCTAACAATATACAAAGGAAATGGAAGGAGTAGTTTTTTGAGATATGCCACAAAATTGGATCCAATTTTGCGGAATTGATGGGACGGAGCAGAACTTTTCACGTGTCTTATATATAGTCGAGCGGCGGCTCCCATAGACACTGTACTTAAGCGTGGCACCCCTCTTGCTCACGATGTAAATGTAACCAAAACAAGTTCATTGAATCTTATCATTATTATCAGGAATCGCTAGGGGTGTGAGATTTTTTGTAGTGTCATATTTTTAAAGAAATAATGAATCTCAGCCGGTTATTTTGTAAAATAATTTCGCTGAATATAGTTCATTGCTATAATATGTCATGGATCAATTGACTACGGAAAAATCAACGTATTTCACTTGCCATCCACAATCAATGTAACTAACCTTAGCTGTACACAAAATCCCTTTTTAGTTTGCGTCTAATGTATTTTGTATAGGCCAATGTTAAAATGTTGCAATAAACAACATTAAAAGGCCACAATCTAGCTGAAAAAAATTATAGTACTTAATATACATATATACACTTTATTTGAGACCATGCATATATTTTTAAGACCTTTTGATGTGGAGGGGTTCGTCATAGTATTTTCATACTTTTAATCACACTCCTTCCTAATCTAAAAATTGAATCATTCCGATAAATAAAAACGACACTGCTATTAAATGTTCGTCTCGATATAAACAAATCGTTTATTTATTTAAGTAATATAAATCCCAATGAATACTCGATATAATAAAACAAGGCAATCAAATTAATTCCTGAATTAACGATGTTAAAAAAGGTAAATTATATAAATATATAATATTAGAAATTATATTGCACAGATAAATGAGAGTGTGTGAGTCACCTCAATCATTAGTTCATTATACTGTTGTAAAGTTTCAAGTGAAACTTTTTTGTTGTCGTAATTCTGCATTAGTTACATACACATACTACACAATGATTGATTATAAATATCAATAATTAAAAAACATATTTCAAACTTATATCGTATTTTGAGTGACTTCTTCAAAATTCAGTAAATATTCTATAATTGTATATACCCGTTCAACCTCGATTTGTCACTATGAAATACAATACCCCTACTTATTCAGTCGTGATCATTATATATTTTACATTGATATTTTAGGGCGGTATTTCGCGATACAATGATTGTTTGCTTTTTCATTTTTTTTCTTCAAACATTTTAAAAATGGTTTGTCTTCATCTGCATTACGCAGTTTAATATTCACATCATTCATTTTACAGCCTATAAATGCCCCCTGCGATACCTGACTTAATATTACTATATACGACACAGCTTCAATATTTAACTACCGTATTTTAGATCGGTGATAAATATATAGGCCTAATTCATTGACATCATGAATCAAGAAAAAATCAGGAATATTTTGTTTCATGAGCAATTATACAGTACTTTGACTCATACATCTACACCCTCCATAGGAGATAAATAAGATGTGCCATCAAAGGCCAAGATCATGGAGTGCAGGACAGTGTGTTTCAGAGAGTACGAATCTATTTTCTGCAAAAATGTTAGTTCTAAAGTCCCACCGTAACTTCGGCGCCATTATCATCATCATCTACAGTGGCATTTGATTGGAACATCCTGCCACCAGACGATCAAAACATCCACATCCCATTGTACAACATTGCTTGCTTTTCCTGCAGCTGCAATTTGAAGGGCATGATGTTTTGCAGTTGCATGTGATCAGTTCTACACAAGAGGAAGGAGCACGGACTTATCCATGAGTGTTGGTATCAAAAGACCTTTTTGCATACACCAACCATGATTTTCTACTGCAGGCAAAGTTGGAAAACCAATATCAGCCTTTTGCCAAACAGACATCTGGTAGAATGCACGCAAAAGATGAAACTTAAGCGTATCACTAGTCGGTGGTAGTTTCTCGGGGTCAGCAGTTTTTGGAAAAAGCTTCACCCTGAGCTGATCAACTGATGTGATATCCAATGCGCATATAACTTGCATACGAATTCATCTGCTGATTTCAAAATGCCTGCATCGCAATTATTTTCGGCATTGAAGGAAGTAAGAAGGTGTGGTTGTTTCAATAAAACCTTCATTGTGATATTCATTGTGATATCCATTGTGATATCAAATACCCATTTAATAACAGCTGGTACAGGTAGTATTCTGATACAGTAGTAATTTTATTTTCTGTAGCTTTTCTCTTTCACGAATAACTGATCGCCAGATTAGGAGGGAGTGTGATTAAATGAAAATACGAGGAAGAACCTCTCCACATATCTTTCTATCAAAAGGTCTTAAAAATATATGTATGGTCTCAAATAAAGTGTATATATATGTATATTATATACGATAATTTTTTCAGGTAGATTGTGGCCTTTTAATGTTGTTTATTACAACATTTTAACATTGGCCTATACAAAATACATTAGACGAAAACTAAAAAGGGATTTTGTGTACAGCTAAGGTTAGTGACATTCATTGTGGATGGCAACGCCACCATAAAAATACGTTGATTTTTCCGTAGTCAATGGATCGATGACATATTATAGCAATGTACTATATTCAGCGAAATTATTTTACAAAATAACCGGCTGAGATTCTTTATTTCTTTAAAAATATGACACTACAACAAATCTCACATCCCTAGTGATTCCTGATAAATAATTATGAGATTCAATGAACTTGTTTTGATTACATTTACATCGTGAGCAAGAGGGGGTGCCCACGCTTAATTAAGTACAGTGTCTATGGGAGCCGCCGCTCGACTAATAGAAGAACCGGAGATGTATCTTTAGTGACATTTTAGAACATTTTAGACCCGTGCCGTACGGAAGGTGGGGTGGGGGGGGGGGGGGGGGGTGGGCGGGTGCATCAAATTGTTTCAAAAGTTCATATCGGTTTTCAAACTTAAAGTTCGTGGCGGGTGAGTTTGAGGGGGGGGGGGGACTGATGACGTACTCGGACTTTAGCTTTATTTGTAAACAAACAAACAAACAAACAAACAAATAGTGATAAACACGCGGTATTTGTGTACAAACATAATCAGAGGTCTATTTATAACATACATTGATCAATTAATCAATCTTTCAATCATTATTGCTTCATCAAATCGATCATGTTTTTCAAAACATGGCAATTATGTTTGGACTATAATACGTTCAATGCTACGCGCTCCTTCATAACACTTTCCACGCGACGACATTCCAAAATTGCACAAATTGTTTCAAAAATGTCAAAATTGTTGAATTACAATACCATATTTGAAATCACCATGAGAATTACAAATTTTATTCGGTGAAAGAACGTTGTGTTGAAGTTTTGTTAGAAATATATTCGTCCTTTTAATTGTCCCCACGGTGCCAAGTTCATGCATTAATAAACATCATGTTACACGGGATTGCGCATTGGGTATGGTGTTATAAAGACCAGATTGACGACGTCATACGAAATCAGGGATAAAACGCGGGTCCGTTTGGCCATTCAAATTGCTCAAAAAATGATTTGAAAAAAATGATCGATAATGAAAAATAATACATACATACATACATAAACAACATTTATAAGACGCCTTTCCAAATTGATCAAAGCGCCATGAATAAAGAATAAATAAATAAACAATGCAAATCGATTCAGTATGAAAGATAGAAGTGTGACTTCAACACCTTCTTGAAGGTAGGCAATGTACATGCCTACACTGTAAACAAAAGTGTTTAGGTTTTAAACACTTATTTAAATACCTTAAGATGTTTACTTTGTAACACTTTATAAACACTGCAATGTGTCTAGTGTTAAACACATTGTTTAATTGGTAAAACACATTGTTTAATTCATAAACACATACCCATGTAGCAAATAAACACAACGTTTAGGACAAATAAACACTTCAATTAACAATGTTTATTGCATAAACACTTCAAAGCATGAACATACTAAACACTTATAACTGTTTACAACTCTGTAACACTTTTTAAACACTACTTGGTGTTTATTCAATGGAATATTAAACATACCGTTTAGTACTCTAAACACTTAAATTTGTTTATTAATAAACACTACAAAGTGCTTAATGACAAAGAGTTAAACACATTGTTTACAAAATTTAAAAGTTACTTGTTGACACTTTTGAAACATCAATGCACTTTCTAAACATTTTACAGACTTGCTAAACACCATGTCCATGACATGTTTAATTGTTTATTACTATTCTTTCAGAGTAGGCCTAGTTGGTAAAGTTTGACATTGCACATTAGTAAAACAAATGTCGACCAACACTTGCCCTTTTCAATCAAGTTAAAAAATACTAATTATTTTCATTAGAGGTCCCTTTATTAAAATGAAAAATATCTCTTCATTTAGTCTTATACCTGATATCATTTTCTGTTTTGTACAGCTCTTTGATAACCTTTTAAAAGTACCGGTGTAAGAGAACTGGGAGTCCCCCATAACAGAGCGTATAGGCATTCCATTTTTGTGGGGGCCAACTTATGATATTTTGGCTCACAAATTGGAAGAAAAAAATTAAGAGGGTTAACAGCAATTACTTTACTTCAAATACAAGGGGCCGTATTCTCGTACGTAGTTAAACACGGTTTTATGATAAACACGCGTCTAACTTTGACTTTAGACACAGCGTTTAACTAAACGCAATTCTCGTACATTTGTTTTACTTAAACACGCGTCTAACTCGCCGAAATGTGTCCAACTTTAAACATGGGTACGGGGGTAGTTTAATGCGTGTTTAACTAAACTCGCGCACCAACTGTATGCCTTGACTGATCACTCAACCGTGCCCGGTGCAAGCTGGCGCGCGGATCGTGTAGTCTTTAAAAGTACCGTGTATTTAAGGCATTCGGTCGATATCTATTGTAACCAATTAGGGCCACAATGAATTAAATACCTGTATACAATCAACGCAGGAACACTCTGGGAACGAGATTTGCAGAGTTTAAAATCGTGTTTTGTTAGACACGTCGTTTAAAGGATAAAATCATGTTTAAGTTAGACACGCGTTTAGTTAAACACGGTTTTAAGCTAAAACCGTGTTTAGTACGAGAATACGGCCCAAGATGTTGCCATTTCTCATTAAATAAAGACAAAGACAAACAAAATACTTAACAAAAGCCAAAATACTGTGTAATAACTGTTTTCCATGTTTCATATGTGTAAAGTGGACACCAAGCCAATTTTCAAGATTTTTGTTGAAAATATCATGTTATAGGAGGTGTGCATGGTTTCAAAAGGTAATAGTTTATTTAATTGAGATTACATGGCAATATTGGTTGTGAAAATTATATGTTTACAAGTGCAATGCTTTTCATGCATGGTGTCCCCCCCCCCCCCCCCCCCCCCCCCATGAAGATTTACACATGAAACAAGATTTTTCAAACTTAAACATACTAGGCCGTATTCTCGTACGCAGTTAAACACGATTTTAAGCTAAACACGCGTCTAACTTTGACTTTAGACACGGCGTTTAACTAAACGCAATTCTCGTACATTTGTTTTACTTAAACATGCGTCTAACTCGCCGAAATGTGTCTAACTTTAGCTCATTAACATAATTTCCGTTACCCCTATCGTGTTGGAGCATGCGATTCATGTAGTCGTGTAGTATTTGTTCTTCCCGATATGAATACCGCTGTTGGTAAAGTAAAAACATGTGCTAAGTACCCTAATTAAGCAAAACAAAACTGCAGTCCCTAAAATTAGTTATAGCGTATGCCAATGTAGCATCACTTTCCATTCAAATGACCGTCATTTGTGAATCGATTGCTTTATCTCTTTTCTATTGAGTGGAAAGACGCTATTGAAATGGACAGAATGGGTTGCCCTTTTATAGCTTTGGAATCACGGGTATTAGCGGAACTCGTTTTTAGTGAAATCGATTTAATACCTGCAATCATTACAATTACACCTAATTTGTCAACATCATCGGTACCCAAAGGAAATTGAATAGGGGTGTTGCTGTTTTAATCCATATATTATAGTTCTTTTGGAGAATAACAAAAATCTCTGAATGTTTTGTTGTTGCATAGGAGGCCTTAGTTTAAAGCTGGTTAAGGTGTAGTGCAATTTGCGAATAAACAAACAAACAAATACACAGACCATTACAACTCGGATGTCTGTTATCTACAGTAGATAGCACCCATATATCATTGCAGTCATCACTTAGATATAACCCAATTTTATTGCTTTCTTCAGATCAACACCCGGCGTTACATTTTTATCTTTAGTAGATAGTACCCATTATTACTATGTTCAGTAGATAACCGTATGTTATATTGCTATCTTAAGTAGATAGTATACTAATATATTAAATTGCTATCTTCATATAACATATGCTATATTGATCTTCACTAGATAGCATTCATGAATTATTACATTGATATATTCACCTGAGCATAATATCCATATAAACAGCACCGTGCGTGAATTTACACATATTTTTAGTGTTATTGGTGTGCAACAGTTTCTAAACTTAATTAGGACCAGTCGGGATAGAAGAGTAAACGACATATTTACAAAAGATTAAAAATAAATAATGTTAATTTACAAACATTCCTAATGTATGCCTTTTCAAAGATATGGACAACCCGTTCGACCCCTAGTTATCGCCCTTGCATGGGCGGGCCTCGAACTGGAACTAGAGTAATTCGTCTATCATGTGCACCATGTGTAGGAAGACTGCCTTGTGCACTCGTAAAAAATAACCCCTTTCCATGAGAGCCAACTATACACCAACTACAATTGAAATAAAGTTACATTTCTTGTTTTTAGTCACCCATTTTTGTATCGAATGACCACGAAAGTGACACAAAAGACGTAAACAAATGACTAGAAAAAGTAAAAATGTAATCCCCTTTTCAGTTGGTGTAATTGACCCTGAGAAGGGGCCTTTTTCTTACGTTTTTATTTGTTTATTTTATTCAAATGAAGAGTGATCGATTGCTGATAATTATACACACACAGTTTATCGATCCTAGACCAATATTGTTTTAAGTGCATGGTGCAGTGGCAATTGAAATGGAATTTAAGGCATAGGCTTATTATGCCTTGTTGTAGGGGGGGCAGTGGCGTAGCCAAGGGGGGGCAAGGGGGGGCAGCTGCCCCCCCTGTGGGGTTCTCTGCCCCCCCTGTTGCCCCCCCTGTGGGAAATGTCAGTTGAAATAATTTGGGACTAACCTATTCACAACACAAGGAAATTCAATCCTCAATTTGGTTGTTGCCCCCCCACCAAAACTCCCGGCCCCCCCTTTGCCCCCCCACTGAGAAAAACCTGGCTACGCCACTGGGGGGGGGGGGGGGCGGGTCATTGGTTGTTAAGAAAGTGACCTGAATACTACCACGAGATATATATGCAGTTCAATGAGTCTAGCACTAGAGATCTGCTTCCACGAGTCATTTGTATTGACGGTGAATCAATTGCAACACATTTTTTTTAAAGTATCTTAAAGACAAGTTGTTTTAAAAACCCTCATTTTAAAAAGGCCATCTAGATCTTTGCATAATTTTCACAGCATTTAACATGGTTTTTTTTCCTCAGGATCCTCAACTAAGATAACAACCCGAAACCACAAACCAATTAAATGCCGCTAAAGAGATTGCTAAAACTGTGGGTGGCTTATTACGGAAAACAAATTATCAGGCCCGTCAGATGGGGGGGGGGGGGGGGGGGGGGGGGGCGACGGTGGCGATCGCCCCCCCCCCCCCCCCCTTTGAAAATCTTCCCCGGAAAATTTGACCAAAAACAGAGAAAATCCCCCCTCCCCCCAAAAAATCCCCCTCAAAAATATCTCCAAAAACTACTTCCGGTATTTCTGTGCGTCGACCAACAAGAAAGGTAAACTATGACACCATAATGGAACAGAAAAATTAGAAAATCAGCGTGTCTCCGACGGAAAAAACTAGCGCTATCACTTCCGGTGAAAACGCCCCCCCCCTTTGAAAAAAGTGTCTTATATACCAAAACGATGTCGTATCTCTTATAAAAGCATAAATTAGCCTATTTCAAATTAAATAATCCCGAAGTTAAGATCAATATAATGACTCGAGGTGTTCTAGGCCAATTAAAATTCACGCTTCTGTGTTTAGGCGTACTGTTTCCCGCCCGCGTCCAAAAATAAGAATGCCAAATATTTAATTATTTGATTTTTATTTAGGATCTTATGAAATTAATCATGTAGTTATAACATAATTAAATACGGACCTCAATATTGGTTGCGATCACTTGTTTCAATATAAGGGAATAAAAGATAGATATCTCGTCCTGTTAACTCATAATAATTTTAAATTGATATCCTTATTGCCAAGTAGCTAGCATTGATGATGCTTCTAAAAGTATTCAATAAAATAACCGTGTCAGCCCCGAACTCGTCCGTCCGTAGCTATCTGACGATTCAGAGAATCCAGTCCCTCCGTGTCACACTTTAGTACACAGAGCTGAATACAGCATGCTAAGACGAATGACGTCGGATTTACGAGCGATAGCTGCATACCTGAGAACAATACCAGTAAATATTCCTAAAAGGAACTCGCATTTGTTTCCTTAAAAATATTCATGATCAATGGGATTCGAACTGGAGGTGGCAACTCCATTCAATAGCAGCACAAAGACACACATTAGTGAGTTCGCCGGAAATTCAATAGAGTAGTGTTGCTAAAATAGTATATACTGCATTAAATTTAGGTATTGGTTCTTTATTTTGGTTAATTAAAGCTAATTAGCACACGATTTTAATTTACCAACAGCAATATTCTTATCGAGGAGACAATACCCCACATGTCTATACCAATCGCATGCTCCAACATGATAGGGGTAACGGAATGTCTTACGGGAAGCACTTTTCTCGGGTTTTACACTGTACCAGTAGTTTAATGCGTGTTTAACTAAACTCGCGCACCAACTGTGTGCCTTGAATGATCACTCATCCGTGCTCGGTGCAAGCTGACGTGCGGGTCGCGTAGTCTTTAAAAGTACCGTGTATTTAAGGCATTCGGTCGATATTTATTGTACTCCATTTGCGCCACAATGAATTAAATACCTGTATACAATCAACGCAGGACCAATCTGGGAACGAGATTTGCAGAGTTTAAAATCGTGTTTTGTTAAACACGTCGTTTAAAGGATAAACTCACGTGTAAGTTAGACACGCGTTTATTTAAACACGGTTTTAAGCTAAAACCGTGTTTAGTACGAGAATACGGCCCACAATCTTTAAAATTCTGCATGCAATAATAGTTGATACGCATTATTACAATACCTTTTAGTGTACATAATTATAATCAGTTTAACAGAATCATTCACATTGGTATATGGTTCCTCTTTAGTATGAACCCCTTTCATGACGGTTCTTATTACTCATGTAGGCTAAGCTTAATGCCCGGCACACGTTCTAAGTAAATTGTTAAAAGGCATGAAGCCTCGTTTCTAAAAACAGGTTTATAAGCGTAATTGCACACCAAATGACATCCACTTTCCGACAAACCTGAACAATATCGGGCACTTTTCAGTCAAATCAAATATGCAAACGTCAACTTCGATCAGTCTGCAGACAAGGCAGAAGCGCAGGAAAGAACGAGATGCGAGAATGCAGTATGCGAGAATGTAGTTTTCGTGACGTCGAACTGAAGATTTTGCATACAAGCGCATGCGCAAGTGAAATAAAATGACGGGAATAAACATCGTATTTAGTTCTGTTTCAAATAGCATTCTAAACATATTGTTTATTTGACTAACAATGATATAAAACATTTCCACAAAAAAACATTTAATAAATGGGCAAAACATTATGAACAATCATAATGTTCGGATGTCCATGTCAATAGACCTACTTATAGATATTAAACCAAAAATATGACCATTCTCTCTGGCGCGATGGGATAATAGGAGCAATTATAGGAATACATGGAAGCTGTAAGTGTTCAAATTATAGTTTTTGTCACATGATTATATTGTCATTTTCATTAATTATCATCAATACATTGTAAGCAAATGCTAATAAAGTTTATTGGTATTAAAATATGTTTTGAACACACAGTGGGCTACCATTCCTTCAACTAACATGTAACTAAACACTTTCTTTTTTCTCTGCCGATTAGATAAACACTTAAACACATTAGATAAACACTTAAACACATTAGATAAACACTTAAACACATTAGATAAACACTTAAACACTTTTATAAACACATAACGCCTAAATATCTAAACTTGTTTATTTACTGTGTACCTGATGTTTCTTGGGAGGCTGTTCCACAACAAGGGTGCCGACACATAGAATGATTTATCCCCGATGCGATTTTTTCCCATATGAACATAAAGAAGAGAGGAATCAGATGAAGAACGTGTAATGGGTCCGGTAACAGATTTTGTTCTATGGGAGAGGAAGTCCGTAAGGTAATCTGGTGCATTGCCGTGAAGACATTTGAAAACGTACATGCATATTTTGAATTTGATGCGCTCCCGTATTGGCAACCAGTGAAGGTTGTTCATGAGGGGTGAAGGACTGTCACGCCTGCCCGCGGAGAAGATAAGTTTGACGGCTTTGTTTTGTAAAGACTGAAGACGATCAAGGTCCTTAGATGTGGCGCCATACAGGAGTGCATTGCCGTAGTCCAGACGAGAGAGAATTAGACAACGAATGACGTGGTGTTTTGTGTCCTGATCAAGGTATTTAGCGATGCGACGGATGTTCCTTGTTGAAACTTGACAGAAGAGATCAGACTATTGACGTGTTTAGTCATGGACATATGGTCATCAAAAATAATACCGAGATTGCGCACCGAATAACTTGGTTTGATGATGTCATCACCAACTTTGAGTGTAACGGGTGAGAGTTTGTTTAGTCCGTGGGTGGTGCCAGCAATGAAAGATTCAGTTTTACTATGATTGAGTTTTAATTTATTTACAGCCATCCAGTCACTGAGCTCAGTGATACATGCTTCAAGTTGTGAAAGAGTAGTTTGATATGCATCTGGTATACTCGGGTCAAAAGATATATATATTTGAGTGTCATCGGCATAAACATGGAAACTAAGTCCATGTTTACGTATAATGTTACCAAGAGGTGATATGTATAGAATAAAACCCAAAGGACCAAGTACAGAGCCCTGAGGAACTCCAGTGTCTAATCTACATTTATCAGAGTAAACCCCGTCTATTTGAACTTGGTATACACGACTCTCCAGATAAGATCTTATCCACTGGAGAGCACTGACAGAAATCCCAAAACCGCCCTCAAGACGACGCAATAGCATATTATGATCAATAGTATCGAATCCTGCAGACAGATCAAGCATCACAAGAAATACAACCTCTCGTCTGTCAACAGCATTCAATATATCACTTTGCACCTTAAGGAAAGCAGTCTCGGTACTCCTATTCGACACATATGCAGATTGATACACTTCAATAAGATTGTTCTCACACAAGTATTCCTTAATACGGTCGGCACCAGGGTATACACGGTCGGTCTAACGTGGACAAACAAACAGTTTTTTGTTGTTGGCCTAACTTCAAAACTATCCACTCGATTTTTATGAATGAGATATCAAACTACGGAGAAGAAATTTGCTGATTTCTGATTAGCCAACATCAAAGCACCTGGTTAGGGACTTTTTTGTGATAGGTGTATATGAGCTTCAAGATGACTATTACCTTTTAGATGGCGTTTGTTTTGTCTAATTTGCTTTATCCTGTTTAAAAATAAGCTTGATTAAATTTGATCACTGAAAGTCAAATTTAGGCTATTTTTATGAAGAAATGCTAAAGCGTCGTCATTTTGGTTAAACATAGCAGCAATTTAGACATGGATGATTTCTTTCAAAAAAACTGGCACAACTTAAATTTGATCTTGTTGCTCATGGTCAAACATGTATATAATTGGGTAGACTCATGCAAATTCGACAAAACAAACTGCATACGAAAGGTTATTTAAGTTGCCTTGAAAGATGAAAATGACACATTCCCCCAAAATATATAGATCAAACTTACTTCTAGTATGAGAAATTAAAGTAAACACAATAAAATAAACGGCATTTAAAAGCCAACTAAAATTATAAAGATGACAGCCGAATATTAAATAAACAATGAGGGCAATGACGTGGAACACGCGCGCCCTGTTTAGGGACACCCTGCACTGCAAAAAGGTTGCTTAAATATTTACTCAACATTTTACCCAACGTTGTTGAAGTATGCAACCGCTTAACAGTTGCGTAAAATTTACCCAACACCGTTGAATAACATGTTTTCACCAACAGTTGAACAATTCCAGTTACTCAGCAGTTGCACAATTTTAATTACACAACAGTTGGGTATTATTAATTAACCATTTGTTGGGCATTTTGTGACTGTTTGATTAATTTGTGAATTGTTTTCATTATATATTGAGCATTTTTGTATAGCAACTGTTGCTTAATTTATCAAATATAGCCATATGTTGGGTATTTTATTTGTGTCAAGTTTTTATTATATATTGAGCATTTTTGTATAGCAACACGCGGTAGGCAAAATAATGTGAATTCTGGGCGATGCAGCAGAGCTACATACATCACTTCCTCCCGGTAGTGAACCGGTAACTTGTAATGGGAATTCTAGGCGATGCAGCAGAGCTACATACACTATTCCCGTTCAGTAGTGACTCTGTAATTTATTTTAACATGTTATTAAACTATAGGCTTATACATGATATCTGACATCTCTTTTTAATGGTGTTATTACTGTGAACGTTTTCGAAACGTAGTCTTGCTATCTGGGTATGAAGGTATAAATAGTCCATATTATATAATACATAAACATATTTATGTGATTCTTTTGGTGCAAAATAGATCACATGACATGAACTATTCAGTATATGTCCATGTCGTGTATTTTTTGGCTATAAAAATCGACTATTCAATATTTATCGCTATAACACCGTTGAAATGATATTCATAAACAAATATATGTCAAACAAGGATGGCAATTTTAAACTAGTTGTCAGTGTATTCCGTTTTGGATGCCAAGACAGAATAAATATAATTGTGGTCCTGCGCTGCAAAAAGGTTGCTTAAATATTTACTCAACATTTTACACAACGTTGTTCAAGTATGCAACCGCTCAACTGTTAACCGTTGGATAACATGTTTTTACCAACAGTTGAACAATTCTAGTTACTCAAAAGATAGGCAATTATATTCACTCAACAGTTGTTCAAGTATGCAACAGCTCACGAAATTGGCTTTTTTGGACAACAGTTGCCTAAAATTCACATGTGCGTAACTTGCATCAACTGTTGCGTGATTGTCCTCAATGCTCATGCAACAGTTGCCAAAGTGGAATATAGTTTTACGCAACATATTTTAGCAACAGAAACAGTTTCCACCAACATTTTAAGAACATTGTTTTCGACGAATTGCTCAACGCTGGGAATTTTTTACTTTTATACAACGCCTAACTTTCTACATATATTGAATGAATTTTAATCAACACGTCAACCAACGGATGATAAAAGTACTTTTAGCAACGTATTTTAAGCAACCTTTTTGCAGTGTGTATGTAAAATAAGCCAGAAGATTCAGAAGAGACGAACAATGTTTGCTGGCCTCTGTTTCAGAAGTGAGGAGCCAGAATCCAAACTGGTGCACTGGATCCCCAAGCATGACAAATGAAAACCGGAAAGACCTGCTCTAACATTTATTAAATTACTCAAGCAAGATACTGGATTGGAGACATGTAACATAAAGACAGCAATGAATGACCGAAACGTGTGTAGAACCATTGTAGATCGGGGACAACACCCGAGTTAAACACTGAGAGATTGCCGAGAAAATGGAATTGGGAAAAAAGGCGTATAGATACGGTTCGTAGGAACCCTGAAGTTAAAATATTTTATGGGAAACGGTTTGTTTGTTTGTTTGTTTGTTTACACGGTCGGTCCGTACAGACACACGCTTGGGTCCTGAAGGGACCAGACTCAAGCAAATTGCTCGGGCCAGGCTTAAAAAGCCTATATAAGCATGCTGGTTGAATTATTATTAAAAACAGCCACTCCCAACAAATAAAGTTAACAATTTTTGAATGAATAATGGTGCTAGATTGCAATTTGATTGAAACAAGTTATGTGGTGAGTGATGCTGATAATTTCGATGTGTTCTACATCGAAATTACCAAATCTTGAATTTTTCATGATATACGGCGAATTCAGGTAAACGATTTTCAGATGGTGTGTCTAAGTATTACGTAGGTGCAAACAACCTAATTTCCAGAAAAATTGAGGGCGCACTCCCAAACATAGCTCTCAATGCCCCTTTAAACAAGCAAGTATGTAAACAAATATTATACAAATAGGTGTAGAAACCAATGGCTAAGAACAACCAGAACCTGGAAGTGTAATCATCTATATATATCAAATTATGAAGGTATTTTCACCCCGTATCTGATAATGAGGTTCGTAAACTTCTGGTTCCTCAGGGGTCATGTAGGTGTCATACTAAGGTCACCAAGGTCAAATATCAGAATGATACCTTTTTTAAGCGAAAACATACGATAAACTCACAATTGGTGTCATTTTCAAGATGTACCTCGTAGGCCTCGTCGTCATTCTATGGATCATGGCTGATTCTTTGTGACCCTATTGATGATGGAGCGCCACCGTTGTCTAATTTGTGACATGCGATGCGCAGAGATAAGAGATAGACCAGTTGCTTCTTTAATGCCATTAGTCCAACGAAGCTTTGGTCTGCCACGTTTACGTCTTCCTTCGATAGCTCCTTGTATTATCACCTTTTCTAGATTGTCACCCTCTCGTTTAGCAATATGTCCAAAGTATTGTAGCTTGTTGCGCATGATCTTTGTATACAGAGAAGTTTGGTTCCCAATCTGGCTTCTGACAAATTCATTTGTCTTATGCTCTTTCCATGATATTCCTAGCATCTTGCGCCAACACCACATTTCAAAAGCTGATATTTTCTTTGAATCTGCTATTCCGACTGACCGTGTTTCAGCTCCATATGTTGCGACCGGAAAGATTAGTGCCTTCATAATACGTAATTTTGTGGCCTTTGTGATTCCTCTATCTTTCCAAATGGTTGATAGGGCATTTGCTGATGTTTTAGCCATAGCCAGACGTCTTTTCTCCAGAGCTTCCACCATCTTTAAGAATTAGTGATCCAAGAAAATTGAAGTTATCTACACAATCTACTGTGTCATTATCGACCTTCACTTGTTGGTTGCTGTTTCTTCCGCAAATCATGACTTTAGTCTTCTTAACATTTAGGAAGAGTCCAAACTTTTCACTGGCTGCTTTCACTTTGTGTATTAGAACTTGAAGTTCAGCTCCAGTTCTAGCTATCAGGGTGGTATCGTCAGCATATCGGAGATTGGTTATGGTGCGACTTCCTACTGAAACTTGGCCTTCCACTCCATCAAAAGCTTGCCTCATGATGTACTCTGCATAAATATTGAATAGGTAAGGTGACAGGATACATCCTTGACGAACGCCTTGTCCAATAGAGAACCACTCACAATTGCCATTATCTGTTCTTACTGTAGCCTCTTGATCTTTGTAGAGGGATTTAATCAGCTCAATGATATGAAGAGAGAAACCCATTTCTTGCATTACCAACCATAGCTTTAAATGTTGAACGCAGTCAAATGCCTTAGAGTAATCAATGAAGCATAGATATAGGGGTTGTTGAAATTCCAAGCTTTTTTCCATCAGGTTTCTCAAGTTACCTATTTGGTTTCTTGTACCTCGTCCTTTCCTGAAACCTACCTGTTCAGGTGGTAACTCATTCTCCAGGTGTTGCCGGATCCTTTCTGCAATGATATGTAGTAGAACCTTACTGCTATGTGAAATTAAGGCTATCGTGCGGTTGTTAGTACACTCTCTGGTGTCCCCTTTCTTTGGGAGAGGGAGGAAGACTGCTTTCTTCCAGTCCGTAGGCCATTTAGTTGAACTCCAGACCTTGGTGCATAGTCTGTGGATCACTTCATTGCCTTCTTTATCACTTTCCTTTAGGAGTTCTGCGGGAATATTATCATCTCCAGGAGATTTACCAATCTTTAATTTCTTCATAGCTTGTTCCACTTCACTCTTCAGAATATCTGGCTCAGACATGTCATTGTTGCGAGTGTTATCGTCAACTTGAATCCCATCTTGTGATGCATATAACTTTTGGCAGTACTGTTTCCATCTGGCTTTGATTTCGGAATCTTCAGTAAGAATTTTACCATCTGCATCCTTCAAGACATTAAATCTGGGAACTGGTTTCTTTGTCAGGAGTTTGATGTTCTTGTACACGTCCTTGGTGTTGTTGGCTGTACTGTCTTTTTCAACTTGAGAACAAATTTGGGGGATGAAAGTTGTTTTGTCGTTTCTAAGTTGTAGTTGGACTTTCCTGTTCAGTTCCCGGTATTCTTTCAGGTTGTTCTTATTTTCCAGACCTTTCGTTTTAATCTTTCGACGTTGATCTGCCAGATTGAAAACTTGCTCTGTGATCCAGGGTTTCTTCTTATGCCTGCACTTGGGAATTGATTTTTGTGCTGTTTCTGTCACTGCCTTTTTAATCTCCTGCCATAGCTCCTCGGGTGAGGACTCCTCTGGGTCATTTTCAAACAGTGTCTGGAATTGTTTTTTTTATTTCCACTCTGTATTTTTCACTGATTTGAGTCATATCAAGCCTGGCTGGCTGACTTTGGCGATTAATTCTTCTTAGCTTCAACCTCATGCATGATACTAGAAGTTGGTGGTCAGATCCGCAATCCGCCCCTGGATAGGTCTTTGCGTACATAAAGCTAGATTTCCATCGTTTCTTCACAAGAATGTAATCAATCTGATTTCTGATCTTCTGATTTGGTGACGACCAGGTATAAAGTCTCCTTGGGTGTTGCTTGAATAGGGTATTCATAATCACAAATCCATTTTCGTCACAGAATTCAATGAGACGTTCTCCTCTTTCGTTTTGCTCACCTAGACCGTTGTTTCCCATCACATTGCTATTGGTACTTTTATCTCCAACCTTGGCATTTAAGTCGCCTGTTATAACAAGGATGTCTCTTTTAGGGATGTTGTTTATGGTCTGTTGCAAATCTTCATAGAAGTTTTCGATGTCATCTTCATCTGCTGCAGAGGTAGGAGCGTACACTTGTATCACCGAAATGTTTGCTGGTTTGCCTTGGATGCGAAGTGTTATAATCCTCTCACTTACAGGATTATACCCAAGCACACATTTGGCAATTCGAGAGTTAACAACAAATGCGACTCCATGTTCTCTTCTGCTCTCTTTACCTGAATAGTAAACAACATGTTTGCTATCTGTGATAAAATGTCCTTTCCCTGTCCATCTCATTTCCGAAATCCCAGTAAGATCAAGTTTGGTTCTATCTAATTCTTCTGTTACAATGTCAAGGTTTCCATGATTCATTGTTCGAACATTCCATGTGCCAATCTTAAGCGTGGATTTCCAGAGGTCACGTCTAACGTCGCGATCCTTGGGAGTGTCAGCCCCCACACGTCGGGGTGGCTTTAGTGTGACGGCGTCATTGATGCCCAGGATGGAGTTATCAGTCCTCTCTTCCCCAGTAATTTTTGAGACACCTTCAGGCCTGAGGGACTCACTATCCGGTGTCATATCTCTATTTACATTAGTTGTACTCATCATCATAGGTTTTCTTGGCAGGTAGTCGGTAGTGGGTTGCCGTTGCCTTCTACCATTGCGCAGTTGAAAAGAAACCATTCACCAACTGTTGGTTACTAGCTTTCTCCTCCAAAGAAATCAAGCCAATCTGCCCTTACATTAGGCTATGCCCTGAAAGCTCTACTAGGAACGGCTGCTGCCCCGCCCTAGGCTAGAACGACTGTCACTTGTATAGACAATAGACATCCCCTGGTTTTCTAGCACAACTCAAAAAAAAAGAGAAAAAAAAAGAGGGGGAGATGCAGGTACAAAATACCTGACTTACAGGTGAGAGGATGGTGTAGACATCCATTTCCATCTTTTTAAAGATAGACGTCTATACTAGCATGACTAGAGTGAGGGGCTAAGCGCCCTCTACCCTCCTTAGCTGTCTTAACTGTACTTTCTTCTGTACACATTTTCCCATTCTTTTTACTCTTTTCTTCTAATTTCTTTTTCGTAGAACACCTTGCTAGCCAGGTTAGTTTGTCTGCATAAGTAGGGTTTAGAGGCGCCTGCCCCGGGAAAGACCAAGACAATCACTGATGTCAACTGGAGTACATACACACTGATCTCCAGTTGGCGGGAACGGCGTAACCCCACATTGCGGTGTAGGGGGCTGGTTTAGGTGTTCTCACTTCCTCTTCCTTTCTTTCCAGTTCTCTCTTTGAACTCACCTGTAAGTCAGGCCTATATTAGGCTTAATAATATTAACAATGCTTGGATCCAATTCATACACTCTTAGTAGTGTCGAACCAATCAGAAAGCAAGAAACTGAAATGCGCGGAGTGCATTGAAAGTGTCTAATGCACTCTGCGTGTGCGCCGCTCAATGAGCGCACTACGCGCTTTGTTTTGATTCGTTGTTCAAGAACCGCGGGTTCACCGATTTTCACTGCGGGTGTTAGCATGTTTTTATTCGTTTTTACATAATATAAATACAAATTATGCTCAAATTGTGAAGTTTGATTTGTAGTGTCGTGTATGAATTAGGTCAATACATGCATATGTTCTGTTTCTCGAAAAATTTGAAAAATCATTGCACTTGCGCTAATGTTGATATGTTCACAATAGCACTCCCCCTGCGGGGTCGTGCCATAATTCACACATCAACATCAGCGCACGTGCATTGATTTGTCTAATTTCTCTCGAAACAACACATGCGCATTTATTGACCTATAAATCATTGGGCGAAAAGTAAAATGGGGATATTTGAAGAAAAAGTTGATAATACCATAGAATGTTATTGTTTTAAAAATAATGCTGTTTTCAAATGAATTATATTTATTTGTGTATTTAAGGAATTGTCGTGAATATGAAGATGACTCACTCTATTGGAAGAATGGTGTGCCTGTAGAGTACAGCAGAAATGGCGAGTCATGAGAGGAGTGGAAAGAAAAATGTATCACCCACGGATACAGGTATGACCTTTGATTTTTTTTAAATTGGAATGTCATCCATGTCTCTGAATGACATTGATTTTTGTAACGCTGACAACTGTGTAGAGAAACACCAAAGACATTATAATATGAGGACAGAGCATTTGATGATGACATGGAACCTTCATCGCTAATGGATGAAGTGATGCATGCTGTCAAGAAACTCAAGGACGGGAAATCTCCAGCCCTTGATACCGAGCTTATAAAATCAATAGGCCAGCATAGACTTAGAGCATTACATCAGCTATGTATACATGCATCTGGATCAAATGTGAATGGCCAAATGACTGATGGAAAGTGCAATAATTTGTCATCCTCTTCAAATCAGGTGACCGCAGGCAGTGCTCCAACTACAGGACAATATTGCCCTCGTCAGCCATACGAGTTAGATGCTACTGATGATCATCATCCTACTCCTGAAAGCCAAACTAGACCAAGAACTTCCAAAAGAGCAAGCCGCCTACAGGAAAGGCAGGGGGTACTGTTTACATGTTGGTTTGTCTACAGATTTTGATGGAAAAAATCATTGCAATTAGGTCAGGAAGCTTTCATTATGTTCATCGACTATTCCAAAGCATTTGACTCTGTCAGCCACTTCAAGCTTTTCTCTGCAATGGTAGAGATGGGATTCCCTGCACATCTTGTAGCACTGCTTCAATCCATCTATGTGAATCAGAAAGCCAGGATCAGATGGAATGGTGAAAACACAGATTATTTCAACCTACAATCTTGTTCAAAACCTGTTGGGACACTATACACGTGCGCATGAAATATCTTCCAAAATGAGTAAAAAGCTGTAAGTTGAAAGTATGATAGTCAAAACTAGTTTATGTAAAGCTGCCATCCCCCACCCCCCAATCAATGTTGGGGCTGATATATATAACACAGCCCGTTGCTGGACGATGCTTTTATATGGACCAACATTGAGTTTAGGGGGAGGGACCACCGTTCCACAGGACATGCAGGAAGTGTCCCAACAGTTTTGAACATGATTGTATTAAGGGAGTGGAAAAGGGAGCTATAAATAATACAAAATTCGCTATATCTCGAAAACGGTAGCTTTGATTTTAACAAAAAAAATTAAGAAATGAAGAACATTGCTTCTGTAACATTCCGAGTTGAACTTCATAGTCTAATTACGTATACATATTTAATAAAATACATAAATAACCTTTATTTTGATGAAGTGTCATAATTTCAAAGTATCTAATTTACAGCGGTGGGTGTTTTAAACGATTGCATCACCTGTTTTCCGTTTTTAGACACAACTTTTGATTCAATAAAGGGTTTCTTGATCAGATTTGGAGGATATATAGGTCATGTTATCGGTCACGTGACCAACTACTTAAAAATGTTATGCTCCAACTTACTTTTAGGGATAGTTCACTTTTAATTACGGAGGTATATTTTGCACACTAGATGCCCAAGAAGTAATGGATATTGCCAGTTATTTAGATTCAAATGGTTTCTTGATAACATATAATACCATCCAAACATGCTAGAAAATACTCTCGTCGCTTACGCGACTCCTGCGTCACGGAAAATGGATTACATAACAAGGAAGGGTGGGCGCTCTAATCGCTTATGCGACTCGTATGCATCTCAATTGGGGAATATTGTGGTTGCTTTGGCGAGTACCAACAAGTTAAATCAATCGGCGCACACACTATCGTATTAAGTATTTAACTATTTGAATTAATTCTTTGATTTAATGAATACAAAGAATGTAAAAACAAAATACATAATTTGTATTAAACGCACTCATATAGAGTTCTCTGGCATTTTTAAAGGTGTACGGGGATATGGATTTAAGTTTTAAAATATTCAAAACATAGGCCGATGTCAGACTCGAACCTATAACATTTGGTTTACCTACATGTACAATATTGTGTGTAAGACAACAGCGCACTAGACCGGTCGGCCATGGAGGGAACACACCACTTAACAACGTTTTAAAGAATAATATCAGGACTATTATTACTATATCGATTGTGTCCATGGCCGACCGGTCTAGCGCGCTGTTGTCTTACACACAATATTGTACATGTAGGTAAACCAAATGTTGTATATAGGTTCGAGTCTGACATCGGCCTATGTTTTGAATATTTACATGACGCAAGAATATAAATAATATTGGTGCTTATTGCTAACATGTCACTCAAAGAGATCTACGTGTTTCTTTTAAAATAAAATCATGTCATGATAAAATGACATTATTTGTTTTACCTATATCTTATAAAGAAGTCTTTATTAAAAGTACCATTTAGTTGCGTAATTCAGACAATGCCCCTTTAAATTAAAGACATTACTAACCCATTCTTTTTTTTAAACAAACGATACTAATCGTACATTATCGCTCTCTAATATTGCCAAATATGAGATTAATTGGAACATTTTTAATGCAGTTACAAGGACTTTTATGAATTTAGTACATTATTTTTTCAATGCTTTAATACAATCTTGTTCAAAACCTGTTGGGACACTATACACGTGCGCATGAAATATCTTCCAAAATGAGTAAAAAGCTGTAAGTTGAAAGTATGATAGTCAAAACTAGTTTATGTAAAGCTGCCATCCCCAACCCCCCCCCCCCCCCCCAATCAATGTTGGGGCTGATATATATAACACAGCCCGTTGCTGGACGATGCTTTTATATGGACCAACATTGAGTTTAGGGGGAGGGACCACCGTTCCACAGGACATGCAGGAAGTGTCCCAACAGTTTTGAACATGATTGTAGGTAAAGGTGTGAGACAGGGGTGTATTAGTCCTACACAGAAAAAGTCATGAGAGATGCCAATGTAGACCAGTATGGGATAAAAATAGGAGGTACACCAATCTCAAACCTCAGATATGCCGATGACACTGCACTCTTTGAAACATCTGAAAATGACATCGAGATACTGATATCATGCAGCCGTAAACGCTGCAGGCAAAAAGCTAAACCTCCAACACTCAAGCAATGTTAAAACGTTCCTAACAACTGGAGAACAGCCTGAACGCAATACCGTTAAACATCGTCTACAAGCCCATACTGACTAATAGTTAATAAGCTGAAAATAGATAAAAAGGTATGAGCGCCCTCTTTTGATCTAGAGAAATTAGCACGAATGGGTTTAGTGTATTCGATATTCAATACTATAAAGTTGTATTACTATCTAAATAATTTTATGGACAGACGAATTGCTCAATTTGTAAAGCGTCAACTTCAGTATCACGAGGTTGGTGGTTCGATTCTCAAATACACCCTTGCAATTTCTTTTGCAATCCTAGTGACATAGAAATTACCGCAAACTTGAATGTAAAATTATTACTCAATTATACTAGCTTTATTTTTATTTTTCAAAAAACAAGCGCATAATGAATTTGATTGTAAAAAGTAATGATCTTAATAGTCCAACCTTTTTATAAGCTAATAGTGGAGCGGATATGTAACAAAAAATGGCCAAGATGTTCACTTTTGGCAGGAAGCATGAAAATTGGCATATAGGGGTGTTTTGATGCACTGATTTCAAAAAGCCAGGAACCCACATTTTTCGAGCAATGGTGCGGCGGCCATCTTGGATTTCAAAATGGCCGCCATTCAAATATAGGAGATTTAGTAAAATTGCTCTAAATAAAATATCTTTGAGATTCATACCATGAAATTTCACCAATATGCTCTCTATAACACGGTGCATAATTTTAGGTGAATAGGTTGTGCCAGTTGTACTTTGTTTATTACTTGTTACCATGGAAACCATCAAAAATAGACATTTTTTGGCAAAAATACCTCTAAAACCACTCTTATTTGGATGTTTTTGTCATCTATTCATCATGAAATTGCTTTTAGTATCATCTGCAATTATACATAATTTGGATGAGAAATTTGCATTTCAATTTTGAGTGGTATCCATGGAAACTTTTTCAATGGCGGTTTGACGAAATATATGTCAAAATCACTCATTTTTCAACCATTTTCACCAATCTGTTGCTGGTAAAACACTATTATAGTGAATCGGGTGTGAAAAAGATGTTCACTACTGGCAGGCAGAATTAAAATTAGCTTAAAGGAGTGTTTTTAAGCGCTGATTTCAAAAATCAAGGAACCCACGTTTTTCGAGCAATGGTACGGCGGCCATCTTGGATTTCAAAATGGCCGCCATTCAAACATAGTAGATTTAGTAAAATTGCTCTAAATCAACTATTTTTGAGATTTATACCCCGAGATTTCACCAATATGTTCTCTATCACATGCTGCCTAATTTTAGATGGATTGGTTGTACCATTTGTAATTTGGTTATTGCTTGTTACCATGGAAACCATCAAAAACAGACATTTTCAAGGGAAAATACCTGTAAAATTGCTCTTAATCAACTATATTTGACATTTATACCCCGATATTTCACACGTATGTTCTCTATAACATGGTGGATAATATTAGATGGGTTGGTTGTGCCAGTTGTGCTTTGTTTATTACTTGTTACCATGGAAACTATCAAAAATAGACATTTATGGGCAGAAATACCTGTTTTATAATGTTATGATCTGTAATTATATATATGTTGATGATAATGTTTTGAGTGGTTTCCATGGACACCTTTTAAATGGCGGTTGAACTAAAAGGTCAAAATCACTCCTTTTCAACAATTTTCACAAATGTTCACCAATCTACGGCTTGTAGTTTTTTGCCCTGTAGTCAATTGAGCTGGCCTTCCCGGTCAAAGCCGTTGGGTGGCACATGACCACCCGGGAGGAACTCTAATGACAGGAACAAACTGGTATGGTAAGGGCCAGCCAAAATGTAATGATCCCATACAGTTGGGAAATGAGCAGGGGTCCATACAACGCCGGGATACAACGGTCACCCAAATCAGTGTAAAAATATGATATGTTAGTATGGACAGAGGTGTTTGTATTTGTGATTTAGTCATTTTTGACAACGAAAGAATATACATCGGACATTATTTGTAGTGCAAGTTTCAGAGCTTTGTCAATACATTTTCTGAGTGAAAACAAAAGTTCATACCTGAGGATTGAGAAGCGGTATATGCAAAAGCATCGATAGCCAGTACACAGTGAGGCAAGAGGGTGCTTAGACTGAAAGATAGTCATCTTTCATGTTTGGTGCCTAGACGGATAATCATTCAAATTATCCTTAAAAAGTAGGATAATGTAGAGAGATTAGCCGGCTAAAAAGCGGTGAGAGCTCTGTAGAAACAACGTTCAGCGAAATTAGACAGCTAATCGGAAATTGCTACGAGCATGAGACGCATCATTGATCATAGATACCAATAAACTGTTGATGAATTAATGTGATGGGATCGATTATAGGATAGCGTTGAATTGAGTTGTTGTTCATTTTCATTAGTATTTAAATTTTAGCCTTTTGCTATATCATGGACGTAGCACGGATGCAATCTTCCTTTCTATTTTTATTCAATCCCTATTATTCCCACCATGTTTCTAACATGTGTGTTCCTTCTATGCACCTTCATCATGTTCATGCTTTGCTTGTACTATTATTTCTTAAGATGGTAGATTATTAAGGTGGTAGATAGTCTAAACGACTTCTTCACTCTGTGAACACCCATATGCTGATCTACTTTGGTCACATCTCACGACGAGACGCAAGGGTAACAACTAAGAGAAGGTTATTATGCAAGGCATGATTGAAGGAAAGAGAAAGAAAGGCAGACATTGGTCCTGATGGATTGACTAAATAATATCTATTACTGGACTCCCTCTCTGTGATTGTTACTCCTTTGCTGAAAATCATCATCTGCGGCGCAGTATCTGCGAGGTCACGAGCTGTCAGTCATGACAGGAACCAACCAACCATCCATTTCATCACCCTTATAGTCTACTGCAATAGTTCCCCAGGAGTAGCTCTCTACTGATCATTGTCATTATGGGTAAATTAGGTCGGGAATTTGCGTTTTTTAAAGAGGACTAATTGTGCTGCCTAGTTTTGTAAAAAAGTGCATATGCTAAATAAGTTTCCCCGGAGCAGAGCTAATCAGCGCTGATCACTCGTATAGCTTGCCCGACCGGGCCAAAATAACCGGGCATGTGTTTGATTACGAGGGCGGATCAGTGCTCCAGCTACACAAGAAAATACTTTCTTTATTGTGTTATGCCATACTTTTTACCACATTCTTAGCTTCCTCTGCCGTAAATTTCTTGCAGGCTTTTAAGATATTAGCCGTCTTTTGCATGTCTGTAGAAACAGTACAGCTAAAGTTTATCCTCTAGCCGCTGATAAAGTGTATGGCAAACTGAAATCGCATGGCATGCTGACTAAGCTATCCAGTGGTAGTAGTCTCCGCTGTCTCCACTGGAGTGCAACAGGGTATATTACATGCTGGCTTCATTCCTTGTTGCAATATTTGAAGACTACAATTATTGAAGAAGGCTGCATGTGATCTTGACTGAGGAGTTGTGACACATCTACTTTCCTTGAGACGGCATCCTGCCCTTGTTCTAAAACGACCTACATTTTGCAGATGACTTCGCCTTACTTGAGACCAAAATTATGTGAGCTCAGCTGACAAATACTGCTACAGCAGCAAAAGACCTTGGCCTCATCATTAATTAACGTATCCAAAACAGTATAGATGACTGCCAACTGATGCAGTCCTCACCTAACACTCCAGGTATATTGGTATGCTATCAGCCATGTGGCGGATTTCAGGTATCTTGGGTCTATTATGGCACATATTTCAGGTATCTGTGGGTCTATTATAGCATCGGGCGCAAGTGACCTTAAAATATGCAGGACTTAGCATGGTGTGCATTCGGGAAGTTAGAATGTCAGTAGAGGAGCCCTAGCTATCACAACAAAAGTGAAACTATTCAACACGTGCAGTGACACGTTTGCTGCATGGCTGTGAATCTCAAGATATGGAATGCAATATTAATGCCTCTGCTACAGGATAATCCTTAACACTTTCCACGCGGCTATTAGTTTTGCCATATATACAAAGCAGATTTTTCAGTAACCTCTCCCAATTTTCAAAGTTTACCTCAAGGATAACCAAGACTAGGCTTGTTTGTATTTCTTTCAATGCTTTTCTCATGATGATTCCAAAGAGGGTATTGAAATTCAATGCAATATGTCATTTTTAACATTTTGTGAAATTTTGGAATGGTGCAGATAAACATTAAAAAGTGGTGCCTATACATGGGTACTTCGTCGTCTCCCTAAGAGAGAGTACGTAGACTGAAAGCTTGGACGTCTCCCATCAAGACAGGGTGCTTAAACTGTAAGCTTTAAGTGAATGAACAAAGAAGAGCGAAATTAGGATCAAGAATTATTGCTTGATTTATAGGTATATACGTAAACAATGGCGAGAAAAGGACATGAAACCATTGCCTGTAGATTCAAGACAAAATGACGAATAAGAATTATTGCTTGATTTAGGTACGAACATGAACAATGGTGAGGACAGGACCTCAAACCACTGCCTGTAGAAGTGTGAATGCAAGGCAAGGTAATGATCGAGAATCATTGTGTCATTATGAGGACAGGACCTCAAACCATTGCCTGTATGCAAGGCAAGATAATGATCGAGAATTATTGCTTGATTATTAGGTACAAACTTAAACAATGGTGAAGGCAGGAGGACCTTCAAGTTTCTAAATGTTATATACTACACGTATTTTCCAAAACACAATTAGAAATAATAAACGACTTCTTCATTCTATCAACACCCAAATGCTGAGCTACTTTGCCCACATCTCACGACGCAGTGGTAACCACTTAGAGAAGGTTATTACACTGTTAGAACGTTGGGCAATTATTTAGCGTTGGGTAAACTATGAACAACCCTGTTGTTGGGTAAATAAATTTCGTCGCTATTCTTTCAAAACCTCGTATCTCCAACTTACCTCGAAATTGATTTTTGTGTGTTTATCATGATGTCAGAGACATTATGCAAATGATGGTAATGTTTTTATTTGTCACATTCAGAAGGCAGACAAATTTAGCTTTTTCAGCACCTGTGTTTCAAAACCTCGTATGTATACGAGGTTTTGAAACACAAGTGCTGACCATGTGCTGAGGGGAAACTTCCAACTTTCTTGATATTTCGCAGCAAATGTGTGAACTAGAGGTGAGATTTTATTGCAAATGGCTTGAATTGATATACGGACTGGTTTATGGCAGTTTTTTCGTTTCTATTCTTTCAAAACCTTGTATCTCCAACTTTCTTTTTTTTTCATCCACACTGAAATATACACCTAGCACATAAAGTCCCTGACCAGGTGCTTTGAGGTTGGCTAATTCAAAATATATGATCGGTACCAAAAATCTGAGATATACTCTAAATGAGCAAATTTCTTCTCCGCAGTTTGATACCTCATTCAACAAAATCGAATGGATACTTTTAAAGTTATGTCGATTTCAATGACCGCGCATGCAACAGAAATGTTGCACTAGGTATAGGAAATCATTGATTTGTGTGTGATTTACCATAGACGGTAAAAATCAATGTTTTACCCGTCTATGGATTTACGCACTGAAAAACTCACAGCTTATCAGCTAAGACTTGTATTCCTCACAGCCAGATACACCCTTTGTCCCGCACATTGCGGTTATCACAGGATTATAATTGAATGGCTATTAAATCAATTTATTTCCAATAAGATAGAGGGCCGACCATTTATACCGACCCATCAATCATACATGTAGTTATAAAACAGTATCTGACATAGCAGTCCCGTTTAGCTCAATTGGTAAAGCCGACAGTTTGGGCTAGGGGCAATTGTGATCGCAGGTTCCAGATGACAAATCCTGGTTCGAATTTCACTTCAAGACTTCTTCTTTAGGAAAGGTCATAATTTTCAAATTCTTGACAGTGTTTTATTTTTATCATGAATAAACAAGGAATCTATCTTTTTTCGTTGGTTTTTTATTTTATTTTTTTAAATGAAACAAAATTTAATCAAACTGGACACGCAAGCCATGGCCAGTCAATAACGTTTTGACTGTTTGCCTGTTGTCCTCATTGATTCGAAACGCGATATTACACGTTTGTGCCATATATGGCTGCCATACCTATTCTTGGAGAAACACAAAGCACAAAACAAATAAAACAAAACTGAGTGGAAATATTTAATAAAAGAAATCACGTGAAGGACTTATTTACGGCACCATCCATCTTTTTAAGTCTGTTTAAGTTTTTCTGAACTATAATACACACGTTGGACGGATTACCTTTTAAATTGCCCGCCTAATGAACATGTCATAGTTTGAGCAGCTCACGCGGTATTGAAGGTCATGCATTACATTCATGTAAATGGTAGTGTAGTGGCCACGTGTTATTGATTTATAACGGATTAGTTTTAGGATTACGAAACTGTGTCTATATCACTAAAGAAGTCCTTTGCCCCAATTCTACAGACATGCTACATGCTTGTATCGATCAACTGTGAACCATACATGTATACATGGTGTCTCTAAAAACTCGAATCATGAATTGTCATCTAGAACCAACAATGGCCAACTATTCACAAAAACCACAACTTAACAAAAGACCATAAGTAGCAGAACTGAAAAGCAGTGAATTGTAATCAACGTATTGTCTCATTATACTCCATCCATGCATGTCTTCACAAAAATACTAAGTCGTGGAGGTTGATTTGAACTAATGTCCGCCCGTCAAAGTACCCTATAATTAATTATTAATACTGTCTTCAGAAGTCCAGTTTATCTAAATGTTTGTACTATTTATGAACGATTGTGATAACATTAAAACAAATTAAAAATAGAAGAAAGAGAGAAAAAAGAGGGAAAACCCACATTAAAGACAAAGATAGATTCCCTATTTATTCATGGTAAAAACAAAGTTAAGAATTTGATATACACCGTAAATATTTATAAACCTTTCAAAAGAAGAAGTCTTGAAGTGAGATTCGAACCAGGAATTGTCATCTGGAACCTGCGATCACAATTGCCCTAGCCCAAACTGTCGGCTTTACCAATTGAGCTAAACGGGACTGCTATGTCAGATACTGTTTTATAACTACATGTATGATTGATGGGTCGGTATAAATGGACGGCCCTCTATCTTATTGGAAATAAATTGATTTAATAGCCATTCAATTATAATTATAATTATAATTATATTATAATCCTGTGAGACCAGGATTATAGTGGTTTGCATAGTTACTTTCATTTTGTTGCTTAACTTGATCTACCAACCTAATATGCATCATCATAATTCGCCCTTAAATCATGATGAAGGAAACGTTTAAGATTACTGTGTGAAACATTTAAAATAAGCCAATGAATATATTTTGCTGTAGTTAATTTGTATATAGTATAAATGTTTTTTAGCTTATAAAAAGGTTGGACTATTAAGATCATTACTTTTTACAATCACATATAATTATGTTTTTTGAAGAGAAAAAAATAAAGCTAGTATAGTTGAGTAATAAATTTACATTCAAGTTTGCATTAATTTCTATATCACTAGGATTTCAAAAGAAATTGCAAAGGGTGTATTTGAGAATCGAACCACCAACCTCGTGATACTGAAGTTGACGCTTTACCAATTGAGCAATTCGTCTGTCCATGAAATTATTTAGATAGTAATACGACTTTATAGTATTGAATATCGAATACACTAAACTCATTCGTGCTAATTTCTCTAGATCAAAAGAGGGCGCTCATACCTTTTTTTGGGGGGCGAAGCCACCCTTATAGCATCAGATTGCAAAAAATTACACATTTAAGTCTTTCTAGACATAAGTGGGGGCAGCCATGTTTGTAAATTACATACCTATGCAGTTTATTTTAACAGTCCTGCAGTCTGTGATGGAGTCAAAGCTATATTTGTTTAGTTGATGAGTAAACTGTTGATGATTCATTATGTTTATAGACTCCCCACAGAGAGACATAATAGCTTATCTTGTTTGACTAAATAGGAGAAACCTCCCAATTGCTGTGGGTTTGTCTGATAAGTGGTTAGACTGCGGTATTTTGATTTGTTTTTGGGTTTGAATTATGGAAAATACATACACCATTTCCCTGGTATTTTGGTTTGCAACAGATGCTTCAGAAAATGGTTACAAAACATGCTTCTTTCTTTTGGATCGCCCCCATTCCATTTCAATGGAATTTTTATTATCTATTTTCAGCTTATTAACTATTAGTCAGTATGGGCTTATAGACGATGTTTAACGGTATCTCAATTGATGGGGAAGATGTTGAACAAGTCAGTTAACTAGCTAACTCCTTTATGTTTGGAGTTGATCATGCTCACTTCTTCACAGCCTTGAGCCTTGGTTCAAGACGACTGCTATCCTACCCATCACCCACCCCTACACCTCCACACCCCACCACACCCCTCCCCACCCCATCACACCACACATTACCTACAACAACCGTAATCATTTCGTTAGCCTGCCCGGTGATTTTCTCTCACGTCCGGCGACTGATAATAGTGATAGCTACACACAGGCAGCCCGCGAAGCGGCTGACAGCTACTGTACACAGGCAGCCGCAAAGCAGCTGTAAGCGACGGGCAGCTGCGAAGCGGCTGGTTCCAGCGGCTTGTATTAGCGTGTGATAGTCACAGCGAGATCGCGCGCGACGACATTGGATTGGCGTGGGCGGCCGTTGTACTGGTATCAAATGGATGGTGGTATGGGGAGAAAAATAAGTACTTGATTTCAAGTATACATAGTCTTATTTAGATCTTTTGGATCCAATTAGCAAAGCCTGAGACTCCAATTTGGTTTCTACACAATTACTATAAGAAACTAACCCAGTCAGTGGGTTTATCAACCTTTTTCAGGCTATGTTTTGACTTTCTAGTGTGTCCAGCTCTTGTTTCAGTTGATCTCTTAGAGATATTGGCATTCTGGGAACGTATTTACTGGTTGTGCTCCTTCTGTTAGTTCTATGTGGTGTTTTCGTTTGGCATGCACCCAATGCCATTGAATATGTCTGCCTGCGTACTCTTCTAGGATATTGTTCGGCTTTTCTTCATCAACGCGTTTGATTATATATAACGCTACTGCCGCTTTGAGTCCTAAAGTTTTGTCCTTTGTCGACAATGACAAACTCTAGCATGTTATTGCTACCTATGTCTCCTACTTTCAGGGTACATACTCCAGCTACGGGTATTCTTTGTCCACTTTAAGTCAATAGTTTAGTGTTGGTTTGTTTATTGTCGTGTTTCTGGTCACACGATTATAGGTTTGTAGAGAGATCAAGTACGCGTGTCTACTTTTAGTGGCACTCGCTTCTTTTTTAAGCGTAGGTTTACCCACTATTCATCATGTTCATCAGCTGTAGTATGATCGTCAATTGCACGGATGAAAAGTTCTTCTGCTTCTTCATATTCTGCTTACGATTCTATCGCGTCCACCTTTGTGTGAATCGTGCGACAAAAATCAGCGAAATGATAGAGCCTATTACACCTTGAACACTGTTTTCCCCAAGCAGGGCATTTCTTTTGAGGATGCTGTTTGCCACACCTACCACAGTTCTTTTGATTTTTCTTGCTACCAGTGTTAGCCTGTCCATAGTCTTTCTTGTTTTTGAATTTTGGTCTAGTGCAGCCAGCATTTCGTCTAACCTGATTCACTGACGCTGTGAATGCATGGTTACTAGTCAAGCCCGATGCGTTCATACTTTCTATTTTGGGACTTGCTTGCTTGCATTGTCTAGGTCTGACTGCTTTTCTCTCAGAAGACTTTCTCTCACTGCATCGCAAAGTATCCCTAATACAATATTGTCTCGAACCAGGCTGTTTTCTAAGGTTCCAAATTATCAAGACTTTACTAGAGTTTTTAGCTCTGTGACATATTGGTCTACAGTCTCACCTTCGAGATGCTTGCGTGAGAAGAATATGTATCTGTCCGCTCGCCGTTCGTCCAAGATTCAGATTTGCCGGTTGCTGTCAAATAAATGTCGAATCTTTGATCGAACCATCAATAGTTTTCCGCTAGGTTTCCCTGCAGATCTAGGCGTGACGGTAGTTCCACGTTGTCCATTTTGGAGGTTTGTGGAGCCCATTATCATGATTATCTGACACCATTATGATGTTAAACATGCGAGTGACACGGCATCTTGATTTACGTATGTCGATTTATTGAATATCGAATAACCAGAACAACAACACAATTAGAATTGGGCGGTATCAAATTTAC
Source organism: Ophiura sarsii (assembly GCA_035610835.1). Lineage (NCBI taxonomy): Eukaryota > Metazoa > Echinodermata > Ophiuroidea > Amphilepidida > Ophiuridae > Ophiura > Ophiura sarsii. The sequence continues at coordinate 46,495,052 of CM069451.1, read as the reverse complement.
GTAATTACAATATCATGACAACCCCATGAAGTTACATAAATTAGCAATGTTTCTAAAATATGAAATTTTAGCTCAACATAGTGAACACTCTTTGGTCCGTATGCACAAAGGAGTTAGACTGGGTCTAAAGTTAAACCTGGTCTAAGTGAAATGTATTCATGCCTCAAAAGCTGTTTTCCTCTGCATTTTCATGAGATATTTTGTACTATTTTTGAACTTTGCATCCAAATCTTTATAATTTGTTAGCTAATTTGAGAAAGAAATGTAATGAAAGTGTGCATTTCACAAAACCCAAAATTCACTTAGACCAGGTCTAACTTTAGACCCGGTCTAACTCTGTTGTGCATACGGACCTAAATGTCTGGAATTTGATCTTACTAGCGGGCACCCGCGCTTCTCGCGGGACCCGCTAGATGAGTAAACCTGGACGGTTAATATTTTAGGTTCGATGAGAGTGAACCTGGGCGGAGATGGGACACTAATTAATGTCCCTTAAAGGGGAATTCAGAGATGTGGTGGAGGCAGCGCCCTCAATCACAAAAATATATGATAAAAACTGGGATTTGTATATTTTTACAATTGTATTACCTGTATGAACTTACACCTATAAGGATTAAGAAAAATCAGCCCTCATTGTACAACAAAACGTTGATTCAAAAATGATGGTAGAGCCGCAACCAGCATTTTACATGGTTAAGTATGGTATTCCAACATATTTAAAACATTGTTTTAATCAAGTTTTGCTGGTTTTTTTTAGTAGAAACAATAATAACGGCAATTTTTAATGTTCATCTTGAATTCTGAAGTACATAATTAAAAAAATTAAAAATTCAACATGACATTGTGTCCCGTTAATTGTGTTGTTTTAACCTTGTTGACTCAGTAAGACGGTTAAGCGTGCACGGAGAAGACTTTCCCACTCCTGGATGTTATGCCACTGATTTACATCTTTTATTCTATATCTTAATATAATATGGGGTATAATTTATCGTCATGTCAATTTGTAGGCTATAATAATGTACATCAATGGCAACAGGCGATTTGTTTTTTACTCTCAGGTTTGCCATATGGGACATGCATACTTAAAAGCCTAGGCCCACGTTTTGAACAAATAGGGGACGTGGGGTGATTCTAAACACCACGATAACCGTAAGCAAGCGATAAAGGACGTAATGTAACTATACAATAGAATAAAGGACAATTCATTGTATTGTGACACCATAGACTTAGTGCAGGATTGTGACCTAAGTACACTAATTACATTTGTACACGTTTGTATTGTAGTGCTGAAGTAGTGTACAGGTATAATAACAGTCAAATGTAATGTTGTCAAAATGTATTTTTAAATGATAGTTTGTGTGCCGAACAACCCACATGTAATGTGTGCGTGGGCAAAAGCAATGAAAATTAGCTGGAAATTGATAACAAACACGTACTACATCATGTAGAAACGGCAAAATATACACCAATCGTTTGAAATCGAGTATGGGGTAATTACTGCTAGTAAAGCTCAACTTGGCTGGTATTCCCGTTTTATTGGCAGAAATAGAACTGTAAAATGATATGCATTAAATTTAAAGGGGGTTAAAATGGCGCCATGTTTGAAAGATCTGTTACTATACCTGAACATGGACCAGGAAAACACATTGAACCGAGGAAAACACACCGAAACATATTTGTAGAACACCAGTATTGATAAAATAGTAAAAAAACGGAGTAAAACATAATTGTTGCAAGACTCCTGGACACTTCCTGCTCATTCAACTTATTCCAAGCTTGCTGGTGTCGTAAGAACACACCGACAACACACAAAAAACCCGTCGGGATCCGCGTCGTCGCCGCGCCGTGGACCAGGAAAACACACTGAGACCGAGGAAAACACACCGAAATATATTTATATAAAACAACAGTATTTATTAAAAAAAGTAAAAAATAGTAAGAAATCATTGTTGCAAGACTCCTGGTCACTTGCTGCTCATTCTTCTTATTCCAAGCTTGCTGGTATCGTAAGAACACACCAGCAACAACAAAAAAGAACCTGTCGGGATCCGCGTCGTCTTCTTGAAAAGCCGTACATTTCTCTAATATTAAATTGCAATTAATTCCAATATCATATTTCAGAGGGGAAAAAGCATTTGTACCGGAAAAATTTAATTTATTGAATATAGTCTTTTAATTTGTAAGAGATGAATAAATTATGATAATTTTTTGTCGCAAATATCATATTTCAGAGGAAAAAAGCATTTGTACAGTATAAATTAAATCTATTGAATATAGTCTTGCAATTGTAAGAGATGAATAAATTAAGATTTGTCGCCGTGCCGTGCTTTCTTGAAAAGCCGTACATTTCTCTAATATTAAATTGCAACTAATTCAAATTTCATATTTTAGAGGAGAAAAAGCATTTGTACAGTATAAATTAGATTTATTGAATATAGTCTTGTAATTTGTAAGAGATGAATAAATTATGATAATTCTTTTGTAATGATTATAAATTAGTAATATAAATATTCATGATTAATTTGGGATCCTATTGGATCATCTCGGTTCAACCAGGACCATTTAAGTTCAATCTGGATCATTCATATTGCTAGTGAATATTCATATTGCAAATTAGTATTCATTACAAAATTATAATTTATTAATATCTCTTTACTCTTTACCCCGATTTTAGACTATATTCAATACTTTAATCCCAAGGCCGCCCATACAACGTCGTTCATATATTCAGTGGCGTAGGCCCCCCAGTCAGAAGCCACCCCCCCCCCCTGATGCCCCCAAATGAAATATGACAAAATACAATGTTACCCATGACAGTGCAGTACATGCCCTAATTTGCCCAGTGGCTTGATTTTTAAAGTAAAAATAGCTCTAAATCAGTCCGAAATGCGCCTTTTAGACCAAAAAGCTAATTTTAGGTGATTTCCCCCAGTCAGAAACCATGCCCCCTGATGCCCCCCCCCCCCCAATGAAATATGACAAAGATGACCCATGACAGTGCAGTACTTGCCCTAATTTGACCAGTGGCTTGACTCTAAAATGGTCTGAAATACCTACTTTTAGACCAAATTAAGCTAATTTTAGGTAATTCTGATATTAAAAGGCACACATTTTTGCGCGCTACGCGTGCATTTCCCACCACGAATGTATCTTCCCCCCGTTTGCCCACCATTTTTTTGTAATGCTGGCGCCGCCAATGGATATGCCCCCCCCGTCAGAGACCATCCACCCCTGATGCCCCCCAAATGAAATACCTAGTTACGCCCCTGTTCATATTGCAAATTAGTATTCATTACAAAATTACAATTTATTAATATCTCTTTATTACCCCGATTTTAGACTAAATTCGATATTTAACCCCATGGCCCATAGGCCTACATAAAACGTCGTCCGGCGCCGGGTGGAAACATGTGCTTCTTGAAAAGCCGTACATTTCTCTCATATATTAAATTGCAATTATAAAAAATAATTCAAATGTCATATTTCAGAGAAAAAAAAGGTATTTGTAAAGTATAAATTAAATTTGTACAAAAATAAAGTCAAAAAAGAATATGCCCCCAGTGGGATTCGATCTCACTGTATACACTTATGCAGATCAGTGAGAGATATCCACTCGGCCACCAAGACAGATATGACATAAAGTGTCAAAGAATAAATAAATACCTAAATACTTATTTAGAGCAGTGTTGCTAAAAATTGTGAGCCAAAAGGCAAAAATGTTATAATTTACATGATCAGCTTGATCCGCCCGTCACGCATCACGCAAAATGACACCCAGTCATGCGCCTTTGGCATACCCTGTATACCCTGGTTCGGGGACTACTCCTGTCTAAAATACAAATTCACGTTTCGTAAAATCTATAAAACTACGCAAACACTAAAAGGATTTCGTCAGCCATGAGGGTTTTAATTAGTAAATAATGGTTAATGAACAAACTTTTAAATATTTATACCGACTTTAAATCCATTGGGGAAGTGCAGAGGATTATTTCGCTTCCGAGGGTAGCGCAAGCGGTCATGGGACATCAGGTGTGATTTTAGGCAATTGGGGGTGGTGGACTTACGTGAATTGTAAATAGATTCTTATGTCGCTTTCAGGGGCATTGTTAACCCCTGGCCATTTGTCATATTTATGTTTCTTGTATTATGCATGTTTTTCTGAGTTGCAGTGAACCAATTGAGTGTCCCATCAGAGCTCTTTGTAGAGCGTTACCAGTTTGATTTCTAATGACTAATTTCATTAACCTTGTTAATGTCTGTTGGGTTAAAGTTCACATTTGCTCTTTATATACAAAAAAGGAATCGGAACTAATAAATAACATAATACAAAAATATGCAATGATATTGACTGAAGTGTAATCATATTATGTCAACAGTAACAGTGGATGGCAGGGACAAAGTAAAAGAAATCATCAGACAAGTAAACCCTATTCTTCGCAAAAGCCTGTATCTTGATGAAGCATTACTGAGGGACCTCTTGGCAACGGTTCCAAAAGTTATATCAGAGGAGGAGCATCAAGAAATGACAGCCCTAATCGGAGTAAAAAAGATAGACAAGTTACTTGATCTGATTAAATTGAAGCCAGTAGGAGTTTACCTTCAATTTATGGAAGTTCTTCACAAAGCAGCCGATGATCTTTACACCATTGTAAAAGCCGTTCAGGACAAGGTCTTTCCAGGTAAGGCGATATTGCTGATAATAAATTGGGGACCTTATTAGAATTCATTATGAATGATTGGTGGTAATTTTAAAGGAGTGATTTAACGACAGCAAGGTCTGATATCAAGAAAAGATGTGATGTGGGGAATGTACATATTGCAATATTTATGGAACAGTGCCTGCACAGATTTGACACTAAATATGTGGACATTGCATACAATCTCATTCTATGCAATGTGGATTTTACAATTCAAAGTAAATCTTTGAGAATTGTTGTGACTCGTGTAATAGTTTTGATCATATTGATCTTCTGCTGTAGTCTACAAGATGTATAAATGTTTTTTGGATGATCATTTGACAAACGTTATAACGGTGATCCGTCACGTTTCTGTGGGAAGCTTGCAACATACTGCTTGATCTATTGCGTGTTCACCACTATTCAAACCGTGGCCGCAATGATGAGAATCACGTGGTGGGCGAACCTGCCCCGAGGGCGTACATGCCCGGTCTTACATATTGGTCATGTGACTTAGGCCTGTCAAAGTCGATTCAATTGGAAACATCTAGATTTCCTTGCTGTAATGCTTATTTTAAAATTGTATTAATGAATAAGCTTCCGTGTGATTGAGGAATCGTAAGCTTCAACATTAATGCTGGATTAAACTTCATTAATTATGTTTAAATTAGCATTACTGTTGTAATTTACCACTATTTAGACATCTTAGGAATTTTTTCTTCAATTACACGGGAGATAACTTTTAAATGTGACCAAATGTTCAGGTTTAAACAAGCATAAATGTTGTAACTTAAAAATTATTTAACCGTCTTTAAGAATTACGCCATCAATAATAAATGGGGGCTAACTTTAAATGTGACAAAATAGCCCCGTTTAAACATTAAGCATTAAGATTATTCATATTGGTAACTTGAATATTTGGTAACATTTTAAGGATCCCGTATGATTGATATGATAAGCTATACTTCTTTCTTTCTCGTGGCAACACATCTAAACCTTACAGCAAAAGTACATTCTACTGTGAACAATGGCAGAATAGAAGAGAAACGTTGTCACATGCCATCGAGCGGTAAGGGAAACATCATTGTTTTACACTCCAACTCAACCCCACACACAAACCAGTCGAAAAATACTACGACGTGACAAGGATAGTGCTAAGATGGTCAAGAATCCTCCAACCGAACTACATACTCGTAGTATTGGTCTTGGTCTATTCTGTCATGACATAAATTGCCCGCTTAGGAGCGCTATTAATTCGGTCTAGTAAACCTATTGTTATCAATTACTACGAGAGGATTACCTGGTTGTATATTTAAATTCGAGCAGTACTTCTTGCTAACTGCATGGGTGAGTTTTCATTATGTTGCAAATTACATCCATGCTCAAGCGTTTAAACTACTCAATGGGCATTGCAATACAGCCGGTTGGTTGCACACGAGAATTATGTCATTTATAGCAATCAGTTTTGATGGAAGGCGAATATTTAAATTTGTTGCCGGTTTTTAGGGCAACAATTTATAGCGCTGCTAAGCGGGCCTTGTAGCGTAATGTTTGCTTAACAAATTCCTCGATATACGATGGTCATTCATTAAGTTCTACCTCCTACCTCGTAACTTTGCTATTATGAAGCCAGTCTTATGAAATATAGCTTTGAATATCATTCAAATACATAGTAAATTTGTTCGAGTACTGGTAGATGCTTTGAAAACCTAATTTCCATTTAGGGCAGTGTCAACCCGGCACTTGTTTCAAAAATTGAATTTCATATTTCTCTATTATTTTATACTTTTATATGTATTCTATCATTACCATCATAATTTACTAATCGGAAGTGATTATTTCCCGTTCTTTTGGGTGATTTAAAATTGTTGTTTTGGTAAGTTTGAGTCAGGAAAAGGCGCATGGTTATTTGGCGGGAAATTAAGCGGAGTTCCGCGCTTTTCAAATGTTGCGACAGCTGTTCGATCATTGCGTCGCGCGCTGCATTTTCCCGTGCGTAATACTAGACGCGCCGCTTAATATCCGCGACGTAGACGCGAAAAACAAAAGAGCGCAAAACAATGTCTAAAAATGTAAACAAAGGCCAATCTTACGATCATTTAAATTTACGTTTTCTTCCAATTTCTTCACATTGTGACAATATAAATTGAATCTGATAGTTTATTTTAATTGTTCATAATAGTATACTCGCCTTCCGGGTCACACGCCCGTGTAATCCGAGAACATTTAGCTTTAAATGGTAGAAAATGTCAATATTTTTACTGAATCGCTGTTTTCTAGAAGTTCAAATTTGAAGGAATTTTACGATTTTTCAGACAGCATAACTAAAAAAATATCAAACTATCAGGTAAGCTTTTACTACAATTGTGTAGAGGACTTTCAGCGCTAGGAGGCGATTTTTTATTTTTTCGATTATGGATTTTAAACTCGAGATATGCATCCATTTCTAGCGAAATATATGCAAAAAAACACGACTTTTACACTTTTCCGATGTTTTGAGCAATATTTCCAAAACTAAGCCTTATTTTGGAAAAAGAAAAAATTGCCTCCTAGACAAAATTGTCTTGTTTACAAAAATGTATATTTGAACACCATTTTTTATTTTATAGTTATGCTTTTTGGTTCATTTCTCAAAATTTAGTTTATTTGGTATCACATTGATATCACCATCGGATTCCTTATCAAATTTCCTTTCTATAAATGTATACTTTTATGTACTTTTATTCAATATTCTCAAACTTAGAAGCAAAAGTTGATCATCAAAATAATAGGGTTGACACTTCCCTTAATGTGACGGAAACGGATAAAACAGCAAAGCTATCTTTTGATCATTTTACCAATTCTAAGACGCAACACGTAGGCCTACCTATCGGTCAAGTATAACCGTTCTAAATGGCAGATATCTCTATACACGCTATAACAGACTATAAACAGTAAACATGACTGAGTTGATATGAACAATATGCCGTCTGATTAGCCAGCACCAGATCACAACAACCATTTGGCTTGAACCTCCCCTATAGGGAACACTGCAAAAGTCACATTTGCTTTTCATAAAAACTGAGAGATCTTCAATATACAGGACTAAAATGGAGAGATTCCAAATCTCACCAAGATGTTTGTCTACTATTGACTAACTGGTTACACATAAGAAACTCAAAAGGTGACTATCATGCTAAAGATTCAACATACGAGGCATGTGGCATGAATTGTAACAATGAATTTGATTAATTAGCAGTATTCCAGTATGCTAAATGCGTCGAGGTTTTGTTTTTATGTTAGCGCCCACAGAATGGGCATTTTTGTTTGTTTTGCAACAACAGAAATCATACAATCACAGAACATACAAAAATTCAAATACAGAGTATTACAAATGCATATTATGTAGTATCTACTTCATTTTAATATACATCAGAAGGCGTTTACATGATCATTAAACAAAACTTGTACTGAGTGTGAATTTAAATCCGCTATTGTTTATACTATTTTAAAATACATTCGAGTTGATTTTATACTATTACCCAGCCTACAATAGTTAATATTGCTTACAATCTTACTTAAATATAAATAATATAATATAATATAAATAATATAATATAATATAATATAATATAATATAATATAATATAATATAATATAATATAATATAATATAATATAATATAGTATAATATAATATAATATAATATAATATAATATAATATGATATCATAATTATAATAATTATAATATAATATAATATAATATGATATAATATAATATAATATAATATAATATAATTTATATGAGCCTCCCAAATGGAACAATAAAAGTGCGTATTGAATATTGTGCGTTCACGGATGTGCGTCCAATATTTTTTGTGCTGCGCAGAAGATGTGCGAAGCAGAATGCATGCGCTGAGAAGGTCAGTTTGGGCTTATTTATGTTTTTATCAAAACAGTCTGTTGCCTACAGACTTAAGTCTAAAGAAAAGAGAAAACGCGACACAAAAACATAGGTGATGCGTGCAATTGACAGCATACCACTCGGACATTTTAATTGATCAGCAATTATAAATTCACACAACAATTATAAATTCACAATCAATCAGCCACCTACCAGCATCTCTGGTGCTGTTGAAAACTTTTATTGGAGATATAAAGTAAATGACCTTTTATGGCATTTATGTTATTAACTCGTCTTTTTTTTTTAACAGTCTTTATAGCGACACTTGAGTTAGATTGACAAGTATTCGGTAATGATCCCAACATAATCCATTGAATGGGATATATGAATTACTGCATTGCCACCTGACGCTCAGAAAGGATAACACAGACAGACCAACATTTTGCGGAAGCCACCGTGATGATGAGAAGCAAGTCTGCTATTTATTTTGCACTGACTACATACGCCAAAACAATTCAAACGATATAATATTTTTTGCAATATAATTAGTACGAATTTCTGACCTACATTGTATAACGCGAATGGTAAGAACGTTTTTCCCATCCAGCCCAGACACGGCCCCAAACTGTACTAAGGGCTGAAGTCAGAATTAATTACAAAGCATACGATACGACGTGGAAGGAATGAAACCTATACCCATCCAAAACTGAATTGAATTGACATAGACACAGCAGCATTATTAAAGCAGAACCGCGAATTTATATAAAGTTTTAAAAGGGTAGACATGCAATTGTCGCCCTTTAAAATTGCATTACACAAATTTTGTTTACATAAACGCTGAAAACAGATTTAAACAGGACGTAATTTTTTACGACGAGGATGGAAAGATTACTTCGCCCATCCGCTTTTGCGTTCACTAATCAACTATTGATGTAGGAACAAATCCAAGATCCTGTTACGATCTTTGCATAAATTTAACGATACCTTTTTGTTACATGTACATACAATGAGTACCAACAATAAAATTCCATAATTTCATACTGGTTTAATTTAAACCAAATTTTAACTCCTTTGTGGGAAAACGCACAATTTGCATTACATTTTGTACAAATACGTGTTGAATAAATAATGCATATCAACAGTTACAATTTTTAATTATTGTAAAGTACTTCTTTACATTGAAAGAAAAACCAAAACTGCCACACAAGTTTTGTCATTTGACGACGGAAAATGGGAACACTTGCCTAACCCCCCCCCCCCCCCCCCCCCCTTTTTCATGAATTGGATTAGGAAGACTGAGGCGGAAAGCATCTGAGGCTTGAGTGAGAGTTGAAATACACCAACGCGTTTTCCCAATCAGAAATAAGGATTTGCTTACCTTTTTCTGTCAGATGCACCGTATCATACAAGTAGAGTGATCGATCACTAGGCCTAATAGCAGGATGTCTAATAAAACACATATTAGGCAGACTGTATCATACTCTATGAGCACAGTAATTGATATTGGACAAACATCTCTTACCGGCTTTTTGACTGCGAGCATCACGATAAAAGAGTCGAGGCAAAATATCAGACCAAATGAATCTTGTGATGGGATACAAATGGCTAAGAGCGGATAGTAATTCCTCTACTTGAAACCGAAACGCAGAAATTGTGCTGCCACTGAAAAGATCGTTTGAACCTACATGGATCACAATGGTAGTAAGACACCTACGCCTGCTTAGCCATTTGGACAACTTATCACAAACCCCCCCCCCCCCCAAGTCTTAAACCACCGAAGCCATTCCATGTAACCTGCCCGCCTCCCTTCAGTTGTAACATAGTTGAAGACACGCGACCCACCAGACTGTCGCCACTCGCCCATTATCAGAGTACGCAAATTACCTGCATATGACATAAAAAATGAATAAAGGGGAAAATATGGCACGAGCAATGTAACGGAGATATTGAACAAACATCAACTTTAGCGATAACATTAAGACTAGAAAATTGAGTCCAAATGACCGGGTCTGACATATAATTTAAAAGCTGCCGATTTCCATCTACCTAAAGCCTGGATTTCGCACCCTGACAAACCGCACATTGCAGCTGACGTTGCGGCTCCTATTCTAAAGCTATGGGAGCTGAAATTTGCAGGGAAAGGCCCAAAGCTTGAATACTTCGCTTCTGAGTCAGAGGATCCAAATTGAAATGAATAAAAAGAGGACCGTCACGAACGTCTCTGACCTTTAAATATTCAGAAAGGGCCCCTACTGGACAGAAAGTCGGATTTTGTAACCGTTGGAAAAACAGAGGGACTGAATTACCCCTCTGGTCAGTTTTTTAGTATCTTATAACAACTTCCATACCATCGCCATTGAAGGAAACATCTGAAACTGAAATTAGTCGCGAAGAATCTGCGGACTTGCTTAGATTTGCAAACTCGCCTACCCTTAAAAAACCGAAAAAGGCTAGGAGATAGGCAGCTCTGAATAATAACAATTCAAAATTTGAACTGCAAATCGAGGGTAACAAAGAAACTAGACGGCAAAGTAACCTAAACGTGATGGGGAGTCTGCCGTCAGACTGAGTACCCTGGCGCCTACAACCCTCCAGCAACTTTTTAACAACAAAACTGGCCGTAGGTTCTACCCATAAATTGACCTTGTGCACAAATGATAAGGCAGCGATGTTGGTGGAAATGGTGGAAGAAGCAAATCCTTCCAAAGACATATGGGCAATATACGATGTGACATTATGGTGAGAAACGGGCCATGAAGGCGCCATTTTGAATTTATCTCTAAAATCAATCAATCTATTTACGCAACTTTTGTAAGTCGACCTGAGTGCCCTGGGCCAAAGACGCCCCCAACAGGCGTTTGGCTTCCACATCTAAATTCGCCACAGAAAATCGCAGAGAGTCGCCAACAGATCCGCCAAAAGTGCTGCCGCTCGAAAACGCCCCATCTGAAAACGTGAAAGAGCATCAGCGATTTCATTAGATTTACCGGGAATATGGCGAGCGCTGAACAGGATGTTATGTTTTAAACACTGAAGAACACTACGCGTAGGTTAAGTAATTTCTAAATTTGTGACAGAAATGATTGACAATTACAAGGTATCCAGACAAGAAACAACCCACTCACTCCCAGAGGAAAACCCTATGGAGGGTAACAATTCACAATTCACAATTCACAATTCTGCCAAATTCGGCACCATACTTTTATATTATTTTGTGATGTGCCTTAATACTAATAACAAGACATTTATTTGCACTAGTATTATTAAATTCAATTGGATTATAACTATGTGGCAGTAGGAAACGAAAAACCATCCCCCCTAACGGAAAATTGGAAAAGGCTAATAATCCAAGATCAAAATGTGTATTAAAAATTCAACAGGCAGCGATTCGCGAATAACCCATCCCTCCCAAAGGTGAGAAATTGGAGAAGGGGAATTTTCCAAAAATAAACCTGCATAAACACTTATTTTAAAGTGATGTTGTAGCCCCAAATGTATACCAACCTGCCCACCCCTCATATGAGCTTAACTACCTTTCTTCCATAAACACCCATGAATATATATGACACGAGACACACAATTGCGTGTTGAAGTATATAGCCGTAATGCAAGTGCAGCACAATTAACGTGCACACATTATGTTACATCATAATTGTGAATCAACATAACATAACAATAACATATCAGAAATATACAATTTCATGAGTGCTAGATACGCACATACAAAATCCTTAACTTGACCTAGGGAGACCCACATATTTTATGAACAAAGAAAAGAATTTAATGCGATAGTAGCCAGCTGCGCAAAACTCAAAACTCTATCTATGTAGAGAAAAAGAAACATACAGGCTGTCCCAAAATGATTAGTACCCATCGATGCCCAAAGTTCAATACATTTTTTCATCATCAAAATCAATGAAATTAGATCCGTTGTTTTTCTATCATATGCTATACTATACCCTTTCATTAGAACTTTAGATCATGAATATCGGACTTATGTTAATGAAGTTACACTCCATTGTGTAAGACATGGTGATTTCACCTTTTTGGCAAAGTGCAAAAAAATGTGTTTTGTCTGCTAATATCTTTGGTTCCTTTCTATTTGAAACTGCTGTTGTATCATATTGTTGTTCCATTAATACTTCTTCATTTTGATTCAATTTGAAGAGTAAAAATGGATCGTCACGCATGAGCGACCCCAAGCTTTGTTTCTATAATGAGCTAGTTTTGAGGCTAAACTTGAGGGACATTTAAACAGGTAAAGACGTAGTCATGGGTAATTAATAGTGGCTTAGACTTTTTTTCATATTGGGGATGCAATTTCCTACAAACTTGGTAAACATGATATAATCCATTCTCCAATGTGAAAATGAAATCTAAGCCACTGGTGATTCACCAAATACCACTTCATTTAGAAGTCCAGAAACATTTGTCAAATAAAACAATGTATGGGGTCACTGAGTGTGACGAACTTCTTTTGCCCGTTAAATTGAATTATTAATGATTTGAACACCCATAACTAAACAGTTACAACAGAAAGACACACAAGATTATATTGAGTAGACAAGAGATTATGAGAATACACAAGTTTCTTTCAAACAAGCTGTAATAGCACACACATTTTTAGCACTTGACCGAAAAGGTGAAATCACCATGTTTTACATAATGGAGTGTATATTGAGTTTGATAAATCCGATATTTATGATCTAAAATTCTAATGAAATAGTACATTATGACAAAAATGATGTAAAAACAACGGACCTAATCCCATCGATTTTGATGATGACGAAAATTATTGAACTTTGGGTATCGATGGGTACTAATAATTTTGGGACAGCCTGTAGTAATTGACTCCAGGTGATAACTATCTCGTGCCAACCCGATATCGAATACTTAACCATCCCATAAATATGAACTCCCCCAAAAGAAAGCAAATAATTCTAATTCACACCGATCGTTCAACCGATTATATTTAGATATATACAGGGTGAGTGGGTGGAAAAATTCTGAGACATCCAATTGGTATGCTGGCAAAACGCAATGTCAGAGAATATGGGACACAGTGGAGAACAGCAAAACATAGAAACACTAGACTGCTGAACAAAGGCAAATTTTGCGGCCCAGTAAACACCAATCCTGAATAGCAGAGGAGTGGGTTGCAATCAATACACTTGAGCACTTACAAAAATCAATGCGCTGGGGCCTTATTGCTGTAAGCAAATCAGAATAATTTAGATTTCTCAAAATAATTCTTTATTATATAAATAATAATATTGAATGTCTTATTTTCGGGTGATACAAGAATATATTGCACTCACTATAAAAAATATTGCACTCGTCTCCGGCTCGGGCAATATTTGTATAGCTCGTGCAATATATAATGATATTTACCAGTCTGCAATAGTTAATATTGCTTACAATCTTACTTAAATATAAATAATATAATATAATAAAATACAATATAATAGAATTAAAATATAATATAATATGATATGATATGATATGATATGATATGATATGATATGATATGATATGATATGATATGATATGATATGATATGATATGATATGATATGATATGATATGATATGATATGATATGATATGATATGATATGATATGATATGATATGATATGATATGATATGATATGATGTGATATGATATATGATATAACATTATATAATGTATTATAATATAATATAATATAATATAATATAATATAATATAATTCTATTCTTATATCTAACCAAACAATACGCATACATTACGGAGAAAAGACGAAACACATTTTTTTTTTTGAGGGTAATTCCGCTGTCCAAAATCTCTCTCAGGCTTTGACCACATCAGAACAAAAGTTAAACATATATCAATTATCAATTACCCTCGTACATCAACATAACTTTAAGATTTTTAAAAATAAATGTGTTTATGCAAAAGTGTCGATAGTGTCGGTCTTGGATAATTAAGTATGTACAGGGTTTCCCATAAGTATCAATACCTTTTTAAAGCTTTGTACCTCCGCTAAAATAATTCGCAGTATAACAAATGAAAACATTGGATATAGAAAACTATATAGAATACTTTTAAATAATTGATACCAAACTTGTCCCTTTTTGATGCCCTTAATTTAAAACACGAGCTAAAAGGATTTTGTCACATAACTCACATACACATTTGATGTGTAGTCCCAAAAGAAAGGACTTTGCTAAAAGGTTTTCTTTGGGTCTATTTCAATTGATGTTTATGTCTTAAAAGTTCATAAGAATAATTGTAATCATTCATTACCTAAGCGCATTATACTTCACGGTTATGAAAGTGTAGTTTTACACTTCGGAAAACTTTCTTCTGTCCTTTGGCAACACAGATAGCTAGCTGAATGATAAGTTTGGTATCAATATAATTCTACAATTTTCCTCTATCTAAATATGTTTTCAGTTTTATACTGCTAATTATTTAACTGGGTGTATATAAAAAGCCTTGAAAAGGTATCAACACTTTTGGGACAACATACCTTGTGGAAATGTTAATCTCGATTTCATTTCACAAATCCTGCGACCTTCTTCAGCATGTTTTAAGATGTTGTCAAAATATGTCTTACAAGGACTGAATGGGTGATTTCTATGAGACATTATACATCATTCACAGTTCCCTTTAGCAAACCAATATAGTTATAAGCTTACAGATCAATTTTTACTGCAGTTTTTCATATATTTCTGAGAATATTATAGGGATGTCTTCAATTTGTAATTTCTGAAGAGAAAAACATGACGGCTTCTACATGTATACCCCCATATTCCTCAAAGGTGTTAGATGTATGAGTTCCATTTTCATTTAACCAGAACCTGTCCCTACCTAAAAGAGTACATGTTCCATTTATCTTGCACATTATTCGGAGGTAACGACGGTTCTTTATTTTTCAGACGATGCTGGTGAAGTGGTTTTATTTTCACTTGAAAAAAACCTTTCCATACCTAATTTCGACCTAATCCATTCTTACATGATATGTCTTTCAAATTTTCAGACAATGTTGATGAAGAGATACGAGGATGCCCTAAAGGAATAGATGCCATCCCTCATGTCCAATACAACCTTCTACTATATAACGTTTTAGAACGGCTTGAAAAAGACGAGACAATTTACAGAAAAGTTAAATATATGTGTAAATCAAGTAAGAATACAAAGACATCAATGTTGATTATAATATAGATTCTATTGAATGCAAGCGTTAGTGGGGCACACCGCTAAATAATTCCTCCATTGAAATACACGCAATTTTGTTTAGTTAGAGGCGTTGCGTCCCCATACCGGCGTGAAAACTGCAATTGTGCCTTTCTCCTTTCTGTCCCTTTCCTTTTCCCTTTCCTTCTCTTTTTTCTCCTCTTCTACCTTTCTTTCCCTTCCTTTGCCTTCCCGATTTTCAGCTGCCTTCCCGTTTTCCCAGTCAAATATATTTTTCCCTTGCCCCCGTCTGGCTACGCTAACTGACTATAGAGAGC
Organism: Ophiura sarsii; assembly: GCA_035610835.1. Classification (NCBI taxonomy): domain Eukaryota; kingdom Metazoa; phylum Echinodermata; class Ophiuroidea; order Amphilepidida; family Ophiuridae; genus Ophiura; species Ophiura sarsii. The sequence goes on along the minus strand of CM069451.1, from coordinate 46,478,996 downwards.
ATAGAGCGTCTTGAGTGTTCTACTACCATGAAAATTGCAATATAAAGCAGTTTTATCATATACATTAAAAAACCTTTGTCTTAAAGCGCGCTTTGTTATCAGGATTATCACAATTTATATTAAACCTAACTTCAGATTGGCCAATGATTGAGTACCACTGTGTTAGCCCATTTAAATATGCTTATCCAACCAACTACTGTAATGGGCCTGACTCTTTAGACTTGATATGCCTTTGGTCACGCGTTATGAACTCGCCTCCTAATAGGGTGGTGCTGTTACATTTTTTAGCTTCATGCTGTCATTTTCCTCAAATATTTTTAAAACCACAAAAGCTATCTCAACAAATTTGGTATCATTTTAAAGCCCTGCTAACAAGATATCTGCCTGCCAAATGGCAATGGTATAGCTAATACAGAAAGGGAGATACAGATGTTTGATGTTTGGGGACCAGGGGTGGTGCTGGAAGGGGTGCCGCCTGTACAAACTCAATGGGGATAATCCCATGCTTTGTTCTTTTTACAATAACTAATCATCCCCTAATGTTACAAACACCATTTTGGTCCCATTTCAAAGGATATTTAGTAGTCTTTAAGTATGTGGTTAAACAGACCTGTCAACTATTTGTAACAACTAATTAATTATGGATAAGACAATGCTCATCAGCTTTCTTCCTATTCGCTACATAGTCAACATGAATAATCAGCCTCAATTTACCGGATTTATAAAAATGACTATAACAGAAAAAGTGTTCAACCTATGATAGCAAAAGTATACATTTTTGGAAAGCTTGTAACTAGAGGAATTCAGAAATGTAGTTTAGATCAGGGAAGGGTACATCCTTAAAAAATATTTCTGAAAATTCTCAAAATATATAGAATAAAAATTGGAGATATTCACATAGCCGGTATAATTACCTTACCGACGTAGTAACCTTTGACAATTATATATCATCTGATGGGTAATTTGATGAGGAATTTAAATATGTAAAGTAAATCATGATAGGGGTAGGTATAAAAAATATATTGATCTCAAATTAAAAATTAAAAAAATCTTCGGAACATTGTGAATCATACCATTTTAGTCCTTGGTCCTACAGAAAATGTATACATTTACTACCTCAGGGGGTATACAAGAAAATATAAATGGGTAAAGTTAAAATCATGTCGCGAAAGCCAAAATCCGTGTGTAACACGAAAGGAGGCGAGTTCAAAACACATGGTCATAGACTTGTATCTCTGATAGTTTTGAAATAACACTCAACTTCCATTTGAACTTCCACTTGCACTTGTAATTGCACTTTTGGACATTTACGCTCTGTTGCACTGTAGTACCTTCATGATCTTGTTAACCATGTTAAATTTTTTATATAGATTGGGGAACACGGCATGGAATACCAAAACATATTTTACGAAACTCGGAACCCGAACGATTCATTGAGTTACTTGAACAGTCTCAACTACTTGGTCCATACAATATGGACCTTCTGCAGCAATTAATGACAAATTCGGAACAAATCGATATCGCCGAAGCTATTGAAAAACACAAAAAATTCCATGAAAATGATCGACTAGAAAACCATAAGCCGAATGGAACAATAGGTAAGTGAACTTTAATTGTTATCCAAGGACCTCTTCCTGCGTTATAGGTACCCAAATCATTCATTATTTTTTAAATTCTTGTTTTGAAGCTAAACTTGAGGGACATTTAAACAGGTAAAGACGTGGTCATGGGTAATTAGCAGTGGCTTAGACCTCTTTTTCATATTGGGGCTGCAATTTCCTACAAACTTGGTAAAATCCATTCTCCAATGTGAAAATGAAATCTAAGCCACTGGTGATTTACCAAATACCACTTCATTTAGAAGTCCCTCAACACTTGTCAAATAAAACAATGCATGGGGTCGCTCAAGTGTGACAAACTTCTTTTACACGTTAACATTAATTAAGGAGAAGAATTATTAATGATTTGAACACCCATAACTAATAACAGTTACAACCGAAAGACATCGATGGGTACTAATCATTTTGGGACAGCCTGTAGTTTTCAATCGGGTAACACTAAATTGTTGCTTTGTTTTGAAGGCTACTGTAAATTTGAAGGCTGCTGTAAATTTGATCCAGGAATCCAGGATAAATGAAAAAGTGAAAAATGTAAATGTAACACATAACCATTCCATTCCACTACACAAACTCTCTATCTATGCAGCTTGTCACACCATTCCTCACTCAATATATAAATTAGTACTACTTCCACAACCCCAATTATTTGAAAAAAAGTACTAACTGTAATATTCTTATTCATGCAGTAAATGTACACAAATAAATATTGCAGTCTTACTCAGAGAATTATATACTTGTAATCACACTTTATTTAGTAACCATTGTTAACGTCTGATATTGACCACGCACTATAGAGATCTGCCTCTCCACGTGGCTCGGACAGTCATGTCATAGTTCAAGTGTCTGGTGTCAGATGCCGGGCGACCTTCACGTTTATCTAGATACTGCATCCCTCCTTTTCCAAAAGAACAAATCCATCAATATATTGAGAAGAATTTCACACGTGTCAGTATATAACTAGCAGTTAGTGAGAGCGTTGCGGTTGCTGTATCCTTAATCCAACTATTAAAATCCAAAACGATGTCTGGTAGTTCTCACATATTATTTTAAACAATCTTTCCCACGAGTCACAAAATACTTGTAAAGTAGTAGTACATAATTCGGCACGGATTTACCCACAAAGAATATCACGGAGATGATTCAATTCCACATCAATATCATCATATGATCACAAATAATAAAGCGCCACGAAGCATTACCACGAATATTTAGACACGAAGAAAATAGTCACAAGATTCAGATTCACAAACATGACAAGGATGTACATCCACGAAGAATATCACGAAGATCAAGATGTTTTACAAAGTGCTATCCCAAAGCTTGGGTACATGTACACACATACATAATAGTTAGTATCACAAAGTTTTCCATACACGAATACTAATATCAGGAATTTCACGAAGATTTATACGCGAAGAATGGTTTCACATTTCACGAAGAGTCATCACAAACATTATATCCACGAAGACGGCTGAGTTCACAAAGTTATCACGAAGATTTACATCTACGAAGAATGTTAATTTCACACATAGTTATCCACGACGAATGTTAATTTCACACATAGTTATCACGAAGATTTATATCCACGAAGAATGTTAATTTCACACAGAGCAGGGATAGCGCTGGATCAAAAATGTGAGAGGTCCCATGAAATTTTTCAGGATCCCGTAGGACTTCAAAAAACAAATGTAAGGGGTCCCCCAAGAAATTGAGGGGTCCTGAAGTTTAGGTATTTGAAAATTTTACTTTTTTACGGACAGTTTTATTGAATTTATATTGTGAGCAAAGGATGGATATGTAAATTTACAGAATACATCGTCAAATTTAAGGGGTCTCTTCAATTTTGATCGAGACCCGCAAGTCTTTCCAATTTGAAACCTGACGCGTCACTACAAGAAATTGAGAGGTCTAGGACGCGCAGACGCGTCAGAATGCGATCCCTGACACAGAGTTATCACGAAGATCTATATCCACGAAGAATGATGATTTCACACAGAGCATCACGAACCATGGAAGTTCAACGAAGATGTGTATTCAGGAAAATTGATTTCATATTTTTTTCTTCTTCTTCTTCAAGTTATCACGAAGATTTGAAGTTCACAAAGCGTTATACAATACAGTCAACGAGTTTTACACAAAACAGTATCCAATTAAAGGACCACACAGAGCCATTCCATGGCGATTCACACTCTCTCTTCCTTCTGTTCGGCGAGTCTTTCAGCTGGTTTCCCCGGAGCTGGTTTATCCGTGCACCAGACCAGCCATTCCGGCCATAATTACACCGCTGCACGTGTTGTAAAAGCAGCATAGGCCTACATGTACTTTATGAATGTGACATAGACTACAGTGTACTACAAATAAACATGGCTGCCTCCATGATCTTCGCGACCTGCCTCCTAAAAACAGCCAACACGGATGAATTCCTAATTGCACAGCAGATCTAAATGTTGATTAACTCTTCTAAAGGAATATGTGGCATAAACAATAAAGGTTTTGCAGTTTTTATTTATTTTCCTCACCAACACAGCCAAAAATATGGAAAATTCAAAATTCCTGTGAAAGAAAAGATTTCTCCATTCTTATAAAATCCTTAATAGTTGTTCACGTAACTCTAATTGCCAGAACCAAACATCTGTGAACATTTGTCCTAATCCTTCTGACTCGCCCTGTTTTGTTTTAGCCGAGGGTACATTTCATACGGAGGTTGTCCTTAACGGCGACATTAGTCAACGAAGAACCAGAGATGTTGATAGATACAAAGAAACATTTGAGGAACGACTCGGCATTCCGAAGTCTGCCGCCAATTTCATTGGAACCGGAGACGGAAGTGTTGTGTTAGTATTTCAACTTCCACTAAGATGGCCTGGTGAACAACCAGAAGGAATTGATGACATAGACGTCCTGGCAAGATTAACGGATGATGTATCGCAAAGAGCCGATTGGCTAATGGATAGTGACGTCATTGGAATACACATAGAAGGATGTCAGTATGTAGATCTCACGGGTGTTTCTCCCGAAGGTATGTATTTCATTCAACCATAACACGACCAAATAACAATTTTTGCTGCATTATTTTACACTAAATAATAAACGCTATTGTCAGATTTTCATCATTATGCATGCATACATTATTACCGTCAGCAAACGTTTGTTGCCATCGAAATTGACAATTTTGAGTATTGAAAAAATATATAATATCATAGCATTTTCATCAATCCATATTCAGAATTATTCCATCATGGTCTTTTTAGATATTTCAGAAAAGTGTATCAAAATGACCGCAATAATTGTCATGAAACATTTGTTGGTGAAACACAGTACAGGGTGTCCCTAAAAAATGCAATAATTTTGAATTTTTTTAAATTTCGGGAATGTCGTCTGCAGACACGCCTGCCACGTGGAAGACGTTAACGTGTGGCTTTAGCTCTGTTACAGATCTTATCAATGTTTGTGTGTGTCTGTGAATTGGAATTTTTATTGTTAAATCAATTAATTTGATATTTATTCATCTAACAGAATTGAAAGACATAGAAGAGGAATCATTAATATCTGACATTGGTAAGCAAAGAAATATGATATCACTGCATTGTATTTTATGATCAAAATCTTGTTCTTCACAATGTTAAAGTTAATTCTTATAGTCTAACAAAGCGTCAGATTAAATAAGGAAACTTGGATGTCATCCCAATAAGGTGATGTGTATATGGAAAACTTATATAATAACTTTATTCTTGGACATACTGTTTATTTGAATATTATACCGTCCTCAGATGACGACGGTTCACAACATGAGAGAGTACGTGATGATTTCACCAAATTGTCCACTGTCGATTCTACAGATTTAGATGGTGAGTGGAGTTTTTACTTCTGTCGAACTATTAAATAGTTAAATATATTTTATTTATTAAATAGTGTTACTATCCTTTTTGGTTACTTGTTTTTTATGTACGAGTAGTATAAAGTACCTTTCCAATACGTTTGAATTGCCATATAAGTTTCATTTTAATCGTCCTGTCTCAAGATTAGATGGAGACATTGAATACGGCTTCAGAGTGGAATGGAAAGTTAGTTATGTTACCATGGTTACAATAATTACTGACTTTGTCACTACAATCTTAGATGCTACAATGTCGAGAGGCTGAAGATACCATGTCCTTGTTGAAGTCGGAATTTGATGACGATAGAAGCTCATTCAAACCGTGATTCAAAATCCTTTAACAAACCATCTTGATGAGTCACAGTTCGTAGGCCTAAACCAGTTGAACAATAGGGTACAATTGCTGTTTGCTCGTTATAGATGGGGCGACATGTGACGTCATGCCGGGTATTTGGTCGGCAGTTGCCATTGTTCTTTGACCGGACGTGTGCGCGCGCATCCTGTTTTGTTTAGAACCCGTGCTTTTAAAACTCGCGCCAAATCATAAATCATTATAAAGGGCCATAAGACATAGTGGACAGTGTTGTGGACAGTGTTGCTGTTCCCTCAAGCATATATCGACATTCCAGTCCCTTCGACAGTTGCCCTTGTTGTTGATAAACATTGCTGTCACCCCATCTATAGCTTCACGCTTTATCTGCATATAGTTCGTGGGCCGTGCATATTACAAGTGTTTTGGTTCACAAAATAAGGCTACATTTTTAATAAATCACAAAGAATATTTTCATTTATTCTATTTAAAAGAATAAAAGAAAGATATACCAACTTGGTGTGGGGAAACAAGCAATAACAAGGGATAATAAAGCAATAAAACAGTGAAAAGTACTAAGGCAACAAGCAATGGGAATTACTGTGCACTAAAAACAAATACCAATAAAACACGAATATGCGCTGGGAAAAGCTTGCTTGTTTCCCCACATCAAGTTGATATGTCTTGCTTATATTCTTTGCATTTAACATTTTCGAAATATCCTCTTCAATCAGTTTTCTGATTCTTGGTGTGTTTTGTTCATACGTCCGTTGGGTTCATCTTTTAACATTTTTATTCCAAATCCGCTAACAATTATACACACTCATCTATCATTGTTAATAGCAAACTTCGACAGGTACAAAGAAGAACAAACACAGATTATCACAGAAGGAGCAGGTAAAAATAAAATTACATTCATGATAAGTGCAACTATTACATGTAGCCAACACAATTATTCTCTATTTGTCTTCCTCTGGACAGTAACGTAACTTTACAGGCGCAGCATTTTCGAACGCGTATGTGTATACGCCAGCGCCTCGTGTAGGCGCGAGCATTTATGTGCTGCAATTATTTAATGACGCAGTTTCGTCACTGTCTCGTGATAGACAAATACTAGTAGTCTATTATAAAACCATGCATTATTAAACCTGGATTTTTGACGGCGCTTTTGAATAGTTTATACCATCACATGTTATTTTTTTTGAAGTACTAATCAAGTTTGCTTAGTCTGTTTAAAAATTACACGTGAGATAGGTTGCATTTCACTATTTCAACCGATTTCACAGAAAATAACAGTGCTTTCGCGCATTTTGTCATAATGGTATAAAAGGAACATAGAGCTCTTTGTTGCATTGAAGCTTTTGTGATGGGACACGCTGTATAACGACCAGTTCAGAATATGATAGTACAATAAAATACTACTTGGTAACTTACAACCATCGCTATACTGTGTTGCTACTGCATCAAATGATCCTGAAATCTTATTGCCAATTTCCAATTTCCATAGCTGCATTGGACAATGAAAACAAACATGAGTCATCAGATACGTGCACTGTGAGCAAAGGAGCAAGCTCTACAGATGAAGAAGCCATAGCAGACGATTCCAGTAAGTAAACATAAATTCACCAACGAAGTGTACATAATTTTAAGACCACAAATCCGATTGCCGGTTGTATTATCACAAACATAATATACATTAAAAATGTATAACGATTGTGTAAAATTTTACACAAGTTGTGTACAATTTTACACAACCGCTGTTTACTATAGGAACCTAGCAACTGTTGTGTAAAGAGTTTACACTACCCTAGTTGTGTAATATCTACACAACAGTTGTGTAATATTTCTAAACAATGTTGTGTAACATTAATTTACACCATTAAGTTGTGTAAATGGTTTACACAACAATTAGTTAATTTTCTACACAATAGTTGTCCATTAGGCTACTATTGGGTTGTGGAATGTCCATTTTATGGTTTACAAAGGAATAGACTCTATTCACGCGGCAGCCATTTTCCAAAATATGCCACCCAAGCCTCGTTCCCGTTTGGTCTATCTGCGCCTCGCGCTGCACAATAGAACTGCGCGAGATGCGTGGTACCAAAGCGAGCGGCGTACGCATCCTCACGCAAGCCACGCAGGCGCAGGTATACGTAGCGAGAACGAGGCTTGGGTTGCAAATTTTAGAAAATGGCTGCCGCGTGAATATGGTCTATTGGTTAATTTTCTAAACAATAGTTGTGTATGGGGTTTTGGAGAGTTGATTGAAGTATTTGACGGTAAGTATATATTTCACTTGAAATATTTCAGTAAACAAAACGAAGTAGTAACAAGTATTCAGTGTGTGTGATTCTATCAGTTGGCTTTTTTGGTAAATTAGTTATAATAACTAAACTTAAGCTTATAAGCTTACACACTTTACAGTCACACGACGATAATTTTGCACAAATTAACAACAACAACAACAACAAAACAACAACAACAAAAACTGATAGAATCACACACACAGACTACTTTTTACTACTTCGTATTTTTTTACTGAAATATTTCAAGTGAAATATATACTTACCGTCAAATACTTCAATCAACTCTCCCAAACCCCACTTGCTCAACAAGCAACACCGACACGTCCGCCATTTCTTTTTCAGTAATTTTGGTCACAACAAGGGTAGTTTGTGATTGATTAATTTTTATCACGTGCTTTAAAGTCTACACAATTATTGGATATGATTACACAACCCTGTTTAATAATCACACATGGTTGTTTTAAAATCTTTTACACATGAGAATATAGGCTTCAAACAAAATCGACATCTTAAATCATTTCCAATATTGCGGCCCTAAAATACAACATGGCCTCCAAAATCATTAAAATAGTTATAACGCTGTTAGATCTATAGTGTTGATAAAGATATAATTTTGTAATTTCTACATAGGTTTTAAGCATGTAGAATCTTCTGATGGGATTATGTGATTATGAGGTCAAATATATGTACAATGAAAATATTGCGTGGTAAATAATATTCAAACACAAATTATGTGATAAAAAGAGCTTTTTTGATCGCATTAGATAATACAAATGCGTTCCATAATATGTTAGTGTTCCAATTTGTTGCTAAATCAGTGCCATTTCACGTAGATGGCTCGTGGAATTGATATTTGATCAATGAAGTAAAATGTAACATTTAAGCTTATTAAAACAATAGCGCAGATGTTATGGGTAAATTGGGTTTTGAGGCCCTTCTCAGGAGAAAAGTAATTGTCGCGGGGCGCGGGCGCGGGCGAGATTTTTATGACACGCGTGCGTTATCCAAGTGTGCAGAGTCTATCAGATCTGACACCACCAAATTTTGTGCGTGGTAAGGGTTTAATTTGGAAACCTTTTATATTTTATTAATTAGCCACGTGAGTTCGTCTGCAGGGCAGAACCATGCGTTTTCGGCTCAGTAACGCGAACCAATGACACGGGACGAATATTAAAGTTCACAGTTTATTTTCGCTCTCCTTCTTACAGCATATGTTACACAATATATATCACAACGTCGGGTTTATTTTTACAACATCCAAAAACAATTACAACTAGCAAAACTTAATAATATAAGATTGGGTCAAGGGTCTAAGTCTCAACTGTCCGTCCTACTACTGGCCTGGCCTGACCTGACCTGACCTGAACTGACCTTGTAACACAAGGTAAACACCTATGGAAGATAAAAGTACACGTTAATTTCCATACATACAATTTTAATGGTCAAAATACCATTACCGTTACATAAGATAATATTAACAACTAATTTTAAGTAAGACATAGGTGATCTGAAAGCGAGGACTGCCTGTCTACTCCGGCCGAAAGTATCGGCTCTCTTTCGGCATCTCTCTTCCATGTTCGTCCTCTCGGTGCTTGCCCCACACCTATTGTCTCCTCAGGTGCTTGCCCCACACCCGCAAAACAAACGCCTGACCACTGATAAACACCACCACACGCCCACCCGCTGCCGCTCACGTGCAAAGGTATAGGAGGCCGTCAACCGTCTATCGTCAACAACCTCTCCTCCCTCTCCACACGCAAACAACAACAAACAAACGTGCTGCAGTGCCCACCAACACCCAAACGCCCATCTCCACAGTGTATACACCCGATTTTACTAACGCCTGACCACTGATAAACACCACAACACGCCCACCCGCTGCCGCTCACGTGCAAAGGTATAGGAGGCCGTCAACCGTCTATCGTCAACAACCTCTCCTCCCTCTCCACACGCAAACAACAACAAACAAACGTGCTGCAGTGCCCACCAACAGCCAAACGCCCATCCCCACAGTGTATACACCCGTCACACCTCCTTCCTCGGCGCTTGTTCTCCGCTTAACAGATCACCACCGTCTTATCTTACCTGGTTATATAACAGACCAAAATACTATCTACATAGGCTTTACACTCAGCTTGACCCCCCCCCCCAAAAAAAATGTAAGATGAGTGTTTTTGCCTTACCCAACTTTTTAACTCAACCCACCCCCCATCGATCATTACCATCGCATTGGGTTGAGTTTTACATAATATAAATATAAATACAATAACAATAGAGGCCTACGTGTTGTTTTACACGCACTAAGGAGGTAAGTATAATAAGCCTTAAGATTTCCCTCGTTATTATTGAGAACAACTATTAATTATGTCATAACGAGTTACAAGTTTATTAGGGACGCACCATTAGATTTTCAGGGGAGGGGTGGGGGTAGGAAGTTTTCGGAAGAAAAAAAATTCCCCCTCTATGCAGGCCAACAAACAAAAAAATTCACCCCCTGATGAGTAAAAAAAAAAAAAAAAATTCTACCCCCACCCAACTCAATATGAATGGATACATTAAAAAAAAAAATTCACCCCTTGCGGCGGCCAAAAAAAAAAAATTCTCCCCCCAACCCAACTTCCCCCCCTCTGAAAATCAAATGGTGCGTCCCTTCGCATTTCAAATAATACGGGCAACTCAACTGCACTATGTCCTATACAACACTGATCTTTACTAAATTAGAATGACAATAATCTGCTCAGGTTATCCGCTTTCATGAATTTCGACGAAATAACTCATGCACGGACTCCATTGGGAATGATGACTCACATTTACATAATGCACCTTTATAGAATCTTAACCTACACATTTGTATCGAATATTTATGGTACATACAAGCATACAATACAAAAATAATTAACCTTGATTACCTATGGGTAAGGGTGTTGACTACAAGAAGCGTTAGTCCCACGTCACTCGGCTAGCAATGCTCTGCCTATAAGGGACGCACCATTAGATTTTCAGGGGGGCGGGGGTAGGAAGTTTTTGGAAGAAAACAAATTCACCCTCTGTGCGGGCAACAACAAAAAAATTCCCCCCCTGATGAGTAAAAAAAAAAAAAAAATTCTACCCCCACCCAATTCAATATGAATGGATACATTAAAAAAAAATTCGCCGCCTTTGGCGGCGCAAAAAACAAAATCCCCCCATTACGGCGGCCAAAAAAAAAAAATCACCCCCGAACCCAACTTACTACCCCCCACGAAAATCAAATGGTGCGTCCCTAAGGAGAACACAGAACGTCCTGCTATCGTTATTACCTCGACACGGCATCATACGCGATGTTTACATTTATACCAGTTTGTGTGAGTAGAAATATAAGATCTCGAGTAGGCTCAACATGGACAGTACTTTTGATCATAGTTGAAGAGCTAAACACACTGTTTTGATAGTAAAACATTTTTACTGACAAGCAGGAACCACCTTTATATACCCTACCGCTTCATGTCTTCAACAAGTTACTTTAGTAGTGAGGAATTTAAAGGTAGGGCATTTTAATCTTAACCGATGCACAAGAGAGATCACGGTTTCAATGGTCTGATAGACCAAATCATAAGGCCTACCACTCTTTAAATACCATCAGTGTGGTGTTTTAATTCAAGAAAACACCCTTTTATCATGCTACAGTACTTTCTCTACCACCTATGTATATACCGCACGACTTATACAACTAAGCCTACACAATTCATCGCTTCTAAAAGATGCGCCAGGAACAGACTATAGTTTTAGTAAATAGTCTGCCACTATTTATAATCTACTAAACTCGTCACAATATTAGCAAATGTCAGCTTACACAACAATTTTTGATCTCGACGCCACACAAACAATCCAAAAGTGTGCTGATTATTTTCCACAGCACAGTCTGAATGTCATTTTTGTATACAATCAAAACAATAAAACCGCGCCATTATGCACCACTATTACTAAAATACTACACATTGAATTGACTCAACATGCCAACTAATTTTGTATTTGGTACAAACATTTTACTCGTCGCCACATACTCATGCGATCTGATACAGCGAATATTTTTGGAACACACTGTAATCTAATCTGTCCAAAATTCACTTTATAAAATAATTGAATCTCAAAGCAGCACACCGCGCTGTTAAAACTCGCCGCTTTCAAACATCAAACAACGCGCCGCCAGGTTGTTTGTGACACACCACTACTACGGGTGTATCGTTGATACAGTAAATAAGCTTAGACAATTATACTTAGTCACAATTATGGAAGCATAATTTGTATATAAAGTCTAATTTTATGACTTTTATGAGATACACGGAAATATAAATACACTAAAAAAAAAGGTACTGTATAAAATACTTTAAAGAAAATACTCCCACTTCCCACCACTACAGGCCCGCCCTCTATCTCCTCTACGAGTCCTGATGTACAGCACAGGTTATCATAATACAACTATCATGACATTTGAGATCAACATAATTTTTAGAATACACAATTATTCCGCTTTTACAATCCAAGTGAAATGAAAATGTTTATTTATACACCTTTACAACAAGGCTCCTCATCAATAGACCTACACATAATATTACGAGACTGACTAGGCATTTAACGGCATGTATAGTGTGACATCGCCTCACAAATTGTAATAATAATAGGCCTATTTAATTAAAAATAAACACCTCTAATTTGTGACGATTATTCAGTAATGCACCGAATTAAAACAAACCTAATATTTTATTATATAATATAATACAACCACATACCTGACACGTTCAGCAGGGAAGGATAGGCTCGCGATTGTGTAAAAAATGCATTTATACGAAAGCGAAAATAATAACCTTGATTTTATTTCCAAACGATCCGCTTTTAATCAGAGAAATCTCTCCGGTATTTATAGACTCAACACAACGGTCCCATTTATCTCACACACACACCCCTACACATAGCATACTGTACACAAAGCGTTAATTTTCCAAGAACGTCCATGTACAAAAGGTCACACTCGGTCCTATTCATCTCACACGGCACGCCTGGGGGTAATTTGACCCCAGATGACTTGATAATTTGGTGGTCTTAAAACCGTGATAAATTCATCTAAACAGTCATTCAACACTAGCCTATGGTCACCATATGATGCTATAACACATCTCTTCTATATCCAAATACTTTTTATAGCAATCCAAAATAGCCAAAGGAAGAAATTTGGGGGTGCAAAACTTCGTAGTGAAATTGATGAATTTCAGAAAACGTCACATGTAATTGAATACAAGCAAATTACATAATCTCAGGTCATGATTCCATGAACAAAATTGACCAAAAATCACTCCAAACCTCATAATCTCTCACGTTTTCTTGGCCTAGTAGAATCTATAATATACTACAGTACTAACTATGGTACGATGTCCGACACAAATAAAGGATTTAGGCAGATTATCACAAATAGTCTCAACGGTATTCCAGGGTTTTGTAGCAGTTAGAAATCCCGATGGCGCAATGACTTTCGTGGAAAATTACCAAGAAAAAGGACGCTAATTAGCGCTCTGATTGGCTTAGAGCTGTCAGGTGACACGTCGTGAAATAGCTGATTGGCTTAGAGCTGTCAGGTGACGCGTCGTCAAATATAGAGGTCGGTCCACCCCGCACAATAGGTGTAACAAATACAAGGTGTCCCGAAAGAAAACGGCACTCACCCGTTTGATATGGTTAACAATTAATATATAAATAGTAATACTAAAAGTGATTCCCGCTACACAGCCCCCACCTAGCATTTGACGTCCTCGTCAACAATAAGCGATAATATAATTAAGCGGAATCGCTTACACACTCTACTCCTCATGCACCGAATTATGACGCCAGTACATCCATCATCACAGTAATACAACAATATATACATACAACCTCTTAACTACAACTTACTCTACTACAGTGTCTTTAAGGTCCACGCGACGCGAAAATCTTTCTCGTCTTCATTCTTGAGTCCTCTTCTTTGCCGTCGTTCCCGAATCTTCTTCTTTGCCGTCGTTCCCGAATCTTCTTCTTTGCCGTCGTTCCCGAATCTTCTTCTAGTCCACCGCAACCCTTGGTTAGGTCAGTAGCAACCCTTGGTTGGGTCAGTAGCAACCCTTGGTTTGGTCAGTAGCAACCCTTGGTTAGGTCAGTAGCAACCCTTGGTTAGGTCAGTAGAGACCCCTCTGTTTAGAGCTCTGGAACGAGTCTCCCGCTACGGCTCATAGGAACTGGTGCGATGGCCGCGTAAGCCATATGACACTCAGTAACAACGAGTTGAGCATAGCACCATCCGCATCGCATCACGTCGCACCTCGCCAGCTCTAAATTTGATTACACATCCAACTGGCTCCGTGCACTAGGCACTCGTCACAACGAAATTTATAACTTGAACATTTGAAAACCATAACAACAACTTATATACACAACTCCGCTAGCAACTCTTCCCATAACTCCTTCAAAAGTTTCCGAGCGACAGCATCTTATCGAGGACCATTTTGGAACTGGCCTTCTCTCACCCCTTAATTTCCTTTCTTTTCCCGTTTGTTTTTGTTATGTCGCCACCTCCTCTTCGCCGCCTCATACTTCCTCTGCATCGCCACCCTTTGTTCTCCTTTTTCAGTTTACACCGTTCGCCGCTCCGCCTCTGCCTCATCCCGTAATTCCCTAACTATCTCTAACTCATCCATCGCTTTGACAAGTAACTCCATACTCTTCTCATCCCGACTTGTAATATCTACTAATACCTTCCTCTCCTCGGCACACAACTGCTCATACTCCTGCCTCTTTGTTTCCACTATTCTACCCAATGCCTTTATCTTCATGATCTTTGCCAACCCTCTTCCGTGCTTAAATTCTGGCTTCCCATCCTGATCACTCCCGCCTCTATCCATCTGCCCCTCTTTCTCCACTATCTTCGGCTCCGGGCACATCCTACACATGCCACTCCCCAACTTATGCCTTCTCCATCTCTCTTGCTCTCCAAGCCCTGCTCCTGTCCCCACTCCTGCCTTTTCCTCTATCTCCTTACGGAGACCGTCACTTTCTCCAACTGCTTCCACCCACTCTCTCTCTAACCGCTCAAGTTCCGACTCAACTCCTCCCTCTCCTCCTGACCCCTCTCTACCTCCGTCCTCTTCCACTACTGTGCCTATCTCCGGCACATATCCTTCATCCCCTTCCACTTCTCTGACCAACTCCTGTACTCTCTTCAATTCTACCATCTCCTCCACCACTCGCTCTAACTCCCCACCCCATCCGATTGCTTCGCTCTCATCAGCTCCACTCCCTCTGTCTCTTCCCTGGTGACGGGTCGATGCTGCCGGTAAGACCGCAAGCCCCTCTGGCGTTTACTCTTCCATTCCCTACAAAGAGAAACAAAATACTTGGATTAGAACTTGACTCTAAAATATATGTTTCCCTTTCTCTCTAGCTGCTGGATACCGACTCACGCCACTCTACCGGTACCTGGCAGGTTTCCTTCGTCCTCGCCGACAACTTCTCCGGAGCTACTCCCCTACATTCTCTACTTCCTCAGGGATATCCTCCCACTCGTCATCCCTTTCATTTCCATGGTCAATCGCCTCTGTCTTCTCCTCACCTTCTTTATCTCCACCGGTCACGCTGACTGTTTCATCTCCATCTCCAGCTATCTTCTGGTTGACTACCTCTTCACCTCTCACTCCATTCACCTCTTCACCTCTACCCGCCCCGTCCTCTGCCTCCTGGTCGTCGGTCTCTACCACCGCACCGATCTCAACTACCACGGGGACCACCCCGACCTCTTCGCCGTCTTTGATCTCCTTATCCACCACCTCCATCCCCTCACCATCCTCTACTCTTTCTTCACCTCCCACTAGGCCACTATCCTTCTCTACCCCGGGTGCCTTGTACTTCCACGCCTCCAACTCGGGCCCCTCATATAGCTTCAATCGGTTTGAGTGTACCACCGTGGGTTTACTCCGGTTGGATCTCTGGATTCTAAATGTTACATCTGACAAGGCCGTCACCACTAAGTACGGTCCTTCCCAGGGCAGCGTGAGTTTCTTAGAAAGCCTGGGTTGTCTCGCGGGATGATGCAACCACACGAATTGCCCTACTTGGTACATCGATCCGAACCTACGCCTATCATAGTTCCGCTTTTGCCGCCTGAGACTCAACCCAAGTGCATCTCTAGCCCGCTCGTGAACCTCCCGCAGTCGCTCACGAATCTCGTCTGCATAGAGTGTCTCACATTCCACCTCGTCAGGCACCCCTTCCATCACCAAATCAACCGGTAACCGAACGTCTCGACCGAGCATCATCATGTTCGGCGTCTCTCCCGTCGTAGCCTGCACACTCGCCCGATATGCCATGCCTACAAAAGGCAAGTACGTATCCCAGTCCTTTTGATGTTCGTGCTGTTGCATCATCAAAGACACAGCATTGACAATAGTTCGATTGTATCTCTCTACCATACCATCCGAACAGGGTGATATGGGGTCGTGCGCGTCTTGATTATACCCAACAGTCGACATATCTCCCGAAATACCCCGGACGCAAAATTCCGTCCCTCGTCAGAATGAAGTTCTACTGGAACCCTGAACCGACGCACAAACTCTCCCACCAGCTTCGTCGCTACCGTCTCCGCCTGTTGATCCGCAATCGCGTAGGCCTCCATCCACTTATAGGGGAGCAGATTCCACGGTACAAATAGGGGAACCGGCAATTACGATACACATTGGAATTAATGTGCTAATATTAAAAAAGACAGTTTGAAGTGTCTGCCAGTAAAAGTTGCAAAAATCTGGGTCATTGGTTTTGAAACAATAGTATCATTAACATCAAATTTGCATAATTTTCCTGTATCCATGAATACACGAATTATCCCTTGTAACAGGAAAACAAAACAACATAGAACCATGCTGTTTTTTCTAACTTGAAGAACAGCGTATATACTGTTAGTATATGTCAAAATAAAATTTAAATTTAAATGAAAAGATAGATTTTTAACATAAATATCTACATTTTTTGTCATTTCTTTGAAAATGACCTAACATTTTTACTTATTATAGAAATACCAAACAATAGTTTTTAATAATCGTTTAATTTTATGATAAAGACAAGAGTTCTAATTGTCCATGTCAAATGTGGTGGTCGTACGGCATATATTGTGATAGTTGTGGTAGAAAACAGCAATTCAGTGTTTTGACAGTTTTGACGATATATGTATAGGGTCAATGAGCCCATGCATTAACAATAGCCAAGTAGAGTGTCATACACGGGGTGGCATCTTACATTGAAACTACGCGATGTCATATACAAAATGGTGTTCAACATGTTCAAATGGAGGATATTTAGATATTTCTATTTATACTTCTAAATAAAAGTGCTATGACACAAGAGTTTTAACTCTTAAAAGCTTAAAAGCGTTACATCCTTTTAATGTGTTGGTGGCTGTAGGTTAGAACATCACTATTTTAAGGATCCAATAAGAGGGACCGACACTTTCGATACACTTTTCGATTTTAAGGCTAAATTTTAATAGTTTCAAGTTTTTGTCAGTAAACTGCGTCACCTGTTTTAAACAATGGCACCATTAGCATCAAATGTGCAACATATGAGCATTCTTGTTCATAAGTTTGACATATTATGGCATTGACATAGATTCTTGTCTTGCTGCATAGGCTATGCAATTTAGGGGTCATATCGTAAAAGATTGTGGTTGTGGATGGTACCAAATATCAAATCGATGTTTTACAGAATGAACACATAGCGATTCCCATAATGGCATACACATATAGGCTATACATCCATAGTCGAGCATCAACCCATATGAGGACATGTAAATATACACATTATAAAAGAATAGAAATTGTCACATATACATGTCATATATGTGAGGACATTTGTATGGTAACTTGACGTCTAATGGAGTACATTGCCATACACCCTTTAGGAGGGTGAGGACACTACTCCTATACGTTTTTATGCATGAAAAATTCGAGGACTTGAAAAATGTCCTCACATTTGTTTTTGTCCTCACATTTCCGGCTGGTATAGACAAATGTCCTCAAATTGGCGGGTGCGCAAGTACATAACCCCATACATCTCCATTTATAATGATAGTTATCGTATTTTTAGAATCCCGTTTAAAACAATGGCCTTAGATTATGTAAATATTAAAAAACAAATTCAGGAACAAATAATTGGGCAAAATGTTGTGATGTTTGTCATTCGAGGAAATGGAGAACCTGGCCCAACACGCAGGAACTCAAAACGTTAACAAGGAGTGCTAATAACTGGGTATGGAGATCAGTGTAGAAAAATGTAAGGTGATGAAGATGGGATCCAAAAAGTAAGAGTCAGTGACATCCAGCATACATTGGAATTAAAGAACGAGAGACAGTATAACAGTTCAAGTAATTGTAAGCAACCAATAACAGAAACAGATGATTGATGCCCATAACATAACAGGAGATCAAAATTAGAATTGCTGTTGTAACCTTTTCACTTCAAAGGTTAAAACCCAGTCTAGAGGGAAAGCTCATTGAAATCACGAACAAGGCTTCTACGAGCACTGGTAACACCCTTAAGTCTTTCTGTGCCATGTGAAACCTGGACACTAAATGCAAAGACGCAGAACGAATACATGCATATCACCAACCAAAAAAGTGAGGAGCATTAAATAAGATCACCTTTCAGTTACGAAAAGGAGAAAACTCATGATGGTTTGAGCATTCTAAAAGTTAAATGGAAGCCTGCAAATGCTATTTTGCAAAGAGGGACAAATGGGGTAAGAGAGAGGTGGTGGGGGTGAAACAAATACATTGATGGACAACATTAAACTGTGGAAAGGAATGAAATTTGGCCGCCTGATCAGAACAGCCGGTGACAGGCAGCTATAATAAACTTAAGACTCTAGATCTATCATTGTGGGATATACGAGTAGGGCCTACAACTTTAATTACGCCTTTAAACCAATATTTAAAGTAGGTGTCCAGCAAGCACAACGATGTGCATTATATGTTAGAAAAATAATTACCGAGCCCAAATCGTGTAGTTATATGCAACAAAACATCATACTTATAAATGATTAAAAACTGCCATCTCTCAACATACAATTTTTAAAAATTGCGGTGACCGAAAGTCCCGGTATCAATGACGTCATGGTTATTGCTGGTGCTCATATTTGTGCAGTGCATTGTATAACTATGACTTCATTGATACCGGGACATTCGATCGCTGCGAATTGCAAAAGGTTTTATTCGGTTTTGTGATAAGTGTGATGATTTGTTCTGTATAATTATTTTTCTAACATATATATAATGGACAATGCTGAGCTTGCTGGACACCTCCTTTAAAGTAGGTGTCTAGCAACCACAACACATTGTGCATTATATAAATGCACAATGTTGTGCTTGCTGGACACCGCCTTTAACCGCTCTTGTCAGACTTGTTGACATGCTTAAAAAATGACAACACCATCCTTTCACATGACTTATGCTATACATTTCATATTTAAATTGGAACTGTCTGCCGGAATAACCACTGGTGAATCTTTGATTTATTTCAAAAGAATCATGAAAACTTACCCGATGTCGAGCTTTATCATGTTTAATATGTATATTTTGTTTTGGACTCATTGGATTTCACAATAGTTTCATTTCACTTTTGTCAAAAGTGTCTTAGGCATTTTCATAGGCGGTGTTGTCATAAGCATTAGGCCCATATCTTTCTTTCCCCTTTTCTCTATCTTTTAAAGTTTATTATTCATTATTTCTTATCAATTATACAATTTTCATGATTACATCATCGTCACCTTTTTTTTTCTCTCAACAAAATCACATACATACATGTATATCAGTACATTCCCCCAAAAACCTATTATTATATTACTATCATTTTCTTGCATATACGTAACTTCAAAATATGATTATTTCAAAGTCACACACCTCATGTTACACACAATCAATGTACATTTTTAATGTAGGCCTACTTAAAATATCAATTCTGATTTTAAAAGAAATATAAGATTAGGATGATTCCCATATCTACATTTGCTTATTGATAATTCATTGATAATTGATATAGGCCTACTAATAATGCTAATATTACATTTCAATCATTAGTCCAATGGTTCAGATTGTGGTCCAAGAACGTTGGCCTAGGGTAACCTTGATGGGTAGAAATGGATCGTTATCAACAACAAGTGTCATTGGTTTCTTGATCCCTGTAGGCCTATGGTCTTGTTATGTATACGAGGGTCATTCAAGAAGTTCTTCCTCCTCCCTCATAACATCGCTAATTTGAATGGCAGCCTCATAACATTTGTTTCGATTATAACTACCTATGAATCATAGCTACACAATTAAAGTAAATGATAATTGATATCTGATCCACTGTTGTTCGGATGCAGTGAAAGCCAGAGAGATTTTGGACAACGGAAACGGGAAAATTAATAACCCGCAAAATAATCCTTGTTTTTCGTGTTTTTATCCGTATTGTATGGTTGGATTTAAGAGCACGGTTTTTAATTTTGAAAATCGACAGCAATGGATGATATCTAAATATATGGTATTATTATTTATAAATAAGAGTGTAATCAATATTAACTCTTGTAGGCTTGCAAATAATTATAATATCAACTCGATAGTCATATCACAGTGACGCCTCGTATGTATTTATGGATTATGGACATAATACGCTCTTTAACATGATAGTCATTTATTATGAGTTTTTTTATGTGCAACCTTAAGAATAATTAATCAGATAGTCAATAGTAGAAACAAATGTCTTGGAGAAACTTGGAATCTCTCCATTTATATAGTTAGTTCTGTATATTATTGAGGATCTCTCAGTTCATATAAAAAGCAATATGAATTTTACAGTCTTCCCAAGGGTAGGGTTAAACTTAAGGGTTGTCCTGATCTGGTTTTGGCTAATCAGCGGGCATATTTGTCCTACCAAATCAGTATTGTTTATCATGTTTATAGGCTGTTGAAAAGATATCTGAAATTTAGAACTGTTACTTGACCAATATAGGTATGTCTGTCTTTTAGAATTGGCCATATGTTCAGTAATCCGTACTCAGAAGATATTTTGCTGTTTTTCATCCGTTCCCGTCAATCGAAATGTACATTCGGCTTTCACTTCATGCCCAGAGAAGACAACCCGTAATCAAAGCTATTCAGACCAATTTGTTATGAAATCGTAGCTGAGATTTAAAGCTACAATTGTGGAATAATTCATAAGATTGGCTTTATAATTGTTATCAAAGTTATGAGGTAGGACTAGGAGATATAACTTATTGAACGACCCTCGTATTATTACATTGTGGATTTGTAGTGTTATATTAAGAAGCTATGTTTTGATACTTCCGTAATTGTCATGGTATTTATGATTTAGAATGGTACTCTAATTTACTGACTCAAATCAACATGTTCAACTGTCGTCATATTAATGAATATCATATCAGTCATATGTGATCGTTGTATGTCATTCATTCATCTTGAGTCGTAAAATATTTCAAGTTTCACTTTTAGGCCTATCAAACCCATTACCTTAGCTATATTACCATTTTTATAATTAATGAATATCTTGTAACCAATCTGGTTGTATTAATTGATAGATGACTATCATTATTTTGTAGGCCTATACCTTATCCTTAACATCAAGTAATCAGGAATATGAAATGATGCTATGGCCATTGCTTCTATACCTTCAAAACGGAACAGACGTAGGGGAATTTGAAGGAGTACTTCAAATTGATTTAGATTATTTTTGCACAGCAAAAATCTGTTTTAGATAAAAGAAATCTTTTTCTTACACCATTTATTTATTTATTATTAGAACAACTTAGTGGAATCTGCAGGCAGTTGTAAACTGGTTCAATTTCGGAGTTCATAAGTGTTTTTGCTTGTGTCATTTTCGGAGTTCACAATGTTTTTACGTGTGTAGGTTTTTATTATTTGAAAACCAGTGGTATCTGTTTTCTGGTATTTTGTATATGCTAATCTAATAGATAAAAATAATAAAAATTAAAAATAAAAAATAAATCCAGATATGACTATCAATTATCAACAACGCTGATTCATTCTTGTGTTGACTAAGGGTGATTCCCTGAATATAGTTAATAACATTTTTAAAATACTGTTTACCTTTTAGATCGTTAAGAATGCCACAAAGAGTGACTTTAGTCATGTTTGTATTTTACAACGCGCTGCAACTTGCCAGAATGACACGAATGACACGGATGAGACTCCGTACTACAGCATTTCTAGTAATACTTCAGCAAATTTCACTATATTTTTACGGTTAATCTTTAAATATACAAATTGTAATATTTAAATAGAAAACAGCAAAACAGTATCCATTAAATTCCCAATTATACGAGTTGACAAATAGACATTTTCACCATACATGATATCAGAACAATTTTACCGCACAAATTCAAACGTAGCATAAAAATGCCTGTGTACATGAGTACGGCAATTCCTTTCACTGCAGGTCTACGTACTCGTACGAACAATGCAAAACATTGATGCGATAGGTATTCAGTACATGTAGGGCCACCAGGCATTAACGCACTCTATGGCGATTGTCAAAATGTGAAAAAAGGTGGAGTTAGTTTTTGTGGCCTAAATATAGTTCTATAAAGCCTCCGGGCCTGAAATATTCACCAAAAACGCCAATTATATTGATTATTAAGAATAACCAAAAACATATTCCGATTTGTTTAATAGGTTGTAATTACACGGAACGGAAGATGGTGTAAATAAAATAAAACAACAAATCTGGGTTAATTTATGCAAAAATAAATATGATGATTTTAACTTTTTATCCCAATATTGGTATTATTTGATAGCATGATATGTTGGCCAAAGATTGCATTTTACCAGAAGTGGATATGTCGTGTCAATTTGAATCTATGGCGTGTAAATGCAAAATTCATTTTTTTCAAAATAATATGCAAATTCTATGCAAATTAGGCTGTACCGTTAAAACTATCACCCCAAATTCTTGCAACTTTCAGGACTTGAAGGCCCAAAACATCTGTCTTTCAATTAATCGAAACAATTCCAATGTGTACCCAAATTGCCGGTATTTCCTTAACGGAGCATATTTTCTCTGTAATCTGCTGTCCTATCCCCCACCACCAGAATGTACTTGTTACCATGATGGGTTTCCGTCAAGGGTCCCAGGATATCAATCGCAACCCTCTCCAGTGGTGCCCCTACCCGATGTTGCTTCAATGGTGCTCGGTGCTTACGCTGTGGGTTCTTCTTCCGTGCACACCCAATACATTTGCGGAGGTACGCTCTAATGTCAGCATCCATTCCGGCCCAATAGTACCTCTCTGCAACTTTCGGTTTCACCTTGTTTCTCCCCAAGTGTCCAGCTGATCTAGCTGCGTGCAACTAATCCAACACTATTTCTCGCAGACCCCTCGGCAACACCACTAACCACTTAACCGCCTTTCCATCCCCACTCTCCCATCTTTTGGCCACACACCCTCTTTCACCGCTAACAGGTCCCAAACTCCGTAATGCGCCTTCGCGCGAGACGAGAGCCCCGATACCTCTTCTGCAGTCGGTCTCCCTCCTCCGGCCTCCTTCTTCCTCAGGATAAACGCCATCGTCTCATCCTCTAGCTGTGCCTCACGAATATCGGCTAAGGTCACCACTGGCTCTAGTCCAACTTGTCTCACCACCAAACACTCTTGCTGCTGGTCTCCCAACTCCGGTTCCTTCTCCTCTTTCGTCGGCTTAACTCCCAACGACTGCCAATCCTCCTCAATCACCGTTTCATTACCACACTCCTCCGGAAGCTCCACAGTAACCACATTCACCACTCCTTTCTCGACCTCCAATCCTTCAGCTGGTCCCTCAGTCTGGCAACCTGTGTCACACTTCTCTCTTACCACATCCACCAACCTCTCGTCGCCTCCTGACACAAATTTCATCTCTTCCCATTGCTCCTGCTCCTCCCGTTCCATCTCCGCCACCCGCTTCGCCTCATTCCGTCCACACTGTTTACATGGAATGCGGGACAGTCCATCCGCATTCTGATGACGCACGTCTGGCCGATATTATATCAACAGGTTAAAGTACGACAGAACCTCCAGCCACCGGGCTAACTGACCCTCGGGGTTCTTGAAATTCTTCAACCACATCAGAGACCCGTGGTCTGTCCGTACCTTAACGACTTGACCCGTCAGGTAATGTCTGTACTTCTTCAAAAACACTACCACTGCAAGAAGCTCCCTCCTGGTTACACAATAATTCCTCTCCGGCTTCGATAGGGACTTACTACCGTAGGCGATTACCCTCTCCACTCCATCCTGCTCTTGAGACAACACACCTCCTAAAGCGAAATTGCTGGCGTCTGTGTCCAGTACGAACTGACCTTCCACCCTCGGATACCCTAGTATAGGTGCCGATATCAACGCCTCCTTCAATCTCTCAAACGCCTGCTCACACGTGTCTGTCCATTCGAAATTCTTCTTCGCTGTCTTTTCGGTTAACTTATGGAGCGGCGCAGCAATATCCGCAAAACCCTTGATGAATCGGCGGTAATATGATGCTAACCCCAAGAAACTCCGCACATGCATCGGCGTCCTTGGCGTGGGCCAATCCCGCACCGCCTCTATCTTCTCCGGGTCAGTATGAATCCCATTCTCAGACACCACGTGCCCTAAGTAATCCACCTCCTCCTTAAACAGATGACATTCCGAAGGTTTCAACTTTAACCCCGCCTCTCTGAACCTAATCAGCACTACCTCCAAACGATCCACTGCCTCAGGTATGGTGCTACCAAACACTATCACATCATCCAAATATACCAACAACGTCTCCCACCTAAGTCCCGTTAACACATTCTCCATCAACCTCTCAAACGTCGAGGGGTGCGTTACACAAACCGAAAGGGAGTACGTTCCACGCGTACAGCCCACTCGCCGTCGAAAACGCAGACTTGCTCCGGGCATCCGGATCCATCTCAACCTGCCAATAACCCGCCGCTAAGTCCAGCGCCGAAAAATAGTTGGCACCTCCAAGCGCGTCTAGCGAGTCGTCGATGCGGGGCAACGGATACGCATCTTTCACCGTCACCTCATTGAGCCGGCGATAATCCAGACACAGGCGCTTAGCCCCATCCTTCTTAGCCACCAACACCACTGGACTTGCCCACGGACTATCAGATCGACTGATCATCCCCTTATCTAATAACACCTGACGCTCGGTCTCCTCTCTCTGCTGGGGTGATGAACGTCTAAGTGGCTGACGTATGGGTCGAGCATCACCAGTGTCTACCAAGTGTTTCACTAGGGTGGTTCTTCCTATGTCATACTCGCCACTTGAGAATACATCCTGATACTTAACCAGCAGTGTCACCACTCGGTCTTTGTCTTCCTCCCCCATCCCTTCCGTACTCCTCTTCGCCAACACCTGTAAGTATTCCGGTATCTCGGTACATCTCCCTTCCTCCTTCTTATCCACTTCTTCACAAACATCCTCCTCCCTCACAGACACCATCCTAGCCAACACCGTGCCCTCATTCACGGTGCGAGGCTGGTCAGTCATGTTTATCACCGAGATGGGAAACACGCCGTCGCGGATCGCCACTATACTGCTCCCTACCATTAATCCTTCATATAACAGAGGGTTACCATCTAACGGTTCCACCAGCCCCAATACCTCGGTGCCGGAACTCACCGTCTTCGCCGGCACACAAAGTTGGTGTTGAGCCGGAATGATCACACTCCTCGCCGCACACACCCGTGCACGTAACGTGCCGCCCTGACTTGATAACAAATGTACCGTACCACCTTCGACACCTAATTGACATTTTCCGAAGTCCAAAACTGCTTTCACACGCTCAAGAACGTCCATCCCTAACATACCACTTCTCACATCCGCCACCACAACCTGTACTCGAAGACTCCCATCCCCCATCTTCATCTCTACATCCGCTCTACCTTGAATGGTTACCTTTCCCCCATCCGCCTGGATCCGCTCTATGTTCACCGGCCTCAATTTGGGTCTAACACCTTCTGGTATGCTGAGGTACTGTTTGTTAGTCAGTAAAGTATTCGAGCTTCCTGTATCGACAAGCAACAGCATCTCTTGAATCTTCACTGGTGCGTAGAAGTCACGACCCGGGTTCACCTCCTTCGCACTCACTCCTTGTATCTTAATAACGTCGGACTTCTCTTTTCCCTCTAGCTTCCCACTCAATTCCTCCGTCAACGCTCGCGTTCTTTTCTCACTTTTTGCCTCCTTCGCCCGTAACGCGAGCTTCCTCCGTTGTTGCTCTATTCTCTCCCTCTCCTGTTTCTCTGCCTCTTTTCTCTTTTCCACTTCCTCTATACACCTCCCCATCTCCATCCTCCGTTTGGCGTATAGCGTCGGGCAATCCCTTTTCCAATGCCCTGGTTCTCTACAATAACGGCAACAGTTGATATCCGGCTGCCACTTATTCTCTAACTGATAGCTCGTCCACCCATTCTGTTTATGATACCCCCACCTCTGCCCTGAGTTACCCTGCACCTGGTCGTTGCCCGCTTTCACCCATCTCTCTTCCTCCCTACTCCCCTCGGGTCGTCCTCTCTCTACTTTTTGTTGGGTCCTACTGATGATTCTGACCTTCCCATGGACCCCTGGGTCGGCCCAGTACCATTTCCCGACGTCGCACCACCTACTGGCTGCGGGCAATTCCGTCCAATGTGCCCCTCTTGTTTACAACGGAAGCACACCACGCCACTAAGACGGCACTCCCGGGCGAAGTGTCCTACCTCTCCACACTTAAAACAACTCTGTTGAACCTCAGCCCCACAATCCCTCGCGAAATGTCCTGGAAGGTGACAGTTGTAACACTCTATCGCCCTGTCCTGGCATGGACACGGGGTCACGGAGTGGTTGAAAACCACCTGAAGTCGGTCCACCGTAATTAGCTGGGGGTTGCCTACCATAATTACCAGTTGGCTGTCCACTCCCCCACGAACTCTGGTCTGTAACCGGCTGCGTTGACCCCACCAAAGGCCGAATATACTTCAAAGCCTCCATCACACCCTGCGTCATTGACTTCAACTCATTCATCCCCGACCTCATCTCCGACCTCACACCCTCCACTCGCGCACCGACTTCTCTCTTCTGCCTTTCCATATCCCCCTTTACATTTGGCACATTTCGGGCTTCTATCGCTCTTACCACTCGTTCGAACCCATCTTTCATTTGTAATTGGGTACCAACCGGAGACATACTCTGTGCCCCAAGTGCTCGTGTATGACTCGTCCTATGGGGCCGTCCTCTCCGCTGCTCCATCTTCTCAAACGAACTACTCCTCTCTACCCTATCCAACATCTACTCCAAGGTGCCCGATGACAACCGATGCACCTCCTTCCTCATCTCTGGGTCGGTGATAGCCCTTCCAAAGTGGCACCGAGCCGCCCTATCTCTCTCAATCTTCGAGGAGGCTGGCATCGCTAGCAACGTTAACCTTTTTATCTCCTGAGCTAGGTCATAGTAGCTTTCGCCCGGCTTCTGTTCCCTTAGCTGCAACTCGGCATACCAATTGTCGGGGTCCTCACGGGGTCCAAATTCCTTCGTCATCAACTGAACTAACCTCCCATAACCTGCTTCCTCAGGGTCTACGTCGCTCGCTGCTAGTACAGTCGAAGCACTGCCCGGACAACTAGAATATAGCCACATGGCAGCCTCCTTATCCGTCCACTTATTGTACTCTCTACACACCTCGAAATTCCTGTAGAAAGCTCTCCAGTTCCCCCTCCCTTCAAACTTCTGCGGGTTCATCTCCCGCTTGGGTTTCTCCTCCCGCCTCATATACTCTTCATATTCAGCTCGATTCCTCACCCTTTTGGTCCGACGCAAGGCTGGACGGGGTGTGTCATCACTCTCCTCGCCTGTCACATCCTCAACATCACCATTTCCTCGAGGACTTTTCTCTCTTTTTCGCCTGGAATCCTCCCTCCGATCTCTCCCCCTTTGTCCCCTCGGAGGCGAACCCCGGCCAAACTCCCTTTCTTCTCTACCTCCACCACAGGAACCATCACTCCCTCTTGGAGCTGGGTGCCCTCTTTCTCTCTCTAATACATCATCCTGCATTCCTCCTTGTGATAATTCCAGATCACCCCCACTTTTCTTCCACGACCCCCATCCCCCTACGGAACCCTGTCCCTTGTCAGCCCGGTTACGGTCGAATCGCACTTCCCTTATACTCTCTTCAAATTCATCCTCTCCTTTCTCCATCTCCACCTGCTCCTTCCGTCTTGCCGGCGGGGGCTCCAGCTTAACTCCCACATTCGTATTACTACTCCGTTCTCGCCACCTTGATCCTTCGTTCAGACTTCGCTCACTCACCACACCCCTTCGAGGTTCACGTCTCACCGGCTCACCTCCAGTCCTCTCCATCTCCTCTCTTCCCCGCATCCAATCCTCCCTCTCTTTCACCAAGCGTCTCCGCTCGGCCTCAGCTTCCGCCTGAAAACCCCGTTCTCTCTCTCTCAAACTCTTCTCATGTTCCCGCCGGTCATCTTCCATCCTCTTCTCGTGTTCTCTCCGGTCACGTTCGGCCCTCTTCTCGCATTCGTCACGACTCGCCTCTTTTCGCCACTTCATCTCATCCCATGCTTTCGCCAAGCGCCTCTTCTCAGCCTCCAAGCTCTGTTCTCGTTCATGCACACTCTCTAAAAGTTTCTTCCGATCACCAGCCATCTCCTTTCTGCGATCTCTACACTGCATCCATTCATCATCCAGTTCTTTTTCCTTTACGTCCATTCCTATCTCTCGCACTCTCAACCTCTCCGCCTTTTCCTCGAGCATACGCTCCCTCTCCATCTTTCGTGCGGCTGCGATCTCCTCATCACTTTCCTTACCACCACCCCTCAATTGTCCCGGATCATTACGATATCCAGGGGGCACCTTGCGTCCATTATCAATCACACTACTTGCTTCTTGCATTTCACGCCTCTCCTCCTCTCTCTGCAGTTGGGCACGGATTGCAGTACTATTACCCTCTTCCCACGAGTCACCACTGCTACGATATTCGTTTTGGTGCCCAACTCGCCCAGGAGTGTTTGGGGGGACCAACACACTTCGCCCAACTCCGTCCACACTATTGTCACTGCTCCAACGCTCCGATTCACTATCACTTTCGCCTCCTTCACCATCTTCCTTAGGGTGGTGTCCACCATCACCATCTTCATTATGTGGACCAACACCACCCGGTTCCCTGCTACCATCCACCCTGCCCGTCACTCCTGTCATAGCTGATCTACCACCGCCATTCACCGGGCTCCCTTGCTCACCCGACAAACCCGGCCTACCACGACCAACCACTCGACTCCCTTGTACACCCGTCAAACCCGGTCTACCACCAGTCACTTGTCCCATCGACTCACCCGTCATCACCGGCCTGCTATCACCGATGCTTACCCGTCATTGACGACACACCATCACCAATCACCTCGCCCGGCCTCATTGGCCTACCACTCCCAACCACTCGGTGCCTCTGCTCACCCATCAACTGCACACCACCACCTGGCACTTGGTGCCTCTGCTCTCCCGTCACATCATCCATCCTCATCGGCAGGTTATTACCGGGTATCTGTCCCATCACATCATCTGTTCTCGTCGGCACACTATTGCCGAGTATTTGGTACCTCCGCTCTCCCGGTGGAAAAGTCCAAAGGCTACCATACACTCCTCCACTCGCTTCCCCCGTCATCTGCGACCAACCACGGTTAACCACTCCTCCCATCATCGGCGGCAAACTACGACCATCCACTCCTCCCATCTGCTCTCCCGTCATCTGCGGCAAACCACGGCTAACCACTCCTCCCATCATCGGCGGCAAACTACTACCAACCACTCCTCCCATCTGCTCTCCCGTCACATCATGCATCCTCATCGGCATACCACCACTGGGCACCAGGTGCCTCTGCTCTACCGTCTCATCATGCATCCTCATCGGAGCGCTACCACCAACTCGTTCCGTCTCATCACCCGTCCTCATCGGCACATCACTACCAGCAACTCGTCCCGTCAAACCACCCGTCCTCATCGGCACATCACTTCCAGCTACTCGTCCCGTCACCTGCGGCAAACCACCATCAACCACGCCTCCCATCTGCTCTCCCGGCAACTGCGCCATGGTGCACACCTATCTTTTGACCGAGTCTTTCTCGTTGCGATGCCGAGTTCGTCACCGTCAACAGTCTACCGTCAAAGTCCGTCAAAATGTATATAGTCAAAGCCAAAAATTCGTCGTTAAAGAAAAATGAAAATCCCACATGTGACACCACTTGTCGCGGGGCGCGGGCGCGGGCGAGATTTTTATGACACGTGTGCGTTATCCAAGTGTGCAGAGTCTATCAGATCTGACACCACCAAATTGTGTGCGTGGTAAGGGTTTAATTTGGAAACCTTTTATATTCTATTAATTAGCCACGTGGGTTCGTCTGCAGGGCAGAACCATGCGTTTTCGGCTCAGTAACGCGAACCAATGACACGGGACGAATATTAAAGTTCACAGTTTATTTTCGCTCTCCTTCTTACAGCATATGTTACACAATATATATCACAACGTCGGGTTTATTTTTACAACATCCAAAAACAATTACAACTAGCAAAACTTAATAATATAAGATTGGGTCAAGGGTCTAAGTCTCAACTGTCCGTCCTACTACTGGCCTGACCTGACCTGACCTGACCTGACCTGACCTGACCTGACCTGACCTTGTAACACAAGGTAAACACATATGGAAGATAAAAGTACACGTTAATTTCCATACATACAATTTTAATGGTCAAAATACCATTACCGTTACATAAGATAATATTAACAACTAATTTTAAGTAAGACATAGGTGATCTGAAAGCGAGGACTGCCTGTCTACTCCGGCCGAAAGTATCGGCTCTCTTTCGGCATCTCTCTTCCATGTTCGTCCTCTCGGTGCTTGCCCCACACCTATTGTCTCCTCAGGTGCTTGCCCCACACCCGCAAAACAAACGCCTGACCACTGATAAACACCACCACACGCCCACCCGCTGCCGCTCACGTGCAAAGGTATAGGAGGCCGTCAACCGTCTAACGTCAACAACCTCTCCTCCCTCTCCACACGCAAACAACAACAAACAAACGTGCTGCAGTGCCCACCAACAGCCAAACGCCCATCTCCACAGTGTATACACCCGATTTTACCGTAACGCCTGACCACTGATAAACACCACAACACGCCCACCCGCTGCCGCTCACGTGCAAAGATATAGGAGGCCGTCAACCGTCTATCGTCAACAACCTCTCCTCCCTCTCCACACGCAAACAACAACAATCAAACGTGCTGCAGTGCCCACCAACATCCAAACGCCCATCCCCACAGTGTATACACCCGTCACACCTCCTTCCTCGGCGCTTGTTCTCCGCTTAACAGATCACCACCGTCTTATCTTACCTGGTTATATAACTGACCAAAATACTATCTACATAGGCTTTACACTCAGCTTGACCCCCCAAAATGTAAGATGAGTGTTTTTGCCTTACCCAACTTTTTAACTCAACCCACCCCCCATCGATCATTACCATTGTATTGGGTTGAGTTTTACATAATATAAATATAAATACAATAACAATAGAGGCCTACGTGTCGTATTACACGCTCTAAGGAGGTAAGTATAATAAGCCTTAATATTTCCCTCGTTATTATTGAGAACAACTATTAATTATGTCATAACGAGTTACAAGTTTATTAGCATTTCAAATAATACGGGCAACTCAACTGCACTATGTCCTATACAACACTGATCTTTACTAAATTAGAATGACAATAATCTGCTTAGGTTATCCGCTTTCATGAATTTCGACGAAATAACTCATGCACGGACTCCATTGGGAATGATGACTCACATTTACATAATGCACCTTTATAGAATCTTAACCTACACATTTGTATCGAATATTTATGGTACATACAAGCATACAATACAAAAATAATTAACCTTGATTACCTATGGGTAAGGGTGTTGACTACAAGAAGCGTTGTCCTACGTCACTCGGCTAGCAATGCTCTGCCTATAAGGAGAACACAGAACGTCCTGCTATATCGTTATTACCTCGACACGGCATCATACGCGATGTTTACATTTATACCAGTTTGTGTGAGTAGAAATATAAGATCTCGAGTAGGCTCAACATGTACAGTACTTTAAATCATAGTTGAAGAGCTATTAAACACACTGTTTTGATAGTAAAACATTTTTACTGACAAGCAGGAACCACCTTTATATACCCTAGTTGACGACGGGATCAGTTTCATGAAGGACACGATCAACATGAAGGATCTCGAAGAGGTTGAAATGAACGAAGAATTTACACTCGACAAAAACAAACACGTGAATATCATCTGCCTGAAAAAAGGCAAAGAGATACAGTTACTGAAGGCAGACAGCAGGTTAGTGAAATCTAAATATACGCGATACATCCGTGATATCTGAAAGGACATTAATCACAGTGAGAAAAGTTGCTCTTAATTTGTTATTTATACATAATAACATTTTCTGAAGTAGTTTTATCCTTTTTTGAAGCGTTATATTAAAGAAGTAAAAAAGAAAACATTCATCAGCTCATTGGTGCTCCATTGTAGAGAAGAGATTTACTATACATTTTTGACATATACGTATTTAGCAATTATTTAACATCATGAAATACAATGTCTTACTTTGAATTATGATTCCATGAAATGATGAAATTGAAAGTTGACCCCTGATTCTTCATTTGATGTAAGTGCGTGATCAACATGAAATAATAACAAAGCCGTATTATCATTGTGAAATTACACACGGACTTCGAAATAATCTCAGGCGAGCCCACACGATACACGCAAAGTTGTCGAATTTTCCATCGAGGCTTTTGTAACTGCTTCGTAATTTTTGGGCGCCCGCTACGGCGGGGGACTTGTATTGTCATGGGTTTGCGAAAACGTACACATTTTGGTATTTCTAGATATTATAGATGGAGGCCGCAATGTTTACTGATGGTCTCTTACTAACATTTACGTAACATTGAAATGTGAAGTTGTAGTGTATGAGTGCTATCGGCGTTTACGAACTATAAACGAGGCTGAATATCACGCTCGTTATTATAAGGATGGAGATAGTCACGCTCGGTTGACTTCTCGATATGAATTTGTACAGTATCTCAGCTATGCTGCATAGCTGTAATAATATTATAGCATAGCGATAACATCGCATGTACGTTGTACAGGGCATTAAGAGGTGTGAGGGGTGTACAGTTGTAGTTTACTTACACAGTCCGCTGTTCAATATCAACTCATCTGTAACATGACTGGTTTAATTATGAATTACTACATGTAGAGATCAGTGGGTTGGTCTTGGTAGTTTGGTATGTGGGTATAATATTAACACCAGGAAAGTTGGAGTCTTCAATTCCAAACTGCTGAGTTCTCTTCTAAACTTTCGTAAGTAATAATTATGATTAAGTCGCTTTTAAAATTATTACTTTATACATCAATCACATTGAATGATGAATAAATGAAGTGATGAATTCATAAATCATTAATTGATTGACTATTGACAGATATAATGATATTAATTGATTGATTGATTGATTGATTGATTGATTGATTGATTGATTGATTGATTGATTGATTGATTGATTGATTGATCAAATAGGTATTACTAAAAATAATAAATAAATTCATGAATGCATAGATTAATTAGATAATCCTTCAATGGATTAACTAGTCATTTAATTGAATTAATCGACTAATTTTAAAATTCAATGAATAGAAATAGTTATAAAGAATTTTAAAAAAAGAATAAATAATACATAAATATATAAATAATGTAAACATCCTATCTAGAGCTTAACGGGTTCGCCGACGGACAAGTTTAAATGACTGTTAAAACTTTCGTCAGGATTAGCTCTGACTTCTTCAGGACCAAATTATCATAATATAATAATTTATCTTACAATCCTATCTAGATTTATCTATTTAATATATTTGTAATTAATCAAAAATCCCATCTAGATTTATCTATTTAATATATTTGTAATTAATCAAATGAAGAATGTTCATTTGAGCGCCCATTCCTTTGGAAAGGAATTTTTATTTGTCATTGTATCTGAAGTAATATTGTCATCAAAAGGTTCACAAATCCATATGAAACCGCCGCGTAAGTGGACATAAACATACAGGATCAGATAACTTACGGCGTCTTGTTAACGATGTTTCTATAAGTTGTCCAATAATTCTTATTTATTTTTAGGTTTGACATCTTTTCATTTGAAACCAATGTTTTAAAACTCCGAAAATAAGATGAATAGGAATATTATGTAACCAAATAGTTTTATTTTCAATAGTTAAATCCTAAATTTGGCAACAAAATATGTGAGTTTCAATAACATATCACACATCTTCTCTAGTAATAAACGATATTTACTAAGTAAAGTCTACTGGGCCCCCAAGCCGAGCTCAGACCTGTCATCAATATCGCAATAGCCCCGGATATTTCTCCTAAGAGCACTTGCGAAAAGACTCATAAATTGCTTCTTATCATATCACTGAAACATACGGGGCCGTATTCTCGTACGTAGTTAGACACGATTTTAAGATAAACACGCGTCTAACTTTGACTTTAGACACGGCGTTCAACTAAACGCAATTCTCGTACATTTGTTTTACTTAAACACGCGTCTAACTCGCCGAAATGTGTTTAACTTTAAACATGGGTATGGGGGTAGTTTAATGCGTGTTTAACTAAACTCGCGCACCAACTGTATGCCTTGAATGATCACTCATCCGTGCCCGGTGCAAGCTGACGTGCGGATCGCGTAGTCTTGAAAAGTACCGTGTATTTAAGGCATTCGGTCGACATTTATTGTACTCCATTAGGGCCACA
The DNA here is from genome assembly GCA_035610835.1 of Ophiura sarsii. Lineage (NCBI taxonomy): Eukaryota > Metazoa > Echinodermata > Ophiuroidea > Amphilepidida > Ophiuridae > Ophiura > Ophiura sarsii. The sequence goes on along the minus strand of CM069451.1, from coordinate 46,443,957 downwards.
ATGAATTAAATACCTGTATACAGTCAACGCAGGACAACTCTGGGAACGAGATTTGCAGAGTTTAAAATCGTGTTTTGTTAAACGTATTCCATTGTAAATAGGAGGGGAGGGGTATAGTATACAAATTTGAGATAGTATACAAATATTGACTACAATGAGGGGCATGGTTCAAATTATAGGCCCAAGGTGATCTCGAAACCAGACTATGCCCCTCGGCTAACGCCTCGGGGCATAGTCTGGTTTCGAGATCACCGAGGGCCTATCATTTGAACCGTGACCCGAATGAAAGCAGTCAATATTTGATTTATATACCAAATATATAGATTGTTGTCATTTGATTGGTTAAAAGAACATTTTCTATCAACATATTCACCTTAGGTCAACCAAAGTTTAAGACCAAACCTTCACCATTCTGTTGCCTAAAGTAGAATTGGACAAAAATATCGATTTCCGAATTTGGAAGGTTTGTCATACTATTCTTACCGTAGCGATTCTAACAGGATTTCACTTGACAATTTGCATTAAGGCTATGGCGGAATCCATCATTGACAACCAGAGCTGTTTGTTTTAGTCATCTTAAAACGGTACAACAATGTGAAACTGATCATGAAAAATTGTAAATAAAAACCTTTACGCAGCAGACGAATTCAGACGAATATGCAATGTCAAAGGTCAGCGGTCAATCACCGCGTAAATATATACAGGGTGTTCAAAACGAAATTGTTCGCCGTATTATTATGTTTCGTCAATCGGGGCGATTCGGATGTTTCAAACGGGTTGCGGACCCGGTCGCGGAATGCGAATCGCTTGACTCGTGAACCATGGGGTGTGACGTCATCAAAAAAGACAATGCCCTGGCGGCATAGTTGTTTTTCATGACGTCATACAGAAATTGAAGGCATAGCTTGATTATCCCCTCACTTTTAACCAATCAAATGACAGGAATCTATGTTTGCGGTATATAATCTGGTATAGTCTGGATTCGAGATCACCGAGATCACTATTTACGGCGCACTTGCGCCGTAAATAGTCTTCTTGGGAGCCGTAAATAGTTCTTTTGGCAAAATAGCGTGTTTATTTTTGATCATGTGACCCACTTTTAACCAATCAATGGACAAGAATATATGAATGACGTATGCCCGGGTATAATTGTTTTTCATGACGTCTTATTAAAATTGAAGGCATAGCTTAATTATCCCCTCACTTTTAACCAATCAAATTACAGGAATCTATGTATGCGGTTTATAAGATCAATTATCCAGATGTGTTGTTAGCAATTGCACAACTGTCCATGACTTAACCGGAAATTTTATGTACCAATATGTCAGGCATGGCCCCTAGTTTTGAACGTGTTTCATTTCTGATTGGTTGCCATGGTAACCAACACAGTTTTATACGGTCCAATGTGATTCTTACAAAAACCTGGTTAGACAAAAACTGGTCAGATAAAGATGGTCAAGGTTACTAAACACATGTTGGTCGCGGCGGTAGTCATACTTTAGTAAAATCAATTCTAAATTGGCGAGAAATATGCGATTTTTATCCGGGCAAAAACGTAATCCAAGCTTTTTTACGCGAGCTATTTTGGTATACGAACCCGTCATATGCGATTACAGTGCGACATGTTGCGTCATGGGAACATTTGCCCGCCCACGATCTTTGTTAATTGTAAGCAGGTTTGCCAATTGGGAACTGACTTAACTATACATGTATATATACATCGGCTTTTCAACTTTGTGTTTCATATTTGCAGTGAACAGATGGAGGAGTGGGACCGGGAACTGGTGAAAATCTTACAGCCACTGGGGTGGAAAAACCTAGAACCAGAGAGCACCATAGAAGGGCTGGATAAAAATAGGTTTTGTTTATGTGTCAGACTTATTCAAAGACGATGGGGAAATGTATACATTTGATGAAATAAAGGACAGATTTGTTCATCCAGCAAATGCTTGTATACAATACATAGCTGTAAAACAAGCAATACCTACTTTGTGGAAGAATGAAAGAACAGGTACTAGATCGGATGGTATAACGTTCAAGTATAATAATGGTAACACTTCATTAGAACTTTGTACAACAAAAATATATCGAAATGCAATGATAGATAAAATAAATACAAAACCAATTTGCGAATTGTTTTGGGAAACAAAATTCGAGTATAACAATTTTGAGTGGAGCGAAATTTGGGGCAAACATATTAAGCAAATTAAGGAACCACGACTCATGACATTAAACTGGAAAATAATTAGTAACATTTACCCAACGAAGATATTTCTCCACAAAATAGGTAAAGAGCATGATACTATATGTGACGTGTGTAATGAAATAGATTATATTGAACATTTCTTTTATTATTGTAAGAAAATAAAAAGTGTATGGACTGAAGTCAACAATATTGTATCGCAACGACACAATAGTTTAATTAAAGTATCAGTTACAGATGTATTATTTGGTTATAATAAAGAAGATGAAGACATAAACAATTCTATAAATAAAATAATAAGTGTTGGTAAATTAGTTATCAGCAAGTTCCGTTACGGGAACCACCCACATCTAATCAGCTTATTATTGTTTGAGCTGCAAATCAGAGAATTATAAAACGATGTTAAAAATGTAATTGTTTATTGTTTGTTTGTCTATGTATACCGGCATACCAAAGATATTTGTATGAATGGGGTTCAAAATTAAATATTATAAACATGATGTAAAACTTATAATAAAATCAAATATGAGTTTATATATACAAATAACTGGATACATAATGTATATAATGTAATGTTGAAAATTATGTAAACATGCCGTTACCTAATGATATCCAATGTAAACACGAAAAGCACATGAAAATGTGTTATTGAAATGAAAATGTGTAAAAGTGCTGAAAAGCATGAAAATGTGTAAACATGCTGAAAAGCATATAAAAATGTGTTAAACATGACATGCAATGTAAACATGCTGAAAAGCATATACAAATGTGTAAACATGCCGAAAAGCATATAAAAATATAAAAATGCTGAAAAGAAAATGTAATGATATTCAATGTTAACATGAAAAGCACATGAAAATGTGTTATGTGTTATGTAATTGTGTAAACATGCTGAAAAGCATATGAAAATGTACTAGTATATGAAAATATGCTATACATGATATGAAATGTAAACATGCTGAAAAGCATATGAAAATGTGCTATACATGATATGAAATGTAAACATGCTGAAAAACATATGAAAATGTACTTGTATATGAAAATGTGCCGTACATAAAATGAAAATTATGAATGTAAACATGCCGAAAAGCATATAAAAATATAAAAATGCTGAAAAGAAAAGGTAATGATATTCAATGTTAACATGAAAAGCACATGAAAATGTGTTATGTGTTATGTAATTGTGTAAACATGCTGAAAAGCATATGAAAATGTACTAGTATATGAAAATGTGCTATACATGATATGAAATGTAAACATGCTGAAAAGCATATGAAAATGTACTTGTATATGAAAATGTGCTATACATAAAATGTGAAAATTATGAATGAAAATGCAATGTAAACATGATGAAATTATGTGAAATGTGAAAATTATGATAGAAATAAACAATAAAAGATAAAAATAAAAAAATAGAAGGGCTGAAACGACGTATGACCAATCCGGGACTACGACCGGGTCATGTACACGACCCCAGACAAACAGTTTCCGCCGTCGAACCAGCAGGGTGGCTTCCGAGGGATCCAACAGGTGAGCAGAGGTCATATGTTATGCACGTGACTTGGGGCGGGGTACCGTCATTTAGCGCAGGAGATGGTCACGCATGGGAGGAGTACTTCCATGGTTCACGCGAGTCATTCGTGCATCCCATAGTACAACTGAAATGCACGAATGGCGTATGTATGGATGCCTGGACTTTGTGTGATTTTTCAAGCATGCGCAATTTCCTGATCGATTTGTATTCTCGATTTAGTGAGAGTGTGGCCAGGTTGATAACCAATGTATGTGATGTGACGTCAGAGTTTGTAATGAGTGACGCAGAATTTCCACACTGTTTACGCGATCCGTTCTTTGATTACGTCGTAGGGTTATTCTATTTGTACAAAAATGGTCCACCGTTTATATACTATAGTTTGATCATCTCCAAATTGGCGAGAAGTATTCGGTTTTTATCCAAAAGTAATCGAAGCGTGCTCGCGCGATTATGATCGCACGCACGCGGTTTTGTCACGCATGATGCACAGTGCGTGTGTTGTTATCATGCGCGTTCGCGTCCTTCTGTATTCATTCGTTGCTTTTAAGAAGGCTGATCAAACTATAATAGTCCGAGTCTGAGTCGTAGCATTTACGCGGCAGGAAATTGTATCATCATGTCAAAGCACAAACACAACGACAACAACCCCTTACTTCATTGTTAATAGCCTTTTCAAACTGGCCCAACGATCGGGGATGGTACATTTGGTGACCCCACTTGTCTGACCCGACTTTTCTGACCCTACTTATTTTGAATTTTAGAATCAATAAACATAGGCCTATGTTATTTGGTATCAACATCTTCCGAGTAACAATTATAAGATCATTAGCCACTTCTATTAGCAGCAAATGGATTTTAAAATGTTATGAACAAGTTCGATCGCCACCTCGAACGACTTACTCTCATTTTCGTTATGATTATTCTTAGTCTCGTATTGCAGTCGTTTTTGTTGTATTTTTAATACGTCCCGCTTTATTACCTATGTGTTTACACGGTAGTCGCTGATAATTTTAAAGCGACTGGAACTCAAGTAGATACTAAGCCGCAAGCATGCGCTTCAGGCGAAGATCCCTGTGCATAGCGATTGCATGGGCAGATGGGCAGGAATCCACGCCGAAGGCATTGGTAGTTACTACACCGCAAGCATGCGCTTCAGGCGAAGATCACTGTGCATAGCGATTGCATGGGCAGATAGGCAGGAATCTGCGCCGAAGGCAGAGATTATTAGCAGCGTGCGTAATTCCAATGCATGAACGAGGTGGGGAATAAAAATGCAATAAAAGCGCTTTAAAAACAGGGTTTCTGTTGTCAATTCGTTGTAATATTCATGTATTACTTGTCATTGTTACACCGTAACGTTACACGAGAAAAAAAGTGGGGTCACTGCCATAGGCGTGCGCAGGATTTTTTTACCCGGGGGGCTTAAAAATAAATTTCATTGGTTCGCACCGCTATCCGCGGTAACGAGTCTGAGGGGGATGTGCCCCTTGGATTGGATTTTTGACTTGGATTGGATTTTTTGGAATATTGGCTATTGTCAAAAGAAAGGTTTTACCGGGAGTTTAACAAACCGTTCCTGAAGCCATGTTGTTAAGTTTGACTTATAATATGAAACTTATTTGCGCGTAGCGCGCCAAAAATGGCTATTTTACTAAAAAGGTCCATAAAACGTTTGTGAAGCCATCTTGTTCCAATTGAATAACAAAGTAGTATGAAAATAATTGGCGCGGAACGCGCAAAAAATTTGCTATATGTAAAAATAAAGGTTTAGAAAAACGTTCTTGAAGCCATCTCGTTAAGCTTGAATAATAATCGGTGAAACTAATATGCGCGTAGCGCGCAAAAAATGTCTATTCTAACACTATAAAGTTTCAGAAAACGTTTATGAAGCCATCTTGTTGAAATTGAATAACACAAAATAAAAAATAATTCCCGCGGAGCGCAAAAAAATTGGCTATTGTAAAAATAAAGGTTTAGAATTTCTTTTTGAAGCTATCCTGTTAAGCTTGAATGATAAATAATCAGTGAAACTAATACGCGCGTAGCGCGCTAAAAAATGTCTATTTTAACAATAAAAAGATCCAGAAAACGTTTCTAAAGCCATCTTGTTCAAATTGAATAATAAAATATTAAAAAAAAATAGCTATTGTAAAAAGAAAGGTTAAAAAAACCGTTCCTGAAACTATCTTGTTAAGCTTGAATAATAAAACATTCCAACTAATTCGCGCGTAGCGCGCAAAAATTGGTTATTTTTACACTGAAATGGTCCTGAAAACTTTCCTGAAGCAATCTTGTTAAGCTTGAATAATAAAACATTGAAAATAATTTGTGCAAAAAATGGTTATTTTAACACTAAAATGGTCCTGAAAAACGTTCATAAAGCCATTTTGTTTAAGCTTGAATAATAAAAAAATGAAACCAATTGGCTCGAAACGAGCAATAATGTCTAGTTTACTAACTAAAATGGTCCAGAAAACGTTCTTGAAACATGTTGCAACGTTGTTATAAAGCTGGAATAAACATTGAAAATGCTATTTTAACACTAAAAAGCTCCAGAAAAACGTTTCTGAGCGTACAAATTGTCACTTTTTTAAAACTAAAATGGTCCAGATAAACGTTCCGTAAGCCATCTTTTTATAACTTGAATAAAGAAACATTGAATCTAACTTGCGCGAAGCGCTCCAAAATTTCTAGCTTTCCCCCCTAAAATGGTCCAGGAAACGTTACTGAAACCATGTTGTTAAGCTTGAATAGCAAAGGCGTATAGGTAGGTATTCATATTGGGGGGGGGTGGACGTGAAATGAAAATGAACCGACAAGACTTTTGTGAGCAAAGAAATGCGCGCGAAGCGCGCGAAATTTTTCGACTTTACGCCTATTTTTGGCACGATCGAGGTACATTTTGACTCTTAAACAAGCTTGTAGCAAAGAATGTTGCACTTTGGGGACACATGCGAGCATAGCGCGCGAAAATTGTTCATCTGTGTACTTTTGACCATCATAATTCCATGAATCCTGTGGTCAAATGAACCGACGTCAATATTGGGGGGGGGGGGAGGGGGCGATCGTTCCCCCTCACCCCCCCCCCCCCCCCCCGCCCCCAGCGACGCCACTGTTGAATAGTTAAATATTGAAACTAATTCGCGCAAAAAAAATGGGTTTTTTTGGGGGGGGGGGGCATCGTCCCCATACCGTGACAATGATGGGGGAATCATAAAAATTGATTTTTTTTGGGGGGGGGGGGCATCGTACCCACCGTGACAATGATGGGGGGGGAGCACTCCCCGCTTGCACTGTCTATGCTCGTTACCCTTTCTCCTTGTCTTCCTTTTTCTATTTTTTACTCTTTTGCAAATGGGGGGGGGGGGGGGGGGGGGGGCTGTCTCCCTGGTTACGCCAATGGTGATTCAGAGGGCCGAGTTGTTGGGTTTTAACTTGCCTGGATGACCTAAAACTCTCCTTGCTATCAATATTTACTTTCGTTATAAAACACTCACATGGTGGTTCAGAGACGTAGAGAAAAAGTGAGAGACACTAATCAAAGCTCCCGGCCTCTCCTTTTCCCTCCCCTCCTCCTCCCGGACACTCAACTTTTTGGGGTAGGGGGGTGCCACCCAGGGTCTCAATTAGGGGGGGGGGGGGGGGGGCTACAGACTGAACTGAGTCGATTTTATTACAAAAAATAGGGTCTTAGGAACTGAGTTTTTTCTTCAAAAAGTAGGTCTTGAGAACTGGCCTATGGTTCAATTTTTGATTAGCAAGAACGCAAATTTGCGTGTTTTTTTGGGGGGGGGCTTAAGAACGCAAAAGGTTCGAAGAATTGGGGTTTGGAACGCAAAATTTCGCGATTTTTGAATTTTCAATCAAATTGGAGTCTTAAGAACTGATGCAGGCTCAAAAGGGGTGTCATAAGAACTAGCAGCAGAGGGTGAAAAGGGGTCTTCAGCACGGCACATACCTTATTATATCTATACCCTTTTTACAATGTCAGTGCCCCCGACTCCTCCTCCCCCTCCCTTCCTCCTCTCCCCTCCTCCTCTCCTCTCCTCCCCTCCCCCTCCTCTCCTCCCCTCCCCTCCCCTCCTCCTCCTCCTCCCTCTCCCCTCCCCTCCCTTTTCCCCCTCTTTTTTTTTTTTACCCTCTGGGGACCCGGGTAGTGGAGCGGATATGTAACAAAAAATGGCCAAGATGTTCACTTTTGGCAGGAAGCATGAAAATTGGCATATAGGGGTGTTTTGATGCACTGATTTCAAAAAGCCAGGAACCCACATTTTTCGAGCAATGGTGCGGCCGCCATCTTGGATTTCAAAATGGCCGCCATTCAAATATAGGGGATTTAGTAAAATTGCTCTAAATAAAATATTTTTGAGATTCATACCATGAAATTTCACCAATATGTTCTCTATAACACGGTGCATAATTTTAGGTGAATAGGTTGTGCCAGTTGTACTTTGTTTATTACTTGTTACCATGGAAACCATCAAAAATAGACATTTTTGGGCAAAAATACCTCTAAAACCACTCTTATTTGGATGTTTTTGTCATCTATTCATCATGAAATTGCTTTTAGTATCATCTGCAATTATACATAATTTGGATGAGAAATTTGCATTTCAATTTTGAGTGGTATCCATGGAAACTTTTTCAATGGCGGTTTGACGAAATATATGTCAAAATCACTCATTTTCACTCATTTTCACCAATCTATTGCTGGTAAAACACTATTATAGTGAATCGGGTGTGAAAAAGATGTTCACTACTGGCAGGCAGAATTAAAATGAGCTTAAAGGAGTGTTTTTAAGCGCTGATTTCAAAAATCAAGGAACCCACGTTTTTCGAGCAATGGTGCGGCGGCCATCTTGGATTTCAAAATGGCCGCCATTCAAACATAGTAGATTTAGTAAAATTGCTCTAAATCAACTATTTTTGAGATTTATACCCCGAGATTTCACCAATATGTTCTCTATCACATGCTGCCTAATTTTAGATGGATTGGTTGTACCATTTGTAATTTGGTTATTGCTTGTTACCATGGAAACCATCAAAAACAGACATTTTCAAGGGAAAATACCTGTAAAATTGCTCTTAATCAACTATATTTGACATTTATACCCCGATATTTCACACGTATGTTCTCTATAACATGGTGGATAATATTAGATGGGTTGGTTGTGCCAGTTGTGCTTTGTTTATTACTTGTTACCATGGAAACTATCAAAAATAGACATTTATGGGCAGAAATACCTGTTTTATAATGTTATGATCTGTATTTATATATATGTTGATGATAATGTTTTGAGTGGTTTCCATGGACACCTTTTAAATGGCGGTTGAACTAAAAGGTCAAAATCACTCCTTTTCAACAATTTTCACAAATGTTCACCAATCCACGGCTTGTAGTTTTTTGCCCTGTAGTCAATTGAGCTGGCCTTCCCGGTCAAAGCCGTTGGGGTGGCACATGACCACCCAGGAGGTACTCTAATGACAGGAACAAACTGGTATGGTAAGGGCCAGCCAAAATGTAATGATCCCATACAGTTGGGAAACGAGCAGGGGTCCATACAACGCCGGGATACAACGGTCACCCAAATCAGTGTAAAAATATGATATGTTAGTATGGACAGAGGTGTTTGTATTTGTGATTTAGTCATTTTTGACAACGAAAGAATATACATCGAACATTATCTGTAGTGCAAGTTTCAGAGCTTTGTCAATACATTTTCTGAGTGAAAACAAAAGTTCATACCTGAGGATTGAGAAGCGGTATATGCAAAAGCATCGATAGCCAGTACACAGTGAGGCAAGAGGGTGCCTAGACTGAAAGATAGTCATCTTTCATGTTTGGTGCCTAGACGGATAATCATTCAAATTATCCTTAAAAAGTAGGATAATGTAGAGAGATTAGCCGGCTAAAAAGCGGTGAGAGCTCTGTAGAAACAACGTTCAGCGAAATTAGACAGCTAATCGGAAATTGCTACGAGCATGAGACGCATCATTGATCATAGATACCAATAAACTGTTGATGAATTAATGTGATGGGATCGATTATAGGATAGCGTTGAATTGAGTTGTTGTTCATTTTCATTAGTATTTAAATTTTAGCCTTTTGCTATATCATGGACGTAGCACGGATGCAATCTTCCTTTCTATTTTTATTCAATCCCTATTATTCCCACCATGTTTCTATATAACATGTGTGTTCCTTCTATGCACCTTCATCATGTTCATGCTTTGCTTGTACTATTATTTCTTAAGATGGTAGATTATTAAGGTGGTAGATAGTCTAAACGACTTCTTCTCTCTGTGAACACCCATATGATGATCTACTTTGGTCACATCTCACGACGAGACGCAAGGGTTACAACTTAGAGAAGGTTATTATGCAAGGCATGATTGAAGGGAAGAGAAAGAAAGGCAGATCTTGGTCCTGATGGATTGACCAAATAATATCTATTACTGGACTCCCTCTCTGTGATTGTTACTCCTTTGCTGAAAATCATCATCTGCGGCGCAGTATCTGCGAGGTCACGAGCAGTCAGTCATGACAGGAACCAACCAACCATCCATTTCATCACCCTTATAGTCTACTGCAATAGTTCCCCAGGAGTAGCTCTCTACTGATCATTGTCATTATGGGTAAATTAGGTCGGGAATTTGCGTTTTTTAAAGAGGACTAATTGTGCTGCCTAGTTTTGTAAAAAAGTGCATATGTTTTGCACAAAAAAAAGCACACATGCCTGAAAAACACACAAGATGGACGCAAACAAATGTGCTGTTGGATGTTTTTATCGCATTTTACCGATTGATAGGCTAAATAAGTTTCCCCGAAGCAGAGCTAATCAGCGCTGATCACTCGTATAGCTTGCCCGACCGGGCCAAAATAACCGGGCATGTGTTTGATTACGAGGGCGGATCAGTGCTCCAGCTACACAAGAAAATACTTTCTTTATTGTGTTATGCCATACTTTTTACCACATTCTTAGCTTCCTCTGCCGTAAATTTCTTGCAGGCTTTTAAGATATTAGCCGTCTTTTGCATGTCTGTAGAAACAGTACAGCTAAAGTTTATCCTCTAGCCGCTGATAAAGTGTATGGCAAACTGAAATCGCATGGCATGCTGACTAAGCTATCCAGTGGTAGTAGTCTCCGCTGTCTCCACTGGAGTGCAACAGGGTATATTACATGCTGGCTTCTTTCCTTGTTGCAATATTTGAAGACTACAATTATTGAAGAAGGCTGCATGTGATCTTGACTGAGGAGTTGTGACACATCTACTTTCCTTGAGACGGCATCCTGCCCTTGTTCTAAAACGACCTACATTTTGCAGATGACTTCGCCTTACTTGAGACCACAATTATGTGAGCTCAGCTGACAAATACTGCTACAGCAGCAAATGACCTTGGCCTCATCATTAATTAATGTATCCAAAACAGTATAGATGACTGCCAACTGATGCAGTCCTCACCTAACACTCCAGGTATATTGGTATGCTATCAGCCATGTGGCGGATTTCAGGTATCTTGGTTCTATTATGGCACATATTTCAGGTATCTGTGGGTCTATTATAGCATCGGGCGCCATTAAGTGACCTTAAAATATGCAGGACTTAGCATGGTGTGCATTCGGGAAGTTAGAATGTCAGTAGAGGAGCCCTAGCTATCACAACAAAAGTGAAACTATTCAACACGTGTGACACGTTTGCTGCATGGCTGTGAATCTCAAGATATGGAATGCAATATTAATGCCTCTGCTATCTCTTGCTACAGGATAATCCTTAACACTTTCCACGCGGCTATTAGTTTTGCCATATATACAAAGCAGATTTTTCAGTAACCTCTCCCAATTTTCAAAGTTTACCTCAAGGATAACCAAGACTAGGCTTGTTTGTATTTCTTTCAATGCTTTTCTCATGGTGATTCCAAAGAGGGTATTGAAATTCAATGCAATATGTCATTTTTAACATTTTGTGAAATTTTAGAATGTCGTCTGCAGACGCCTGCCGCGTGGAAAGTGTTAAATAACGCACGGATCATGCTCCAAACCACAATTTATGACATGGCCAACTTACAGAGCCTTTTATCCACCGTGTAAAGTGCCGACAGCTGAGAATCCTTGATGAAGAGCAATGTATGCCACCTACATATACTAATTGCCGAAGGTTAGGCTTGCACGACCTGGTCGCCCAAAGAAGACCTGGTCGTCAATGTACATCATATTTGACCTACATGTATATACAACACGTAATAGTGGACAATGAAAGCTTGATTCAAGAACGACTGTGACAGATAATCACTCTTGCTGAAGACCTACGTACATAGAGAAAACGTCTAGTCGCCTGCTCTTCAGATGAAGGATGATGATATATTATCACGAAAGCGCTTTTGCCCCTTAACATTATCACAGGCATTACGGAATATTTAAGGCTACAATGGGACAGAAGAAATTTTGCAACGCGAGCACACAATCTTTTGTGTGTGAATTAAATTAAAACATTTTTAATATTAATTTTGAAAATATTAAGTTGTCTTGACCATCACAGAATCTCGATCAGTTGCACACTATTTCGACTCTAAAATGTGCACACAATGCACTGCAATCGTAACCCTTGACCTTCTCTTGCAGGTTTTAAAGATATTAGCCATCTTTTGCGAAAAACTAGAAACAGTACAGCTCAAATGCATCTGCTTCTCTAGCCGGTTATCTTGTCGCTGTTAAATAGCAGGGACTATGTAGAAAACGGTCTAAAGTCTGCATTAAAGAAAATGCCACCTAAAATGGTTGTCACCTCCATGATGCAAGAGGGTGCCTATACTGAATTTAAAAATGGTGCCTAAACTTGATTTGAGGGATTGGTCGTCTACCTGCGAGAGGGTGCCTAGACTGAAAGCCTATAGTCGTCTCCATTACGAATGGTGCAGATAAACATTAAAAATGGTGCCTATACATGGGTACTTCGTCGTTTCCCTAAGAGAGAGTACGTAGACTGAAAGCTTGGACGTCTCCCATCAAGATAGGGTGCTTAAACTGTAAGCTTTAAGTGAATGAACAAAGAAGAGCGAAATTAGGATCAAGAATTATTGCTTGATTTATAGGTACATACGTAAACAATGGCGAGAAAAGGACATGAAACCATTGCCTGTAGATTCAAGACAAAATGACGAATAAGAATTATTGCTTGATTTAGGTACGAACATGAACAATGGTGAGGACAGGACCTCAAACCACTGCATGTAGAAGTGTGAATGCAAGGCAAGGTAATGATCGAGAATCATTGTGTCATTATGAGGACAGGACCTCAAACCATTGCCTGTATGCAAGGCAAGATAATGATCGAGAATTATTGCTTGATTATTAGGTACAAACTTAAACAATGGTGAAGGCAGGACCTTCAAGTTTCTAAATGTTATATACTACACGTATTTTCTAAAACACAATTAGAAATAATAAACGACTTCTTCATTCTATCAACACCCAAATGCTGAGCTACTTTGCCCACATCTCACGACGCAGTGGTAACCACTTAGAGAAGGTTATTACACTGTTAGAACGTTGGGCAATTATTTAGCGTTGGGTAAACTATGAACAACCCTGTTGTTGGGTAAATAAATTTCGTCGCTATTCTTTCAAAACCTCGTATTTCCAACTTACCTCGAAATTGATTTTTGTGTGTTTATCATGATGTCAGAGACATTATGCAAATTATGGTAATGTTTTTATTTGTCACATTCAGAAGGCAGACAAATTTAGCTTTTTCAGCACCTGTGTTTCAAAACCTCGTATGTATACGAGGTTTTGAAACACAAGTGCTGACCATGTGCTGAGGGGAAACTTCCAACTTTCTTGATATTTCGCAGCAAATGTGTGAACTAGAGATGAGATTTTATTGCAAATGGCTTGAATTGATATACGGACTGGTTTATGGCAGTTTTTTCGTTTCTATTCTTTCAAAACCTTGTATCTCCAACTTTCTTTTTTTTCATCCACACTGAAATATACACCTAGCACATAAAGTCCCTGACCAGGTGCTTTGAGGTTGGTTAATTCAAAATATATGATCGGTACCAAAAATCTGAGATATACTCTAAATGAGCAAATTTCGTCTCCGCAGTTTGATACCTCATTCAACAAAATCGAATGGATACTTTTAAAGTTATGTCGATTTCAATGACCGCGCATGCAACAGAAATGTTGCACTAGGTATAGGAAATCATTGATTTGTGTGTGATTTACCATAGACGGTAAAAATCCATGTTTTACCCGTCTATGGATTTACGCACTGAAAAACTCACAGCTTATCAGCTAAGACTTGTATTCCTCACAGCCAGATACACCCTTTGTCCCGCACATTGCGGTTATCACTAAAGACCCATTCATCTGTCTCGTTCAGATAGCACACAGTTATGACAGTAATCACACACAAATCAATGATTCCTATACCTAGTGCAACATTTCTGTTGCATGCGCGGTCATTGAAATCGCCATAACTTTAAAAGTATTCATTCGATTTTGTTGAATGAGGTATCAAACTGCGGAGAAGAAATTTGCTCATTGAATGTATATCTCAGATTTTTGGTACCGATTATATATTATGAATTAGTCAACCTCAAAGCACCTGGTCAGGGACTTTATGTGCTAGGTGTATATTGAACTGTTGTGTTTAGAAACTAATAGAGTGGTGAACATTTTGAAATTGTTGAAAAAGGAGTGATTTCGACCTTTTTGTTCACCAAACTGCCATTTAAAAGGTTCCATGGAGACCACTCAATTAAAATGCCAGTTTATAACCTAAATTATGTACATTTGTACGTGTAGGCCTATACATGTGTAAGTTATGTACATTGCAGATGATACTAAAACAATATCACAGTGAATAGTGGACAAATAAGAGTAATATTACAGGTATTTCTGCCCATAAATGTCTATTTTTTATGGTTTCCATGGTAACAAGTAATAAACAAAGCACAACTGGCACAACCAACCCATCTTAAATTATGCACCATGTTATAGAGAACATACTTGTGAAATATTGGGGTATAAATGTCAAATATAGTTGATTAAGAGCAATTTTACAGGTATATTCCCTTGAAAATGCCTGTTTTTGATGGTTTCCATGGTAACAAGCAATAACCAAATTACAAATGGTACAACCAATCTATCTAAAATTAGGCAGCATGTGATAGAGAACATATTGGTGAAATCTCGGGGTATAAATCTCAAAAATAGTTGATTTAGAGCAATTTTACTAAATCTATTATGTTTGAATGGCGGCCATTTTGAAATCCAAGATGGCCGCCGCACCATTGCTCGGAAAATGTGGGTTCCTTGATTTTTGAAATCAGCGCTTCAAAACACTCCTTTAAGCCAATTTTAATTCTTCCTGCCAGTAGTGAACATCTTTTTCACACCCGATTCACTATAATAGTGTTTTACCAGCAATAGATTGGTGAAAATGAGTGAAAATGAGTGATTTTGACATATATTTCGTCAAACCGCCATTGAAAAAGTTTCCATGGATACCACTCAAAATTGAAATGCAAATTTCTCATCCAAATTATGTATAATTGCAGATGATACTAAAAGCAATTTCATGATGAATAGATGACAAAAACATCCAAGTAAGAGTGATTTTAGAGGTATTTTTGCCCAAAAATGTCTATTTTTGATGGTTTCCATGGTAACAAGTAATAAACAAAGTACAACTGGCACAACCTATCCACTTAAAATTATGCACCGTGTTATAGAGAACATATTGGTGAAATCTCATGGTATAAATGTCAAAAATATTTTATTTAGAGCAATTTTACTAAATCTCCTATATTTGAATGGCGGCCATTTTGAAATCCAAGATGGCCGCCACACCATTGCTCGAAAAATGTGGGTTCCTGGCTTTTTGAAATCAGTGCATCAAAACACCCCTATATGCCAATTTTCATGCTTCCTGCCAAAAGTGAACATCTTTTTCACATATCCGCTCCACTAGGGGGGCTTGAGCCCCCAAAGCCCCCCCCCCCCCCCCCCCCCCCCCCCCCCCCCCCCTGGGCACGCGCCTGCACTCAGGTGGGGTCAGAAAAGACAAGTGGGGTCACCATATGTACCAACCCCAACGATCGGTCGTCTTTTTGTAGGATCAAATACAGTCGTTTATTGCGATTGATAGCCGACAATTCTCGGTGTGAATACAATAATTGATGATCGATCAAATGTTTGCGCATGTTTTGAAACAGCTGAATATAGCGGCGATCGATCGAAATTTGATCGATCATCGGACGGGTCAGTGTGAAAAGGATTATTGCCACCACGTTTTACCGGCTCCATTGATTGGTCTTTCCAGCGTCATCACAGTTAAGACATGAACGTCACTTGTAGTATGATATGGTGCGTACACAACTCCCTGGTCAATGCTAGTAACAAAACATGCACAAATGTCTATACCGGAAACATGATTTAAGCCCCAATAGTATGCTAGCGAGATCTGATGTTCAAATATTCCACAACCGTATTATCGGTCTAGTATTATCATTCTATTATCTTACAATCACAGGTGTGTACGAAATCACCGGCATATGCCATATCACAATCCATGATGATCCCGATGATGATGAAGAACATGAGTATGAAAACATCCTAAAACCATTACCGCCTCGTCGAGTGGAAAGCTTGAACTCGGAGAGACGACAACATAGTCCCGACAGAGCAGCGACAACTGCTACGGACTTCAAAGAAGAACTTGATATAACCTTGCGCAAAATGCAATGCGGTGCAATATCAGTCTCGAGCAAATCAGGTATTCATACAAGGAGTAATGTGGCCACAGTTTCACCAGCTCAACCGGTAGCCGAACGGTCACCAAGAGCACTAACAGGAGGAATAGATGAGAAAAAACAATCGGAAAAAAAGAAACGAGCACCCAATCCGCCCCCAGTGGCGAAGAAGCCTAGTGTCCAATTGAAAACTGGAAAATTGCGGGGGAGTGCACAGGTGGTAAAAAGGGATGAAATTGTCAACCAACTGAGAGAATACACCAAGTGAGTATAGTTTTCCAAACCAGATATCTTCGTATTGTGTAGGGGTGTGTGTTTGTGGTGAGGGGGGGGGGGGGGGGGGGGGCCTTTACATCAACGAATTATGTGTATGGAAATCCAAAGCAACATACCATATTTCAAGTATTAGGCATCAACAGTTGGATAGCCCCTTCACCTCGAGTTTTTTATATGCCTAAGAATGCCAACTTATTACAAATGGACATGGGATGGAATTACATAAGGGATCACGTAGAGTCAATTGAGGTCATTTAGGTGACGAATTTGTAATTTATAAACATTTTTTATTTATTTTAAAATTATGTGTAAGGGGATGCCAAGCAACATATATTACCGTATTATGGGTGGATATCAAGCAATCAGCGTATTACATTATGAGTAAGAGCCTCAATATTAACATCCGTCATACGCGTCATCGTATGACAAAGCTATCATAATCATTGACGAGACTAGTTAACGACCAGCGACTGAGGCAGACTGGTTCTGTGGACGATTGTTTTACTGATGGTATCCGAATTTCAAAATAAAAACTCGCCATACCGTCATATTGATTCACAATGTCTCTCATTCATATTTCAATTTAGTAACTTTCGTAGATGTCAAGACAAAGATTCAATAAGGATAACACTAAAGAAAGACCATGTATCTAGTGGAAAGCGTCTGTGCCTGGTTAAAGTACACAACCTGACATGTTTCTGGTAAGACTGATGAGTTTTCCCTCTTTTTTGTGAACATGGGAAAATATCCAAATGATACGGCGATCGGGGTTTCTATGATGTTCTATTTCTGATTTTCGCGACTCTGACTTTTGGAGCCAAATGCCAGAATGGAACTGCTCCATGATTTTTGGCGAATAAGCCTACCAACTATTATACCAACTTTGATGGCGTGTCTAAGGTGGAATGATTTATATTTGGTCCCTAATATTCGTATAGTCGGCAGGGAAATCAAGAATCTGTCACTATTTCAAGCGCGCTTCTTGAGCATGTTATTTTTTACTTTAGTATTATTTTAAGACTAAAAAAATACAGTTCGTGTTTTTTTGTACCTATTTATTCCAGAGTCTCTTAACGCCAATATCGCTTTCTTAATTAAGGCGTTCATACTTTTTAACTAAAAATTACTACTAACAATTTGATTTTTTGCGCGATCTGTGTGTTATCTTTTATGCGGGCGAACTATATTTAACCCTCAAAATTAGTTTAAAGTCAGCTTCATGGCTAACAGCAAATCCTTATCCCAATTTGTCGGAGATAATTATTGTATGACGTCATTCGGATGGGGGGGGGGGGGTGGGGGGGGGGGGGTGTGACTCGACATCAACCAACCAGCTCCTTAATATGTGCTTATAGCTTATTTTGTGTACTGCAGTAAAAATACATAAACATAAATGATTAGGCATCCGAAAGGCCAAACCGAGCAAAAGCGATGCCTCAAAATACTGATAAGTATAAGCCTGTTAAGTTGCAACCACGTGACTTTTGTTAACAATAATCATCTATGATATCCAACGTACAGGTTCGATCATTGGAATCCAAAAGGTTGTCCACGGGAAGGAACGCTACATCCGGGTGACCAGATATTGTCCATCAATGGAATCGACCTGGAAGGCTGTGACATCAAATTTGCATATGACCTGATGGCCAAAATAAAAGGCGATGAGGTGAGACTTCATTTCTTAATTACACCAAGATCATCTGTCATTTTATTTGACTAGGGATAAGCTATTTTAAAAACAAATTTAAAGCAACTCTAACATTTTCCTTAAGTTTATATGATATTCTTGATCTTTGAAGTCCAAAATTTATATCATGTATAGGGTAACCCTGAAAATTCCGAGAAATAAGCCACCAATTTTCGACACCTGTACCTTTCCTGATTACATTGGCCACAGGATGGTCACATTGAGAGAAAAGCCGAATGTCGTTTGGAAGGACTACAATCATTATAGTGCACGGTGTGAAATTTGCATCAGCTATGCACCTGTATATTAAACGATATGAGGGTAACTTGCAAGATAAAGGTATGTTTTCCCAAATCTCTGGGAAGGAACCCCGATTGTTCTCTTGGCCACGTTTTCTGACCAAATTGATACAAGAAGAAATACATTTGTGAACGGTCGTGGCTAAGTTTAGCTCAAGTGACCTTTGAAGATATGTGACAAGAGTTTGTTTTGCCGTGAATGTATTTATCTCTTATTTGCAACTTTACATTTTGTGATCTTATTCAATTAAACAGATCCCTATGACGGTTCGTCGAGCACCTTACGCAAATGTGGTACACTTACAACGGACCGAGACTTGCACTGATCTTGGAATTAAAGTACATGGAAATTTGGTACGTCATTGAGAAATTGGGAGTGTAGGTTGAGGTTAGCTCTGATACAGGGGAAGTGCATGTGTCACACTGACAATGACGTGGGCTTAAATTGGTGTTCGGATGTCTTTTAACCACAAAAATATCACTGAGTCAGTGATTTAGTAGAAGGAGCTATTTGGCTCTGTGTCATGGGGGCGCACCACCAAATCACTCCGCATTTATGTAATAACGCAATTCGGTTAACGAAGTTCTAACATTGAAGTCACGATTTTAATAAGAAGATAGGCTTGAAATTGCACGATATTCGGCAGTATGATTGAGATATAAGTTAAGATTATATAACCAACAAATCATACTATTTTGAAAAGCTAAAATAGGCACGCGGATGTTGACGACAGCCGATACCCAAATATGAGTGATGTGTATCATTGAAAATAGGGTTGCGGCGCTATTATTTGTCGCTGTAGCGGGAAAAGTCAAGGGATAGTACCATGTTTTGACCGGTGATTTAGAGAGTTGAGATAATTTTCCTTATTTTGAGAGCAAACAGGGTCTCTCAAGTACTGCAGAATATTTCAAAATATGACCATGAAAATGACACGTCTGAAAATGCGCGGCGTATAATTTACAGCGTGCCCCACGCATAAATATTCAACAGGGTTTTCCAAATTTTGGTAAAATATTCAAAAAATTGAAGACAAATGCTTAAATTTGGTATCAAACACTATATCTCAAGTTTTGCAGAAAGCGCCACAATAGCACCGTGAACATGACTGTCAACACTCAAATTTCATGAAGCGTTTATTTGGTGGTGCGCCCCCTCATTATGATGACATATACAGTAAGTAACACCAAATGGTGGTGGTGGGTCGTACGTGTATGAAGTTAAAACTTCTGAAAACTGATCCTCATGTCAACCTTATGTTGGTTTGTATTACCACAGATAAAGAAAGTTAGTCCTGGTGGCTTATTTGATAAAATGTCCGGTCGAGCTAAGACTAGAGGCGTCCTAAGTACAGACCTGGTAGAATGGGCAATAACGGAGATCAACATGCAACATATCAACTTCAACCATACTTTGAAACAGGTTAGTTAAATTGTTTAGATTTGCCCATTATTTTCGCGCCATTTTCGCGCCATTTTCGCACTTTTATTTTACCATTACAAATCCCAATTTTAATTTATATACTTTTTTAGTTCTCCCACTTTTAATTTCTCCCGCTGTTTATTATTATCTAACACTGTTTACTTCTCTTAATATTCACTTTCGCACCACATATTCCTACTTTTGATTTCCTAATGCTGTTATTCTCACCCCTACTTATTTCCCCACATTTTGAATTGTCTAATGAGGTGAGTGAGGTAGCAAGGTTTAAAACCTAGTAGATGATTCGGTATCCGTGTTATTTTACGCAAGACAGTACTAACCAAATTAGCAAAATTATGTCATTCTGATTTATTTTTTCCATGAACCGTAGATTCAAGATTTGCTCGGAGTGCAAGGACAAAACGGTGCAGCCGATATCGCCCTTGTGATTCAACCATCCGATCTTATACAAGCCATGAAAGCTGGTACCCTCGACTGTCCACAATGTGGAGGAATTCCCTAGTGTCATCACAATTTGCGATGACCATTGGTGTCATGATGGCTGACGTACTTATGAAGATCGTCATTTAGACTTATAAAGGGTTCAACAAAAGAAAGTATACCACTTTGTTTATGTCATTTTGAGTAACATTTAATTTTTGTTGACCAAACAGGCTAAATAGGCATTTAGATGAATCTTTTAGGCATAATTTGATACCAAATTTGCCCCCCTGACAACAAAGATAAACCATGATTAGCACCATTTAAAGAAAAATATCCCATTTTCAAAAGTCGCATTTCCAATACACAGCACGAGAAGAAAGGTCTCTCGGGGTGTGTGTATTAGCCAGGATTGACGGGGCTATCGATCGCACAGTCCAAAATGCGTTGGGTCTTACGACATTGTACGGCCGAGTGCACCAATGACGGGTAACTTAATAGGGAGGTAAGCTACCTCCCTAGTAGTTATGCTCTAACTGTAGCATAACTTACTAACGATGTAATTCTTAGAGCATAAATTGGCGAGTAACACCAGAATAGCTACTAGCGAGGTAAATATCCACATTAATCAGCATCGTCCCCTTACAAAATCAAGTGTCGCATATGCCAAGTGTTAACCTATAGTTTACTGTAAAATTCTGACGTGGATGGTCCTCCGTAATATTAAAAACGTGTCGTCACTCGCTAGGTCATAGGTGAGTGTAAATCAAGAACACGTGGAGTCGGACTGCGATCCGGAAAAAAATGATGCCATTTTATGGCCAAAAATTTCGAAGTTTGTTTATCACTTTTTCAAAAATAAGGATTATCATGACATTACAAACATATTTTGGGCGTTGGGCACATACAAACATTGCACCAAAAAGCACAATTTTAATGAAAAAACACAAGCACCCGATGGAAACAATTATATACAATTATAACACATCTCTTATCACAAATACCTCCGTGGCGTGGACACCGTGTCCTACGCTTGTTAATCGCGGAACCCCGGTTCGACTCCCAGACCACGCGCGGCACGATATCCTTTTTTTTCTTTTTCTACCCTTCCTCTCACAATAATGTTGAAACTTGTTTTATCAGTTTTTAATTAATAAAAACAATAATAAGTTTATGTATTTAGTCATTATTTAAGACCCTTGGACAATTAGTACACTTTGGTCAAAATATGACCCAAAGTCGGTGCGATTAGTGTTTGAATGGGCAAAAGGAATTGATCTAAATTTTGACTAAAAAAAATCACCAAATTGCATGAATGGATTTTCAAAAATATAAAAATCTTTCAGCTTATGAGGGGTCACATTCCACTTCAAATAAACACCCCCTGGGCATGCAAGTGCAATTGGTTCTTCAGCATCAGCGAATCATCCCCTTCAATGTTCACAATAAATGTACGCTATATACTGCTAGAATCGACTGACTTGTGGCATAAAACGTTATGCCCCAACTTACTCTTGGGTCCGGTCAGGTATAACATTTAGCGTAAATAACCCGCCAGTTACTAGCCTAGTAGCTTACCCCGCATTGGCGCTCTCAAAATTTTGGGTTACGCCTCAGTTACTAGCGAGGTAGCGCTATTCTTCAGCTACCCGTCATTGGTGCACTCGGCCGACACGTGTTAACAATCGGTCCTTTTTTGGTATCAAATTATGCCTAAAAGATTCATCTAAATGTCTAGCCTGTTTGGTAAAAAAAAAATTGAATGTTACTAAAAATGACATAAACAAAGTGGTATACTTTCTTTTGTTGAACCCTTTGGTTCTCGATGCTTTAGGCTTCACGTTATTTAAGAGTGATTTGGTTGTTTCTATGGTCATGATATTTTAATATATTTAATGAAAACACTTCTTGGACAAAATGACATCTTAGATGGTTCCCTGGTGGTCCCTGGTGTTCCCGTTGGTGGCTTTTCTAAGCAGTAAATATGTTTGGTGGTCTGTATTAATTCGTAAGGCGCTTTAAAATGCGTTTTTATCATTATTATTGTTATTATTGTCATTTCTTTAATTTTTATTATATTGAATGTAAAGTACTTTTGAACAATATTTTTTATTTAAGTACTGAATATTTGGTGATCTCTATTGTCATGTTTATTTGTTTATATTTTTTGAATGGAATACATGTAATATGTTGTAACTAAAATACCTGTTTCTGTGTATACAGGCTCCAGGCTTTGGCAATTGCAGGTTCACCTGGTTATATTTACACGCCACTTATTTTGGAAATTTAAATTTAAATTTGGTGTATGGGTTCATGGTATTAAAAACAACCTCAACGTGTTTTAATCCTCATACGATGTTTATCCGGTGTATAGTAATTATGCAAACCTGTTCTAATAAAAGTTATAAACACAATTTACAACAATTTCTTTGTCTATCCTTCAGTTCATCCCTGTTTGTATCCAAACCTCTTCAACTTACTCAAACTTCTGCCAACATTTCTTGCAACTGTGCTGCCCTTTGCCTGCACCAAATTATGTCTTGTCAAGTTGTAAGTGGACGTTTATAAAATGTCGGCCGATGAAAAGAAGAACACATCAGCTTTTCATTGATATGAAACACAATATGAATATATCATGAAATATACACAAAATTCATTGAGATTTGGCTCCAAGTTTTGGCCTGTCAATTTAGTACCCAAAATGAGACTTTACTAGTTTCAGAACACAAAAAAAATATTGTTCAGCTGGTTGTTTATCCATAGAGACCCATTAAAATGACCGAACAACCAATCATCATTTCTTTTCCTGACACGTAAGGGGTCGTCCATGATAACTTTCGGCATTTACAGATACGTACAGAGAATACGTAACTGGGGTGGGGTGGGGTGGAGTGGGTGGGGGGGGGGGGGGGGGGGTAAAATATACCCTAAGCGTTCGTAACTTAAATGGTGATCTTGAGAGGCGGGTATTTTGTATCAAGCCATGACATTTTCGCCATTTATTGCGTACGTAACTCAAGGGGATGGAGAGGGGGGGGGGGGGGGGGGGGGGGTGTAAAAAGTTACGTACGCTCTGTACGTATGTGAAAATGGCGATAATTTTGGACGACGACCCCTGTTAGTTAGTTAAACTATGGACTTTTGCTTATTTCCCTCACAGAGCAGGTGAGCATTGAGCCAAAATAATGAGTAGTTTTGCTGTTGTTGTTTATTTACATTTGACACTATTTGTGGCTTTCTTTTACTAACAAAGCGTACGAATCAGTTTTAAACAGGGCTCACATTGTATCCTCAGTGGCGTAGCCGGGGAGGGGGGGGGGGGGGGGTGAGGTTATTTCCCCCACCAACAATATTAGACTATGGCTATCCTGTGCTAGAAAATCGCCATTTTGAATTATCTCAAAATTCGGGGAAGACGGTATATAAATATCCATATACTTCGTATTTATTGTGTCTGCCTTTGGTCAATTTTTATCCCCCGCAAAACCCCACACGAACAATTGGCTCATAACGCATTCTTCCCGGTTTTTGGATGCTATGCAGTGTAACAGGAGGTCAAAAGGTCAAATCAAGTATTCCAATTTTCCGGGGTGAGATCAGAGGATGGGGAGCGGGCACAGTGAGTGAGCCCTCTATCGGTACATACACCACAGCGCACATCGCAGGCCAGAGAAGTGTTTCATAGAGTGACAAGGAAAAGGGTCTAACGAAGCTGACTAGTATAGTCCATATAGGAATATAAGTCCTCCAAGTAGGGATAAAAGTCCGAGGTAGATTATCAGTCCTGTAGATTTCAAATTTAGATTTTCATCAATAATGTTGCCAATACATTTAGCATCAGACACACGATATAGTTTGCAGCCATCCAAATAATAGCTGTACTGTGTGGTTGTTGGGCATGAAACTGCCAGATACTAGAAGAATTATTCATTGGTAGATCACCAGTGTAGTCATTTTCGGAGCCGTAATTTCAACCTTATTTCGATGAGCACTCCTGATGTAGTTCTCATTGAAAATGACTAGATTGGGAAAAATCACCGTGTTGCATAATATTGCATATATTTCTTCATCATCTTCATTTGTGTAAATAATTATGCTCGAGGTCTCTGGGCATCATATTGTTGGAGATGGAATCAACTCCGCTTGTCTAAACGTCTTGGTGCTTCTGCAAAGCCAGATAATGTAGCTTGCTCGCAAGCATGTTTTGGGCTGCTGTGTCTAAGATTGGTTTTCCCGCTAACATTTACTTTTCCCGCTGGGGATTCCTAGCGAGGCCAGACATTTGCTGATCGTGGTATTATAAATGCCCCTGCTTCCGACTTCTATAAGAAAGTAGTTCACAGACCATCCGCTATTTTCACATTCTGCTACAAGG
This sequence comes from Ophiura sarsii, assembly GCA_035610835.1. Lineage (NCBI taxonomy): Eukaryota > Metazoa > Echinodermata > Ophiuroidea > Amphilepidida > Ophiuridae > Ophiura > Ophiura sarsii. Next base: position 46,418,959 of record CM069451.1, on the reverse strand, counting down.
TCTTGGTATTTACATTTCTCCCTGGCGAAAGCATTTGCAAAGTTTTCCTCTGCTGGGACTGTCAATTCAATGATGATGACATTTTAAGTCCGAGTTGAGAAAATAGTAATGTCAGGTCGTTTGACTGTCTCAACAATTTCTGGAGGAAAGACTATCTGCGAGTGCTCATCATCCACCAGGAGTTTCCAGTCACTGGCATTTCTCAGGATGTCTGTCTCTTTTGGTTTTCTGTACGGCAAGACTGGATTACGATATTTTGTGCCATCTGCTTTTTGGAATGCCATGGTAGGACTGAAACATTGAGACTTGGATGTAGATGGTCTGTTGTTGTTTGCTTCATCGACATATATGGTATCAGTCCTGATACAATTGTTGCTTTCAATGTTTGGTCATGGCGCCAATTGTACCTTCCATTTTCTAAGGAAAAGCTGCAACAGTTCAGGATGTGGAGCAGGGTACAATTTCGGTGGTGACAAAACTGGCACAATCCCATATTTGTCTTGCTCCAGAGTCTCAGGTTAGTTGGTGTTGGTCATGGATGGCATTTATCTGGAACGACAGGAGTTTTGGTGTACGAACATACAGGAGTGTCTTCCATGATGTGTTCACTTGCATGGCCGAGTCCCATCGCAGCCACTGTCCTTGTTTCGCGCATCCATAAAGGTAGATCAGCATCTCATCCTCGTCTACTTCTTTAACCAAACTGGTCAGGCACTGCCTGTGTTCTTTCAGGGTCATGTCTTTAATTAGCTTCTGATTCCAAGCCTGCTTTGTCAGTCTGACCTCTGCCGATTTCATTAAGGATGAGATGCCGTTTTTTTGTTCCAGCTCCTTCACTCCATTCCATCTGGACCTCTTCTGTTTCGTCGCTAAGCACTCTCGGTATAGTGTTTGAGTTTTTCCATCTCTGGAGTGCTTGATGAGATGGTATTTAGTAAGCTGCATACATTTCACTGAGGTGGTGAGTCGCTTTAGTTGCAGGCCGTAGCATTTTCTGGACCTGTACAAGGGTACTATTGGTAGTGCTTCTGGTTACTCCTTTTTTTCAATTTCATGCCCGTGAGGGTCTTTATTTATTTACAAGCTCTCAACATAAAAAGACAATATAATAAACAATGTACATGTACATACACACACAAAAAAAACAAAAAACACACACCATCAATCGGTATTTTGTAATGACAACATTCAGTATAAATACTCAATAATAAATACAGAATTATTTTACAATAAAGGCTCCCATTTTTTAATATGGCCTCCCAGCTTTCCTTTACTCATGGCAATTTGTTTTTCAACTTTTTGCACAGAAAAGACCCATTCTTTAAATTGTATAAAAACCAACCTTGATTCTTGAACTCGACACCTATAAATGTACTTCTTAGCCAATATGATAATCATATTAATGAAATTGGTATTGTTTACCTCATAATACCCAAGACAAACAGTGATATATGAAATAGTAATTTGGAATTTCAAATCATTTAACCATTTGATTACTTCCTTCCAAAAGGAAGAAGCCGAAACACACAACCACATTAAATGTTTGACAGTTTCCTTCTCATCCTTACAGAAAGTACATTTATCACTCTCAACTATACCAATTTTAAAAAGAAACACATTAGTTGGTAGAATCCTATGAATAAATCTGTACTGGAAATAATGAGAATGTGCATCAATTGTGCACTTATAAGGTAAAGAGTAAACTTCATTCCAATTGATTTTATTATCAGTAACACTACCAAACTCCTCTACCCACTTGTGTTGAGCGGTAGGTTTGATATTACTCTGGTTCAACAATTTATATGCAAATTGGCTTCCTTTCACTGCATTGTCCAGGTCAATCAATACCTTGGGTGTCTGGCTTTGTTTACATTTTGTCAGATAGCCTTTATAGTGTTTGGAGATCACATTAATCAGACCCAAGTATTTCAAAACATTACAATCAATGTCATACTTTTTCTTGAAGTCAATATATGGCATCCAATGTTTATCATGAATTAAATCAGAGATAAAATTAACACCTTTGATGCTCCATGATTTAAAATACACAGTTTTTTTGTTAATCTTTATATATGAGTTATACCATAAAACATCATCAATATTACCTTGACAAGCATTTCTTAACTTAAACCAGGACTTCAAAACATCTTTTAGAAATGTGATACAAATTTTATCATAATTAAAATTAGAATGAGCTGCAGGTTTACATGACCATATCCAATCACCACCAACTTTTGACAATTCATTCTTAAACAAAATTTTCCACTTCCCTTTATTCTCACTATTCAAAAATCTTTTAACCCAGGCAATATTTAGAGAATCAATAAAATTGTAAATATTTGTCATTTTCAGACCACCATTCTCTTTATTACAGTACAGTACGTCCCGTTTGATTTTATCTGGTTTCCCGTTCCAAATAAATTTGAACAAGATTTTCTCAACCTTCTTAACAAAATTCATTGATGGATTTGGCAAAATAGAAAACAAATAAGTCAACTGGGACAAAGCTAAAGATTTAATAATTGTTATTTTACCAATTGGCGTGAGATCACGTTGGGACCAGATATTAAGAATGGAGCTCAATTTCTTACACTGTGGCTCGAAATTAAGCTCAGAAAGCTCATTTCTGTTAAGTGAGATCATAACACCAAGAAATCTAATCGGACCTTTAGTAAACTTATACTTCTCATCAAGAAAAGTATTCTCATTATCATTCTTCAATGAACCAATGTTTAAGAACACAGATTTATCAACATTTAAATGTAAACCAGATATGGACCCAAAATTGTTCACAACTTTAATTGCTTTCAAAATTGATTTTTTTGAACCATCTAAAATAATTGTGGTGTCATCTGCAAATTGGGTTATTTTTACGTGAGTCTCATTATCAATTTGTAGACCTTTAATATCATTGTTATTTCTGATAGAAATAGCCATCAATTCTGCACATAAAATGAAAATATAGCAACTCAGCGGGCATCCTTGCCGCACACCACGAGATAAATCAAAATATCTGGAGACATGACCATTATTAATTACACAACTATTAATTTGCGCATAAAAAATACCTATCCATTTTCTCAACTCATTACCAAAACCAAAGTACTCCAGGCATTTTTGAACATACTTCCACTCTAATTTATCATAGGCTTTTTCAAAATCAATGAAGAAAAGGGTACCAGGCATATTGTTTACATCTGCATATTCAATTATGTCAAGAACTAGCCGCACATTTTCACCAATATACCTGTTGGATAAGAAACCTGTTTGATCATTAGAAATTACAGAGCTTAATACCTTCTTTAATCTATTTGCAATCACTTTGGTAGCTATTTTGTAATCAACATTGAGTAGTGTAATAGGTCTCCAATTCTTTAACAGCTCCTCGTCCTTACCATCTTTGGGAATCAAAGTTATGACCCCTCTTCTTTGACTTACAGATAGCTGACCAGATTGAAAAGCGCTATTAAACGACTTAACTAAAATTGGACTAATCTGGTTCCAAAATATTTTGTAAAACTCAATTGGGTATCCATCTGACCCTGGACTTTTACCATTTGGCATAGATTTAATAACATTTACACATTCACCAATCGAAATAACACCTTCACACATGTTCGCCTCGTCACTTGATATTTTAGGAATGTCATCTACAGTGATATCAATTTTATGAAGAATGTTTTCATCTATACTATAGTCAATATTGCTTGTATACAACTTCGAATAAAAATCAACTTCTTCATTAAGAATTAAATCACTATCAGTTATTACATCACCGCTATCATTCCTTAACCGGCTAACATTTTTTTTTGAAAAATTCCGCTTCTCAAGATTTAAAAAATAACTAGAGTTCTTCTCACCATCTTCGACCCATTTAGCTTTACTTCTAATCATTGCACCTTTAGCTTTATGGTCATAGATGGATTCCAACTCCATTTTCTTGGTATTCAAAACAACAAGGTCTTGAGGATTCATGAAATGACCATACAATTTTTCAAGTCTATTAATCTCCTTTTCAAGATCATTCTCATTTTTGTTGCGCTCCCTGGCTTTTTTCTTGGAATACCTTATAGTGTCTCCTCTAATGACACATTTGACAGTCTCCCATAAAAGCTGTGGATCTGCCTCCTTATTATCATTGGTAACGATATCAATATTGTCCTTTATCATATTAACATATTCGATGTCATTCAATAAAGAAACATTTAACTTCCATAGACCTTTGCCAGGCTTCTCGTAATTATCATTCAACAACAATGAAACCATACTGTGATCAGTCCTATACCCATTTAAAATTAAACTATTTTCAACACACCCTTTAAGAGTCTTGCTAATTAAAAAATAATCTAAACGGCATAAAATTGGTGGGCTTGTATTTGACCTCCATGTGTAACATTTACTGTTAGGATTATTATCCCGCCAAATATCAATCAGACACCTTCTCTTCATCATATCCAAAATTTCTTTCTGTGCCTTAAAATTAGTCTGCATTCTACCACCTTTTTTATCCAATATTAAATTAAGCACACAATTATAATCGCCACCAAAAATGAGTGAATCACACTTAAATTGGTTAAGAATAATATCAATCTGTTTAAAAAATTGTGGGCAATCATCGTTTGGTGCATAAATATTACATACCGTAAATATTTTACCAGACACATTAATATCAGCTATAACAAAACGGCCATTTGGATCACAGTTATACTTTAGAATGGAAAAGGCTAAACAACTATTAAATAAAATTGCAGTACCTTTGCTATTACTACTACCATGACTCCAGAGAGTTTTACCTCCCCACTCATTTGTCCAACATTTAACATCATTTAAAACACTATGAGTCTCTTGTAGAAAAATTATTGCCGGCTTCTTTTCACGTAGCCAAAGGAAACATTCATGTCTCTTATTCTTATCGCGAAGCCCTTTAGCATTCAAAGTCACAAACTTTAAATCAGTCATAAATGAGTTTTGTAGAGTCACACAATATAAGCACCATTGATGGTATCACATGAAGAGACGAAGACAGCGAGAACTTGTAGTTTTTTACACAATAATAACAAAACAACATTAACTTCCTTGCATAGACCATAACCATGGTTTTATGAAAGTTCTGCTCTGCAAGGGAATATATCTGGTTACTCCTGCCCATATGCTTTGTGCAGGTTGCCTCCAGTTTCTCAATATAGGTGATTGGAAAGTTGTAGATGGTAAATTCCAATACCAATTTTGGGATGATCACATGATTGTAGATCCACATTTTTACGATACCATTTAATTCGCTTGCATCTGTTAATTCCAACATAGCAGACAACTTGCTGGTAACTATTTGTCTGATCTTATCATCCTCAGGTCTTTATAGATTAACTTTCCAAGGAATCTCATTGGTTGATAGTGGATATATGTGATTTTCTGTCCGTCAATTATAAGTTGTGGGTCGTAGGCTATATATTGTGTTTTATGGCCTCTCCGCTTCAGGTCTGCATTCGGAACCACTTTCTTCATGGCTTGAGATTTACATTTAGCAGGCTTGGCTCTCATGGTTCTTGACCATATTTATGAGTCGTTGACAACCCTCTGTGTTTCTGGCAACCAGTGTAAGGTCGTCGGCATATGCTTAAGCTGAAGACACAATGTTGGAACTACTCATGCGAGATGATCCAAGATGATCAGATTCGTCAAGTAGATCTAGACAGAGATTGAAAACGGCTAGAAATAGAATGGATGATAGCGATAATAGCGGTAGCGATGGATAATAATTATAAATAATTATTAATTTTAAACTGCTTGATTTCAACATAATATATTTATAATATGGCTTTGAGGGTGATACAAGAGTATATTGCACGAGCTAAACAAATATTGCACGAGTCCGGATACGAGTGCAATATTTTTATAACGAGTGCAATATGTTATTGTATCACCCGAAAATAAGACATTCAATTGTATTATTTATATAACAGACTGTTTTGATTACCCTCAAAACAAACTCATATCCAAACTCAATCATTCCTATTGCCCTTCCACGCTGCACATATGTTAGCCTTGGCATATCTGTTTCATTAGCAATACTCAGAAGGACTAGAGCAACCCTGTATGAAGACTTGCAAACACAACTTCCCATATCAACCCATACATGCTTATGATTGCAGCACTACAGGAAGAATGGAACAATGTTCCCCCAGGCTACCATCAGGAACTTGATTGGAAGCATGAGAAGGAGATGCACAGCTTGCCTGCAAGACTTCATTGTTTGTTTGGATATGAGTTTGTTTTGACTCTATGAAATGTTTTTAACTTTATGTTGCTGAAATTGTTTGCTGCGACCTGTGATACAAGACGTTGTCTCAGTCAGTGCAGATTTCTCTTGTGTCATTGAAGCAAACAATTGGTTATTGATTGCCATTTGAAGCAATACATTGCAGTATCCAAATTTGGTACATTTTCACGCACAGAATTTTATTTGGTGATCTGTTAAAATTTTATAAGTTTCTTTTTTGGCTCAGTGTATATTATTTGGGGACAATGATTACTGTCACTGATGTAAAAGGCACTTAGTCCGCTAGGAAATATGGGCCTGTTATTAACATATAAAAGCTAGGGACCGTGCTTTAGATTGGAGGACCCTGTCCTTAGAAGCCATAGTCCCCGGACTATTATTATTATTACAGGGGTACTTTATCTCCTTTCACACACCGGTGCGAAAGGAGCCATGACCCACCTAGAGTCATGATAGCCCGGCCTCCATAGCCATACACGGAATGAATTGTGAAAATAGTGTTGCATGTACACTACTATTAATTCGTCAACAATTTGGTCTTATTTGACAAAAACATTTGTATTAATGATAAATAACCAATTAGTAGTGTTTTTAATTAACTGTCAAAATAGCAAATATTTTCACGACTCATACATATTTGACTTTCAATGACAAATGAATGAATGACAAATTAAATGACCAATTAAAAGAATAATTTTTAATCAATGAGTTGTTATTTAATATGAATGACCAATTAAACGGCAATTAAATGACATGATAATTTGTCATTTCATTGATAAGTAATGTTTGTTACGATGAAAATTAACTAGAAACACTCAAATTGTTCTTTTAGCATCACAATTAAATGTGCACCATTACAGAATATTTCTTGAATCACAAACCTGCCAGTTCTTATGACAAGTTTTTAATTTGTCAATAAGACCAAATTTTTGATGAATTAATATTATCTGTGTATACGATGTAGATGAGTGCCATATACCAATCTATACTTAACTGTAAAGGGAGGACTATGGATCCAGGTGGTCGCCTACTACTGCTTTAGTAATCACCTGTGACTTAATTCCTTTGAAGCGATTGATCCATTGAACCATTACCATGTGACTTTGAAAGAAAAAAACTATTTCGTATTTTCCCAATGAAATGAATTAGAATTAATGACTTAACAACAACAAAAGAAGTTGGTACTTTTTTATTTGGGCACTATTGGGGGAAATACAACTTTAACATATTTTAAGACCATGAATTATTATTATCTTATGAAGGTAATATATTTATTAGTGATATTATCGACGCCGGGACCACAACGTATTCAAAACCATAAGACAAATTACCTGCTCTTATTAACAAATATCACCGCCAATCTCTTAAGTAGCTGCCATTTGAGAAACGTTTTGCTACAAACTTAAGGTAAGCGTCGTCTTTATTACCAGATGAACAATGTGACACCATTTCACAATAAGAGCCATGAGATATAAAAAAGTTACTTACTCTATCAAATCAAAAGATTGAAAAGTCAATCTTAAAGATTGTGCTGTGCAGATCGAATATTTCTGGAATAGCCCAAATGCATCTAAAGGCCTAGGGTTCAAATTCCCATTTTTCTCCTGCTTCTCTATAGCGACCAACATGATGGAGAAATAAAAGATACACTAATAAAATCCGGTTCGGAGAAGAATACGACTGTTGTCTCTTTAATGTATTACTTTTATTATTTCGCAATCCACAGCCTTTTAAATCGTTTCAGGAAGTTTCGAGGGTATATTTAAAATGTTGTCAAATTTAGGTGCTTTCCTCCGTTTACAAATAACATAGGATTGGTATCCTTATAGTGTATTTTATAGTTTGGAGGAGGTTTAAAAAACCCGATAACTGCACGCGCCTTTATATTCATGGACATGGGTTGCATAATGATCAGCCCCGTGATCAGTTGAAAATTAGTCCGTCGCGAAGTCCCACCGGGGGGGGGGGGGATCGCCAACAGCGAGAAGCGCCGCGCCTGAGCCGAAGGCGAGGGTCCTTTGACTGTGGGTAAACCTGCTTTGGAAAGCCCGGCGGGGGGGGGGGGGGGGGGGGGTACTCACGTATGTCAGGTATACGGGGATGTGCCGCTCCAGTGGGTCGCTTTTTCATGAGACATCCTTAGCCATAGGTAGGCTTTTCAGTGAAAAATCCTTAGACATGGGTCCTGTTTTCGCGATTTTCGCGAAAATTTGCCAAAATTAGGTCATTTTTCGCGAAAATTTGGCAAAATTAGGTCTATTTTCGCGAAAAATCACCCTTAGAAATGAGTATGGGTTTTGAATCTCCAGCGGCACACCCCCGACCAAACCAAATCCGAGTACCCCCCCCCCCCCCCCCGGGTTGGAAAGTCGAAGCAAGTTTGACATTACGGTTAGCCAATCAGCGTTGACTTTGCGTTCACCCTCAATGATTGCATTAAAAGCTATTGAAGCTCCCGGGACTTGTTGTGACCTGTTACCACGCGCCGCAACGCGAGAGCCGCGAGTATATGAACGCGGTACGCTTTAGTGTATTTTTAATTGTTTGAAACGCTGAGCACGCGCGTTAGAGCATGTGAAACGCACACACACGGCGCTCTCTCACCCCTACAGGTAAACACCGCCAAACGAGGACCATGACGTGGTACTATCCAAAGACACCCCAAAATGGACACACACCGGCAAAACCGAGGAAAAAATGGCGATACAAAAAAATGTGTATCACACCGCCAACCAGACAGTGCAGACAGTGCATTATCCAACAGAGGTATGTCAGGGGGTATCACATGCGAGGACCTCATCTGGATAGCGTTTTTACACTGTTTGCATCATTTTGCACATATATTATCAGAAAACCGAGGTCCGTCCTCAGTTGCATGTACACGGTTGGATGGTGTGTATACAAACTAAGGTCCGCGATTGACGGTGATTACCTACACGGGGAAACACAATCCGACTGGACGTGACGTACACATACCATATTTGGTTAACTACGTCATTCGTTAATTTGACATCTGGCAGGTCACCGTTTATTATAACTAGCGGGACGCCCGTTCTTCGAACGGGCCCCCGCTAGTATGTAGCGCCTACCAGAAAGAACACCTACAAAATGAAATAACACATAAGTAGCTGTACGAACATTTATCGCGAAATTGGTGAGAATACATCTATGAGTTAAAATATAATGTATAGGCCTATTTCCTTATACCTGAAATTGAATGCTTCCCGTCATTAACCCCAGCTATATCCTATGGTTTATACTTTTAAGGAACCATACCAGGGATTCTATTAATTTTGGGATAGGAAAGTCGTATACTAAATGACTAACGCACGTAGCGAAAACGGGGCCGTTTGCATAAATTACATAAATTATGGTAATCATCGGAATGTGTCGGTGACCGGCGTTTAACTCGTTTAACAATGTTTAACCAGGTTTAAGGTAATATTTGGTCAGCATAGAATTGAGGGCGCTGTGGTTTTACATAGACGATGGTGGCCACGCGAAACCTAAATGTTGAATACGTAATGAATAACACGTAATCGCGAATGTTAATCTTATCATTTTGACAAATTCATCATAATTAGAAGAATTGTCATCGTTAACCGGGCGATGAATGTTAAAATAATTCAAAATAGTGCACTCCCGTTGACATAATTGGGTCGTCTGAGAGACGCGTGGCCAGCGTCGTGTCGTCTGCTATAATCACCAGACAATCACGCCTGATCGGTATAGCGCCACCAGTTCTATGCTGACCAAATTTAAATTTAAAAGTGGACCCGATCGGCAAGCTCACTGGCACACCCCTGACCATACCGTATTTCATTCCACCTCATGACCCTCCCTGTTACGCAATTTAGTATCAAATTTCTTCATTAACCCCCTGCCTTCCAAACCACATTACTTCATTAAACCCCCTCGCCCGCCCCCAACCCGCCCCGTGCTTATCTCAACCCTTAAACCTTAACCATCTCCCCAAACTATTTATGGCTTATACAGTAAGGAACCACAGTATTAATTTTCCACCTCGTGATCCTCCCTGTTAGTGTTACGTAATTTAGTATCGCATTTCTTCATTTACCCCCTGCCTCCCAAACCACATTTCTTCATTAGACCCCCTCGCCCCCGTCGCCCGCTTCCCCCAGCCGTCCCCCGCCCCGACCCACCGCCACCCGCCCTGCCGTCCCCGTCTCCGCCCCGGCCCGCCCCGCGGCTTATCTCAACCCCAAAATCAAAACCACAACTCCCGTGACGCAGCGTATTTCTCCAATATTTGCCCGCCCGCCTTGTAGGGGTGCGTGGGTGTAGTGCGTGCGCGTTTACTTTGCATGACGCACTGCAACGCGTTTTGTGTTACGCGAGCCGACTGCATGGTTACAGCGTACGCAGTGAAAAACAAACCCGGCCCGTATCCATGGATTTTCATGGTTTTTTACTCATATCTCGGTCAATTCTGTACGGTTTTCAGCCATTTATAGCTTATAACACTCACATTATAATCATCTTTTATCAGTGCAAAGTTGACGGTGTTTAGTTGCAAACTGAGAGAGCCTTTTATGGATACATACATACATACTCACACCATAAGACAAATTATAGTATGACTAGCGGGACGCCCGTTCTTCGAACGGGCTCCCGCTAGTAAGTAGCGCCTATCAGACAGAACCCCGGTGAAATAACACATAAGTAGCTATACGAAAATTTGTCTCGAAATTGGTAAGAATACATAATATAATGCATAGGCCTATTTCCTTACCTGAAATTGCCGCCCCCGCACCGTGGTTATCTCAACACCCAAGGCCTAAACCTTAACCATCTCCCCAAGCTGTATCCCTGGTTTATACTTTTAACCACACTATGTCCTTCCACTTCGTGACTCTCCCTGTTAGTGTTACGCACTTTAGTATCACATTTCTTCATTAACTCCCTGCCTCCCAAACCTCATTACTTCGTGGCCTCCCCTCGCCTGCCCGCCCCGTACGATCTAAACCTTCAAGGCCTAAATTAACCAACTCCCGTAGCGTTCTTCAGTAACCCCTTGCCTCCCAAACCTCATTACTTCATGGCCTCCCCTCTACCCCCCCCCCCCTCCCCGGGGCCTTCCCCTGCCGTCTCTTGCCCGCCGTCCCCGCCCCGCCCCTACCGCCCGCCCTGTGCTTATAAACATTCAAGGCCTAAATTAACTAACTCCCGTAGCGCAGCGTATTTCTCCAATATTTGCCCGCTCGCGTGTGTAGGCGTGCGTGGGTGTAGTGCGTGTGAGCGTTTATTTTGCACGGCGCACAACGACGCGTTATGTGTTAGGCGCCGAATGCATGGTTGCAATACGCATGAAGATAAACAAAACAAACACGGCCCGTATCCATGGATTTTCATAGTTTTTTACTCATATCTCGGTCAATTCTGTACGGTTTTCAGCCATTTATAGCTTATAACACTCACATTATAATCATCTTTTATCAGTGCAACGTATACGGCGTTTAGACGTAAAATGAGAAAGCCTTTATGGATACATACATACATACAACATAAGACAAATTATAGTAAGACTAGCGGCACGCCCGTCCTGCGGACGGGCTCTCCCGCTAGGGAGTAGGGCCTACCAGATAGACACCTACAAAAATAAAGTGTTGAAAATTTATAACGAAACACATAGGAATAGAACAATATTTAAAACATTTTTGTTTTAAATCAAAAGGCTTTGTAGCCTAATTCAAAAGTTTTTAAATTTAAATTTTAAAAAAAATTGAAAATTACCCCCTGCCCGCACACGACCCGTGGCATATTTCAACACCAAGGCCTAAACCTTAACCATCTCCCGTACCCCACCCGTCCCTCCCCCTCCCTGTCCCCTCCCGGCCCGCCCCCGTCCAGTGGCATATCCGTTACGCAATTTAGCATCACATTTTTTCATTAACCCCCTGTCTCCCAAACCACATTACATCATTACACACAACCCCCATTCGTCACCGCCCCCCCCCCCCCCGCCCCTCCCCGTGGCATACCTCAAGCCCAAAGCCCAAAGTTCCCCGCCCGCAATTTATCTCAACGCCAAGGCCTAACCTTAACTATCTCCCGTAGCGCGGCGTACTTCTCCAATATTTGTCCGCCCGCGTGTCACATACAGTATCAAATCCCACATCTGACACCATCGTTACGCAATTTAATAATACATTTCTTTATTAACCCCATCCCAAACTACATAACCATAGCATAACCTAGGCGCTAAAGGGATCATTACACACAACCCCTAACCGTCACCGCCCCCCCCCCCCCCCCCCCCCCGTGGCTTATGCAACTCCAAGGCCTAAACCGAAACCAACTCCCGTGGCGCAGCGTATTTCTCCAATATTTGCCCGCCCGCGTGTGTAGGGGTGCGTGGGTGAAGTGCGTGTGCGCGTTTATTTTGCATGGCGCACTGCTGCGCGCTATGTGTAACGCGCGCCGACTGCATGGTTACAGTGTACGCAGAGAAAAACAAACATGGCCCGTCGAAATTAGTCTCAAAAGCCGGGCTGAAAAGGCCTAAATTGGACATCATTTTGCTCATATCTCGGTCAATTCTGTACGGTTTTCGGCCATTTATAGCTTATAACACTCACATTATAATCATCTTTCATCAGTTCAACGTTCACGGCGTTTAGGCGTAAAATGAGAAAGCCTTTATGGATACATACATACAAACATACAAACATACAAACATACAACATACGGTGAATTATAGTAAGACTAGCGGCACGCCCGTCCTGCGGACGGGCTCTCCCGCTAGGGAGTAGGGCCTACCAGATAGACACCTACAAAAATAAAGTGTTGAAAATTTATAACGAAACACATAGGAATAGAACAATATTTAAAACATTTTTGTTTTAAATCAAAAGGTTTTGTAGCCTAATTCAAAAGTTTTTAAATTTCAATTATTTTTTTTGTTGAAAATTACCCCCCGCCCGCACACGCCCCGTGGCATATTTCAACACCAAGGCCTAAGCCTTAACCATCTCCCGTACCCCACCCGTCCCTCCCCCTCCCTGTCCCCTCCCGACCCGCCCCCGTCAGTGGCATATCCGTTACGCAATTTAGCATCACATTTTTTCATTAACCCCCTGTCTCCCAAACCACATTACATCATTACACACAACCCCCATTCGTCACCGCCCCGCCCGCCCCTCCCCGTGGCATACCTCAAGCCCAAAGCCCAAAGTTCCCCGCCCGCAATTTATCTCAACGCCAAGGCCTAACCTTAACTATCTCCCGTAGCGCGGCGTACTTCTCCAATATTTGTCCGCCCGCGTGTCACATACAGTATCAAATCCCACATCTGACACCATCGTTACGCAATTTAATAATAGTACATTTCTTTATTAACCCCATCCCAAACTACATAACCATAACATAACCTAGGCCCTAAAGGGATCATTACACACAACCCCTAACCGCCCCGCCCCCGCCCGTGGCTTATGCAACCCCAAGGCCTAAACCCAAACCAACTCCCGTGGCGCAGCGTATTTCTCCAATATTTGCCCGCCCGCGTGTGTAGGGGTGCGTGGGTGTAGTGCGTGTGCGCGTTTATTTTGCATGGCGCACTGCTGCGCGCTATGTGTAACGCACGCCGACTGCATGGTTACAGTGTACGCAGAGAAAAACAAACATGGCCCGTAGAAATTAGTCTCAAAAGCCGGGCTGAAAAGGCTTAAATTGGACATCATTTTGCTCATATCTCGGTCAATTCTGTACGGTTTTCGGCCATTTATAGCTTATAACCCGTGTCCGGTCATTATTTAGTATCAGTGAAATATTCACGGCTTTAAAATGCAAAATAAGAAAGCCTTTTCAGGATACATACATACTCACATACATACATACAACATACGGTGAATTATAGTAAGACTAGCGGCACGCCCGTCCTGCGGACGGGCTCTCCCGCTAGGGAGTAGGGCCTACCAGATAGACACCTACAAAAATAAAGTGTTGAAAATTTATAACGAAACACATAGGAATAGAACAATATTTAAAACATTTTTGTTTTAAATCAAAAGGCTTTGTAGCCTAATTCAAAAGTTTTTAAATTTCAATTTCAATTTTTTTTTGAAAATTACCCCCCGCCCGCACACGCCCCGTGGCATATTTCAACACCAAGGCCTAAACCTTAACCATCTCCCGTACCCCACCCGTCCCTCCCCCTCCCTGTCCCCTCCCGGCCCGCCCCCGTCCAGTGGCATATCCGTCCCCGCCCCCGCCCCCGCCCCGTGGCTTATGCAACCCCAAGGCCTAAACCGAAACCAACTCCCGTGGCGCAGCGTATTTCTCCAATATTTGCCCGCCCGCGTGTGTATGGGTGCGTGGGTGTAGTGCGTGTGCGCGTTTATTTTGCATGGCGCACTGCTGCGCGCTATGTGTAACGCGCGCCGACTGCATGGTTACAGTGTACACAGAGAAAAACAAACATGGCCCGTAGAAATTAGTCTCAAAAGCCGGGCTGAAAAGGCCTAAATTGGACATCATTTTGCTCATATCTCGGTCAATTCTGTACGGTTTTCGGCCATTTATAGCTTATAACCCGTATCCGGTCTTTATTTAGTATCAGTGAAATATTCACGGCTTTAAAATGCAAAATGAGAAAGCCTTTTCAGGATACATACATACTCACATACATACATACATACATACAACATACGGTGAATTATAGTAAGACTAGCGGGACGCCCGTTCTTCGAACGGGCTCCCGCTAGTAAGTAGCGCCTATCAGACAGAACCCGGTGAAATAACACATAAGTAGCTATACGAAAATTTGTCTCGAAATTGGTAAGAATACATATAATGCATAGGCCTATTTCCGAGTTACCTGAAATTGCCGCCCCCGCACCGTGGTTATCTCAACACCCAAGGCCTAAACCTTAACCATCTCCCCAAGCTGTATCCCCTGGTTTATACTTTTAACCACACTATTTCCTTCCACTTCGTGACTCTCCCTGTTAGTGTTACGCACTTTAGTATCACATTTCTTCATGAACTCCCTGCCTCCCAAACCTCATTACTTCGTGGCCTCCCCTCGCCCGCCCACCCCGGCCGTACTGTGCGATCTAAACCTTCAAGGCCTAAATTAACCAACTCCCGTAGCGCTCTTCAGTAACCCCTTGCCTCCCAAACCTCATTACTTCATGGCCTCCCCTCGCCCCCCCCCCCCCCCCCCCCACCCCTCTCCGGGGCCTTCCTCTGCCGTCTCTTGCCCGCCGTCCCCGCCCCGCCCCTACCACCCGCCCTGTGCTTATAAACATTCAAGGCCTAAATTAACTAACTCCCGTAGCGCAGCGTATTTCTCCAATATTTGCCCGCTCGCGTGTGTAGGCGTGCGTGGGTGTAGTGCGTGTGAGCGTTTATTTTGCACGGCGCACAACGACGCGTTATGTGTTAGGCGCCGAATGCATGGTTGCAATACGCATGAAGATAAACAAAACAAACACGGCCCGTATCCATGGATTTTCATGGTTTTTTACTCATAACTCGGTCAATTCTGTACGGTTTCCAGCCATTTATAGCTTATAACACTCGCATTAGAATCATCTTTTATCAGTGCAAAGTTCACGGCGTTTAGTTACAAACTAAGAGAGCCTTTTATGGATACATACATAGTCACACCATAAGACAAATTATAGTATGATGAGCGCGCTGCTGGGGTATGGACGTATGTCGAAGGACCATCGCCTTCGGCTCGGGCGCGGCGGTTCTCGCTTGTGTCACTCCGTCCCCCTGGGGCGTGGGGCGAGTGGGACTTCTCGACGGACTACTCGGGCGCGGTGGTTCTCGCTGGGGGGGGGGGGGGGGGGGGGGGGCTCCCCCTCTGGGGCGAGTGGGACTTCTCAAAGGACAACTGAAAATAGGAACCAACTTCACGTGACCCCCCGATGACCTCCAGATAGCCTTATTAAAATAGCTTTCCCCAGCAATACGATCTTTCCCATCAAATCTCGACATCGAGAACTGGTTTGACCTCGGATGTCCCAGAATGACCTCCAATGACCTTTAAGTAGAGAATAAAAGATGGACAGTTTGTTTTGGTTGCCGTTCTATGGCGTGAAAATTGATGAGTTTGTCCATATTCTGAGTGGATGTCGGCGCATTCTAATGCATTTTTAACCTTTAATTAAATAAATGTTTAAAGGAAAATAACTTGGGAAATTGATCGTAATATTTTAATAACAAATGACCACTCCTTTTGATAATGCAAGGGATGTCATAAATATTGCGGGGGTCCAATTAAAATGACTGAATAAAGTAAATTACCATATCAAACCGCACCCATTGCAATTAAAATATATCCTCTCAAGCAAATCATTGGTTCTTTTTGTTTTTGTTTGTTTTGTTAATACGGTGGTGTGAGTTGATGAAGTTTGTTTTGAGGTAAACAGATGTTCACTGAACAATTGATTTGGCTGACCAGTGAGAAGTACAGGATCACCAAAAAGTATGGATACCCATGTCAAGCGGTATGAAAATACAGCGTGTTAAAAAGAATGGGTCCAAAACTGGCAACTGACAATTTAGCAAAAAAGAAAATTCTTCTTGATATGTTATGGAGTTCTTTCTTTACACTGTCCTAATTGAATGTACATAAAACGCTAACTCTTTTGAATGTTGAGGTAAGGCATGTCAGAAACCTTTTACCCTAGTTTATGGGAAAAACCACCCAATGAATTTGCTGTTCGCGCTATGGGCAGAGTGTATTAATATAAAGATTCTAAAAATGCTAAAAATCAGTATGACATCAATTAATGAGTTTTACTTATATATTGTGCAAGTTGTGTTTAGCAATAGTTGTAGCTGTCTTTTTAACCCAAACAGTCACGCATGACAATATTATTTGTTGGTTAGCTGCGACCGAACTAAAAAGGTTTAACTTCATTCAACGGATGATTGATTTATAGTCAAATTGGGAAATTATTTCTTACCTGTACTGAGCTGCTTCCACGTCCGCTTCCACGTCATCGTGTATATCCCAAATGTGTCCAATTTTTTCAATCAAAAAATTTCACTGATTTACTGATTTATACCGTTTCTAAAACCTAAATATAATGAGGTTTAACGTTTGGTTTATTTCAAACGTTACCAACTCTCCCGTTTAGGACCCATGTTTTTAAACACGCTTTAGTAGGAAATCATTAAAATGTACCTAGACGTGATCTGTACAGCTGAGACTTTGACGACATTTTGTTTGATACCAAATATTATGATTGTGTAAAATTAAAACTGTCTCTTAAAATTATGAAACTTTGTGTACACAATAGATGAGTGTCCTCATAATGTTACATACCTAATAACAAGTCAAATAATTGAAACTAACGGGGATTCAAAATGTACGACCAATCATGGCCACCACCGTCTGCCAAATGACTGAGTTTCCCAAATATGTTTTATTTTCCCCGTCAGAAACCCGGTGAAATCAAGTGAACACGTCATCCACCATGGCGATGGAGATGACACTCTACTCTCACGAGAGCATGAAGAAAAACAAAATGGTGAGTGAATGAAACATCTGCTCGCGTGTTTCAAAAATGTCAGCAAAATTGTAATTTATGATACGGTACTATTTAGAGAATAATTACTGCGTAACAACTGTTTTCGAGAATTTGTTTTGAAATCAGAGGGTTTTTTGTTCTGGTCTGAGGAATTGACAGAACAACAACCGAGGATTTTAAAACAAATTCACGAAACAGTTGTTAAGCAGTCATTATTCTCATTCATTACTGAAAAAGATGCATATTTATCCAAATCGTTGATTTGTACCGATAAAATCGCGCTAATAATTAATTAGTTTCTGTTTACTTTGTCCACCCCTTTTTAGTTTTGAAACAGTTCAAGTTGGGTCATCCCCTCATTAATATTTGTATCAGTCAACCAATCAGAAATAAAGCTTTAATCGTGTTTCCTCATAGCTCATTGAATAATCAGTTTAGGGGCGTGATGCTTTAATTTGATTGGTCGGTCAATGAACAAAACAATCGAACACTTTGGCGCAGTTCCTTTGGGCAATTATTAGTAACATTCGCTCAGCGTGCGCGTTCTAATCTTTATTGGAACGCACTTGGTACGCAGCTATCGCGATTATTCATGAAGCAATGAATAAGAAGTACATGTTCATCATAACCAGTGATTGAGGCGAATAATTGGAAATTCTACTCACCAACTAACGTTTCATCATGACTTGGTCAATCAGACTTCATCAGCGTTGTGATCCACTATCGAAACCACGGGAACCAGTATTTCAAGAATCACGGAAAATAGTGTTGTCAGATTCTTTGGTAGATTTTAGTAGTGGATCTTTCTGATCCATATCACTTCCTTGATCCATCGATTTACACGTTCCTCCTTATTAGGCCTATGTTTCATCCTAGCTTCCTCCCAGTCTTTTACAATGACGTGATGGTTTCTAACCGCATGATCCTATATAGACGACTTATTCTGTTCGCTTTCCGACGCTTTCCTCTCTGCTTCAGTGTATAGAGGTTATCCATGTAGCTATTCATTGCATAAACCATGTTAATACATTAGCCTAATGAAACAGGGGTGTCTACTCTCTGAAAATCTTAAACATAAGATGGCAGCTAAACCATCACATGGGTAACTTTTTATGTTAGTCAAGGACAAGGCACGAGAACAGGGAGTTGTTTCGAATAGGTTCCGCCGAAGAACTGGCGTTAAACTGAAAGTAACTGTAAACGATGTTGAATAAAGGAAGAAAGTGTGATAAATATAACAGGTGTTTTCCAAGTGAAGTCTCGACACACAGAGTCTCAGCGCAAAAGATCACGTAAGGACCATGTTAGTGACATGTACCGAAGGTCAGGTGAAGATCAAACAGATTCGAAAACAATTATGAATCAAAATCAATATTACATTCGAGACAATGCATTGTTTTACGTAATGATTTTTTGAGTTTAGAATATCAGATGCAATTTCCAAAGTGTATGGTGGATAATTGATTTGGCAGCAACGCATTCTGGCTTGATAATCACTCTCGTCTTTAAATCAATTATCCTTATCATAAGTAGTTAGTGGTACGGGTTGATTTCTTATTGGTTCCATCATCCACAACCAGAATTATTGACTCCATTTTTATTCATGTGATATCGACAGGGTAAAAATCATCAGAAGAAATGTACAATCCGCGGGGAGATAATTGAAGTTGACGACGAAAAAAGTATGCTGAAAAAAATGATCAGAATGAGCGACCTACATGAGGTCGAAATGAATGAAAAAATTACCATCAACAAGCATAAACAGGTTAACATTATTTGCCTGAAGCAGGGAGATGAGATTTTCTTTCTAAAGGCGGAAAATAGGTGAGTGAAAACATATATCTATTCGTCACGAACATAATATACGGTGGTACAACAAAAGTTCCCCCATTATTTCTGACAGCCATTGTCACCTACGTGACTTTTATAAAGTCTTTTGCATGGTTCTGAAACAATTGCTATGGATGAACGGCATTAGCCCCTGACTACAGTAAGACACACGCAAGCGAACTACGATCAGCTCATTGCGCATGCTTACCCCCACCCCCCAAAAAATCAAAAAATCCGGTAGCCCATCAGGTGGTATATGAAAAAGCAGGTTTATCAGAGTGACTGAGTAGTTTAAATGGCTGTCAAAATGGGACACCTATTTTTTTACTACACGGTTAGGCTAAAAATATGATCTGAATGCGCGCACTTGATACTACTTAATGAGCTAGAAACACGGGAATCCACATCCCAGCCCAGTTCAAACCCATTTTTTAGTGTAGGCCTATTCTAAAGTTTTAAAAGGAAATTATAAACAAAATCTAGAAGTTAAAAAGCTCAGAAATCATCGAATGTACCATCCAATTTATCCAATTTTCAGTACTCAGATGGTGATGTGGTACAATGAACTAATGAAAATATTGGTTCGGCTAGGATGGATTGACCTAGAGCCTGAGAGCACCATAGAAGGGACGAAACGTCGAGCTACAAACCCAGAGGGTATGACACGACCCGATCGTCGAGTATGCAACACTAGAAAAACTGTATCAGCTGTCGATCCGGACGGATTTTATGAGATTCCGAATGCAACGGGTAAGTAGCCTATCTCCACTACGCCCTCAATTGTCAGCCTACCCATAATGCAATGGAGGTGTCCTCACAACGGTAAGCGCTGTTTCCAACCGTCGGGGGACGTTCTACGGAGTGAACCGTATACTTCATGAATTTGACAATTCGCCGTTTCATGAAGTATACGGTTTATTCCTTACAACGTCCTCGCGACAGTTGGGCAACAGCGATTACCCCTCACAACAGCATTCGTGCGGCATGGAAGTTAAATGGCCGCGTGCACCAATCTGGCGTAACTTTAATAGGGAGGTAAGCTACCTCCCTAGTAGTTATGCCCTAACTGTAGCGTTACTTACTAACAATGTAATTGTGAGAGCAAAACTGGCGAGTAACACCAGAATAGTAACTAGCGAGGTAAATATCCACATAATCAGCATCGTCCTCTTACAAAATTAATTGTCGCATGCGTCAAATGTGTGTACATGTGTCAAACAGCAATCATATTGACACGAATGGTGTTCCGTAGAATTATAAAAATGTGTCGTCAGTCGCTACGTCAAATTTAAATAACATGAATAATGCAACACGTCATACCACGTTCAGTCGAGCAATGAAATCTGTGAATATGACGCCATTTTTTTGTGTTCGAAAATTTCAAAGTTTATTACCATTCTTTCAAAAATAAGGACCATAATAACATTATAAACACATTTTGTGCGAGAGTAACAATCAAAATGGTATAAAATGGCAAAAATGTAACGGTAAAAATCCGTTCGTTTTAAATAAATGGATCTTGCTTACCCCGGTTTGGTGCTCTCAAAATTGTTGGTTACGCCTCAGTATAGCGAGGTAGCGCTATTCATCAGCTACTTGCCATTGGTGCACTCGACCTCACCCAATCTGTGTACAGAACATGTAAAATAACATGTGATATTAATACAGTATCACATGATTAGTATCATGTCAGAGTATACTCGAGTACTCCAGTACAATATCTCATGGAAAGTGTTAATATTTTGACACCGCTGAAATTATATTCATGAACAAGTGTATGTCAAAACACTCAGGAGGTTGGTGGTCGGTGAGGTAAAACAAGGATGGCCACTAGCTTAAACAATAAATATGGGATATCCTACATTCTTAAACTATTTTGTCAGTGTTATTCCGCTTTATTCCGTTGAGGTCGCCAAGACGGAATAAAGCTAATTGAGATAAGATACTGTACTCTGGAGTACTAGAGTATACTCTGACATGATAATAATCATGTGATACTGTATTAATATCCATGTTATTTCATATGGTCTACTACATAGATTGGGTGATTATATTCAGTGAAATCTTGAAGAATGTATTGGACGTGATCGAAAACGATGATCGCAGCCTCTGTTTTCACAGCGTCAGCCATTTGAGAATGCCTGGGGGGGGGGGGGGGGGGGGGGGCCTATATCCACTGCGTTCTATGATGATAATTGAAAAATCTTCCAAGGTTAGCTCTAGCATGTTGTCGGACATGTCGGAAAAAGTGTACTTTAGGTCCCAGATACTGGTATACCAGTATCGGATGACAATTGTATATTGTTCCAGTACTGGAACACCAAATAATGTTCCTGTATCAAGCGATACTAGAACGTTTTTATGTTTCAGTATCGGGCGAAACTGGTACACATGCTACCAGTAGTGATTTGTCCCAGTATTCTGGTATTGAACGATACTGGTACATAATAATTATGAACACAATTATTGTGTTCCAGTGTTCCAGTATCGCCCGATACTGGAACATGTTATATGTGCCATCGTCAGATAGTGGATCACTGACTTTGTACCAGTATCGAACGATACTGGGTGTTCCAGTAGTACAGTCCATAATATGGGACCTAAAGTACACGTTTTCCATACTGTCTAGTCCAGTTCTCGTCTGATAGTGATAAATGATCATGATCAAAATCTTCTATGACAAAGCTATATCTTAACCATGTTAACGCACATGTCAAATAATACACATGAATGAATCGGTTCCTGATCTATATATATAGGCCCTATTGAAGTCGTCGGTGCTACGATTCGCGATGTAAGATTCTGAAAATAGAAGAGGTGACGTCAGCTTATAGTCTTCTTGTCTTGTTACGTGCGCTCGCAATGCATTTTCTAGCTATTCGACTATTCTCGATATGACACTTTACCGGTACTTTACACAGTGACGTTATTGCCTCGTGATAGTGGAATTGATTATAGATACATCTATTATCTGGATCCCACCTTGTCTATAGGCAAGTGCACATCGCTTAAAAAAAACCATACCTCTGGTCGGATTCCAACTGGCAACCTTCACTAGAACGTTGCCCTTGTTATTCTAGAAGGAAAAATGACAAAGGAGCGTAAGCTTATAATCTATAGGTATCGAGTTCGAAGTAATCCTTCAAATTCATAGCGGAAGCCATCAAGACAATGTATGTAAGTACGTAGTCACATTGATCATGTTGATTCAAGAAATGTTCTACAGATACGAGAGTAGCGTGGCATGTTCGACCAGAAGCACCTGAAGGTGTGTTTTTTTCAGCGTTAATGTGCACTGACCTTTCCTGGGGAAAGATAAACTAATTTTATCATTCTAGTTTACAAAGAAAACTATGTAATAATTTCCCAAGTGATGATATTTTTGTATTTCATACAGACGCGACTGTGTATGAGACCTACATCTCAGCAAGTCCTGATGATGCGTCAAACGATACGAAGAAGGGCCTGCAAAGACAAAGACCCTCACCGCCTCCACGAATAGAAAGCTTGAAGAAATTGGATGAACAGAAAACGTATCCCGATGATGCAGCTGATCCAGATTCATCAGATGACGGCGAGTACACGGAACTGTGCTTCCCCATAGACGGAGCAGTGGACACAACTGCCGCCACAACGAATGTACCCTCGCAGTCAACAGCCGCCACAACGAATGTACCCTCGCAATCAACAGCCAAAGACTTTAAACAAGACCTTGCGAGAGCCTTAAGCAAAAAACGTCAAGCTGTTCCTCCTGTACCACAAACACCGAGAAAACCCAGCATTACTACAAAGAGTCATGTTACTACGAAACTGGCAGTATCTTCACCAGAAGTTCATCCCCCAGTTCAGGATGCATCAGGAAATGAATACAGTATTGATCGGACAATGCCGCCTCTTCGACCGTTAATCTCACGGAAGCCTAGGCCTAGCATCCCAATGATACCACCAATCAATAGTCGGGGACGAGCACACAAACATCACATAGCTGAAATGGATCGTCAATTAAAAGCGTATGTCGAGTGAGTATTCTTTTTTTAAGATTTGTATATCATTTTAATGATAAACCCGTATTAGATTCAGGATAATTTGAAGTTCAAAATATGATTACAAATCCCGTACTATCATTATCAACGATCGCAGCAAGTTAAACAAGTTTCGTGTACTTCGCGTGTCTCAAATAATGTCAGCAACATATTTGGCTTCACATTAATGCATGCATGTAGATTTCCCCCTCTAGGCAAGAGACTTTATTTAATTACTCACATTTCAAAACAGCACATAAAACACGTTTAATTACTTAACATAGTTATGCATAATTTCATAATATAAGTGTTAATGATTCATCATCATCATCATTATCATCATCCTTCGGCTGCAGAGCAGGCAACCACAAGTTCTCTTCATGCACGGTGCCCGGGGGGTCAGTGAACATACCAAGCGGGTACACATGCGCGTCCAAGCACCTCTGAAACGGACCCTAAATGGCGTAAACAAAACATTATTTTGATACCCCTAAATGGCGTAACACATACAAACCCTACCCTAAACGGCGTTACCAACACTCAATAATGCACCCCTAAATGGCGTAATATAGTAATACTCAAAATAATCTTAATTCATAATCATGTGACGTACAGATATGCATGTGATATGCATGATGTGGAATGCATACAAAAAGTAGGGAAATATTGAAGATTTTTTTCAACATTTTGCATGTTTATTGAAAAGTCACACATACAACAATTAGCCCGGCAATTAGTACCCCTAAACGTCGATACCTCGATGCTGTAATGGATACCCTAAAGTGCGATGCCCCCTAAAAAGTACCTCTTTTTCAGAAAGACGTCGACGACGTCGTGTGGTGAAATCTGGACCCTTTTCGACGTTTTTTTTGGACGCGGATGCGTACCCGCTTGGTATGTTCACTGACCCCCGGGGCACGGTGGTCTTACAGATTACAGGTGTTGTTTGCATGATATTCATGAAATATAAAAAAACCCAAAAAAACCAATTAACATTTTAAATTTTGATAAGTTTGTAAGACATAATAATATCTTTCTTATCAGCAATTTCCGTAAATGTCAAGACGAAGACTCGATAACGGTAACTTTGAAGAAAGAAGATGTATCCAAAGGAAAACTTGTGTGTATGGTCAAAGTACAGAAACTCACATGTTTGTGGTAAGTTTTTCTCTAATTATTTTGACGGATACAAGTGAAAGTCTTAGGGTGGAATTTATGTACCCCAGTTTGAAGATTGAGGGGTCTGAAAATGGTCACTGAATTTGCTAAAATGTGTATTAAGTGAAAGACAAAATCAACACGATGGTATGACAATAGGATAACAATAGGAGTAGACAATTAAACGCGCATTTTCCTTTTTTTCAAATCACACATGGCCGTGAACATTTTGAACGTTTTTTAAAATTTTGTTGTGGTTTTTATCTTAATTTTTGTGTGTGGAAATTGTTGATCTTTTTTGAAAACATGGTTGAAAAATTCACCTACACGATGCAGTACCTAATTGCTTTTAAATATCACAGATAGTTAGAACTACAAACCTGGTCTTTCTTGTTACTCTGAAGGTTCTATCGTTGGAATTTCAAGGATTGTCCACGGGAAGGAACCCTTCATCCAGGTGACCAGATATTGTCCATCAATGGCATTGACCTGGAAGATTGTGACACCAAATTTGCGTATCAATTGATAACCAAAGTGAAAGGCGATGAGGTAAGTATTCATTGTCTGTGAAGAAAAAAATACCTAACAAGTTTATCTAAATAACTCGTACAAAATGAGAAATGTTTTGTCACGATAACAATAATTTTGTCATTTGGAATTTTGCTTATATTACGAAATTACCACCCGATATTCACGTCAAACCGTTTGAAATGCTGCAGGTTAAATTTAGTTAAATTAATTCACAAGCTGTTCTAATAGTATACATCACGAAATTACCATTAAAGCCTTGGCCTTTTCCATGGCGTCTAATGTGCACCTAATGAGGAGGAATATCCAAACGATACGTAATGCTACTAATCATGCCAATGGCGCTGGGTGTAGGTAGACTGGGTCCCCGCGTCCCTCTATATGGCCGCCATCTTTAAAAATGGCGGACCAAAAAGAGGGACTGGGAAAAGAACACGGCGAAAAAGTATGCGGTTGCTCGTGGAATTCCACGAACATTTACCATATTATATGAATATGCAAACCAATACCGAGCATGCGCATTTTACACAACAACAACAAAAATACCACCGATCGGTCCATTCAAAGTCAGTGCGTCGAACGATCGTCACGCCGCGCCACGGGAGGCAATTCGTGCACCCTATCGCGTTACGTGAAACTACCGGCGCACTGTGGCATGATGGTGCGTTAATAAGCTCATGTATATTCAGCAGTTTATCAGCGCACACTTATTGAACTGTATTTTTCCCAGTCTTCACATTTGAGCACCCTCGCAGGGGCCGTGTGTAAAATAGGGAAGACATGAAGGATCGAGTCAATAGTTTAATCAGTTCTAAATTGGCGAGAAATAGTCCGGCGGTTTTTATCTCTCCGCGAGCAAAAGTAATCCAAGCGTACGCGCGAGATTATGGCCATACGCACGCAACACGCATGATGCACAGTGCGCTTTTTGTCTTTATGTGCGCTCGCCTCCTTCTGTATTCATTCGCTGCTGGCCTAGTTTTCTTTTGTGCGCATGCGTTGGCCTTGTTGACGACTCAAATGATTTAGGTCTATAATATTTTGATCAGCTCCTAATTGGTGAGTCTCCTTACAGCAGGTAATTAATACTGAAGAGTGTGAAAAGGTCGCACAAAAGGCTCGCTTAACGCGACAGCACGGGTTAGCATCAACTGAAAGACGCATGTGTGATGCCAAAATCGCGTACGTATGGCCAACTTGCTCGCATACGTTTGGATTACTTTTGCGCGCGGAGAGAAAAAACCCGAATTTTTCGCCAATTTGGTAGGTACGTTTTTTCAATCGAGGCGTATTAAAAAACACTAAATAACTGGGAACATCCGGTGATCAGAATCATTTTGTATATTTCGGTTGGTTTCTAAACAATTAGGAACACTGAGTCTGATGCAGAAAAAAATAAGAGATATTTTAATTTATACACACAGATCCCGATGACGGTACGTCGTGCACCGTATGCACATCTGGTACACTTACAACGGAATGAGACTTGCAATGATCTTGGTATTGAAGTAGATGGACATTTGGTAAGTGTTTAAGAGGGTGAAAGGCATTTCTTATCACACGCTGAAGATATTTTAAAAGAACTATAACCACGTCAAACGCCTAGAAAATGGTTTACCCTCAGACCCTTGATGTGAAACTGCATAGATTATTCAGCATAGCACAAAATCATTATATGTAGAGGTTATCCATATAGCCATGCGTAACAGGGAATCGCACCCGGCCTATTCTACATTCAACTGAATCGGTCCATGACGTCCAACTCATTGAATGAACCGTGTGACCAAATTGGCCTACATGTCACGAAACAGGTGTATCTTCTTTCTGAAAATCATTCCCGACAAGATGGCAGCTAATCCCAAACACGGACAACCTCTATAATCAACAGCTACATGCTAGACCACTTACTTACTCACCTGGAATAGACCTATTTCATCCACAAAAACATTCATCTTTGGTTTGCTTTGCTACAGATAAAGAGAGTTAGTCCTGATGGGTTATTTTATCAAACATCTGGCCGTGCTAGAACGAGAGGTGTACTGAGTACGAGTACAGACCTCGTGGAATGGGCGATAACCGAAATCGACATGCAACATATCAACTTCAACCATACTACGAAACAGGTTAGTGTCACACGGGGGTGGATACAAATCATAATAGTGCAAAGGGTCCATCTTGTAATCTTCAAAACCACGAACAAAGGACGGCGTCAAAATATGCACACAACCTAAAATCGGGAGGAATGTTGACAACTTTCTTTGACCGATGATTTAAGAGTTCTTGAAATGAAGGTGGGGGAGGGGGGAGGGGTCTTGAGGTCACTGCTCCAACCAAATGCCTACATGTTCGTCCAAGCACCTCGGCTAAATGTAAAACACAAATCCATTATATAATCCAAATCCAAAGTGAACTAATCCAATGTTTCTTACGATTTATATTCATTGTTTTAACGTTGAAAATCAGCAATGTACTTCAACCTTCGCCAGTTTGAACTGAACTGAACTTGAAATTTAAAACCTGTATTGGGAAAGTAGAACGTTTCTTTTTCAAGGATGAACAATGACGACTTATTTGATTTGTTGTGTTTCCTTTTCATTTAGATTCAAGATTTGCTTAAAAAGGAAAACGCATCCGAAGTCGTCCTCGTGATTCAACCATCTGATCTTGTACTAGCCATGAAAGAAGCTCTCGCGGACTGTCCACAGTGCGGAGGTGTGGCAGCGTGTCAGCATTGACGAATTTATAGATGGGGTGACAGCAATGTTTATCAACAAACGCAACGGTCGAAGGGACTGGATCGCGATACATGCTTGAGGGAACAGCATATGACCACAACACTGTCCATATGCCTTACTGCCCTTTGTTATGCTTTGGCGCGAGTTTTAAAAGCATGTGTCCTAAAGAAAACAGGATGCGCGCGCAAACCACCAGGCAAACTGCCGACCTAATGCCCGATGTGACGTCACATGTCACCCCATCTATAGGCCGATATAGAGGTTATCCAGGTAACGAATTAGCTGCACCGATTCAAATTGAATATCGAATAGGCGGCTTCTGATTCCCCTTTTGTAGTCCGTTGCGCATGACTACATGGATAACCTCTAGAATGCAACAACTATAAGAGGGTCTGACAATTCGATGCTATATCGACGGAAGAAACTTACTTCGCCACTTGAGAAATGACCTTCTGTAACATCAGATCATTTTGTGGATAAATTGTCTGTATTCAGTTTCTTGTTTTCATTTGATTTATGTCATGTATTCCTACACCTATGTTACTGTATATAAGACATTCGCAGCTGTTTAAATGTGGGGCAGTAGTGTTTCTGATGGACGCGTGTCGCCCAAATTGGCATTTATTGGTTTAACAACGTAAGGCGAGGATTCCAAACAAGATTGCAACATGTTGCACGCACTAGCAATTCGATTTAATAATAGCCATACACAGGAAGTTATGTTATCTCACAGACAACCCCACAAATAACCCGCGTCTACGGTGGGTTCTTGAAACCAGAAATTTAAATCAATCAGCTGACACATGGTATTGATCGATCGATATTACGTTATTTGAAACCTTAACGCTGTAAGCGAAAAAGGATGTTTTCCAAACCGACGGATGCTATACATACGTGACTATATAAAAATCAAATATCAATGAGTATCAACATACGTCAAATTGAATAAATATTGTTGATACTATTTAGTAACTGTTCATTAATACTTAGGTAGGGCGTAGCTGAAAATTTTAAATGTTGGTACATCAAAACTGTTGGATATACCTCAACTCTTTTTGAACCCCTCCCCTCTTTGAACATTTTTCTGTCCTGTCGTCAAGGAACTTAATTATCATCAAATTATATTATTTTACATAGACTAATATTTATATAAGCCTAATGGGATGTTAACAACAAATTACCAGTACATAGTTTAAATCTATTTTAAGCATGGATACAGCAGCTTGGAGGGCAGGGGCGAATCTGAAGTGAGGCAGAAAGCTCAATCTTATTACCTGGACTTGGACTCATGACTTGGACAGGTCCGACAAACGTAAGACTCGGATTCGACCCGTGTGTATCCAGACTGAGATTGGGACTCACGTGTTTACATTTCCGCGGACTTTTTCCAACACTGTGAAGGAAGGGAAGACAAATCGAGACGGGAAAAATCACGAAGGTATCCATACCCATGTGGACTGATATGGCACCTGTCCCGGTGAACGACCGTACAGGGAATGGGGATAGATCATGTCCCATTAAAATGGTTAATTTTGTCAATTATGTATAACGTGTCTATGTAAATAGGTGTGAATAGGCGAAGCCCCGGACAATTTAGGAAATCAATGAATGTTCGAAACTTGTTACCCTCCATTTTCTGGAGCTTTTTTGACCCCCCTCTTATATCAAAGTACTTTACACACTGCCTCAATTAATGCGAATTTGAGCTTTTCAACATGGTAAATTTAAAAGCTTACTATTTAAAATATCTTGGTAAATTGTCATAAAAACGACCAAAAGCAACATCCGTGGACACCTTACCTAATCGCACATAACCATGTTACAAAATTCCAAATATCACACTGTTATAGTTTATAATCAGTTCCAAATTGGAAATATTCGGTTGTTATCTCTTCGCTCGCAAAAGTAATCCAAGGGCAGGTGCGCGATTATGGCCACACGCACGCGGTTTTGGCTTCACGCATGATGCACATCGAGCTTGTTGCCGCTCATGTGCGCCCTCGTCCGTCTGTATTCACTCGATGCTGTAATGAGGCTTCGCCAATTTGGAACTGATCAAACTATAGAAATAAATGATTTCAACTTTAAACCGTCGAAGTTGGAGAATCAACTCCAGTCTTACACACTTTTTTTTCTCTGGAGAGTAACGTAACTTAACCGGCGCCCAGCATTTACGCACGCGTAATGTATCTTCCGTCTTGCTACACGCATGTGTATATGCAAGCGCCTCGGAAGGGCGCGCGCGTTTATTAACTGCGATCAGTATTAATTGTATTGATTGTATAAATCTATCTCTATATTTCATAATTTGTATTTCATAAAGCTGATCTAACTTTACAGTACTATAAGCAAATGTGTATAATGAGGTGGGGTTACTATTAAAGGGTTCAACAAAAGAAAGTATACCACTTTATTTATGTCATTTTGAGTAACATTCAATTTTTTTTTACCAAACAGGCTAGATCCCGTGCTGTGTATTGGAAATGCGACTTTTGAAAATGGGATATTTTTCTTTAAATGGTGCTAATTATGGTTTATCTTTGTTGTTAGGGGGCAAATTTGGTATCAAATTATGCCTAAAAGATTCATCTAAATGCCTATCTAGCCTGTTTGGTCAAACAAAAATTTAATGTTACTCAAAATTACATAAACAAAGTGGTATACTTTCTTTTGTTGAACCCTTTATTATGAATTTAACAAAATATTAGGAGTCGTTAGGACCTATCGTAATAAAAAGGTTGTATGGTAATTTGTTATGCGTATTTATATTTTACAGTATATATTTTTAAATCTACATGTATATATTTTATATCATGCATGCATGATGGAGTAGTGAATAAAAATGTCCAGATACTTCTACAGGGTCCACAATGATTTATACCGTGTTTGAAAATATAAAAAATATAAAAAATATAAGAACAATATCATAGTCCTAATCTGTTTTTCACTTTCAACGTATTTTATATAATTTAATTGATAAAACTCACACCAAACTTCAAAACAGTCGAGTAAGAAAGTATGGGATAAATTACCCAATCAGCACAAGTCCCACAAATCATTCAATTATTGCTTCATAAATCATCTCGGATATCTCAGATATCTATTAATGTTTTGTAGTGGAAAACAAAATAGCATACAGCAAATTACCTGCATATCATTTAAATTGAGCTTTGTACCGAATACGAAGGTTGGTCAATATGTAATGAAAGTGATCTTGTTATGAAACGCTGAGTGATTCTATTGAGAGATATTGTAATAATTATAAATATGAACCTTTGTCTTTCAAAGTAGGTACACTTTAGATACTGCCAAATCCGTTATTTGGCGGGAAATTTGAATTGTTTGTGTGAAACACGTGCTAAGATGTATTATCTAGTTGTCATTATAGTACTTGAACTTTGACATTAAATCATATAATAAGTATATCAAACTTATATTTCTAATTTGTACAAAGTCTATCTTTTTGAGTGGTTTGTTATACATATTGAAGCTTTTGTCTAGGGATAGTTTACACACGCTGGCCTTTGACGCCGGAAATGACTAGTACGATATGTCGATTTATCACGGTTCAGAATCAAATTGGACATTTTAGAGCTTATAGCAAATGTACAACTATAAACAAAACCTGATGCTCTCTAGATATCCAAGATGGCTGCCAATATGGCTGCCAAAATAGTAAAATTTGAGAAAGGTCATAGGCCTATATCAGTTAGGCAAAATAATATAATAAAAGAATAAATAAAATGACTAGATATATGTGTTTGACCATTGCAAATTCATTTCCAGCATTTCTAGCTTGCTTATGTACATCGATTTCAAGATGGCGGACAAAATGGCCCCCTAAAGCGGTCAAATTGAGAAAATTCATATATGTCGGCTAAAATATAAGATAAAAGCACATATAAAATGACTAGATATAATTATGTTATTGACCATTTCGAATTAATTCCCAGCATTTTCATTGCTAATGTACATCAAAATCAAGATGGCAGGCAAAATGGCCGCCAAAAGTACCCGCAATTTGTTTTAGAAAATTCATATTTATCGGCTAAAATGTAAGACAAAAGCAGACATTATATAAAATGACTAGATATATGTTATTGACCATTGCAAATTCATTCCCGGCTATCTTATGCTGCTATTGTACATCAAATTTAAGATGGCAGACAAAATGGCCGCCAAAATTGCCCGCAAAAGTGGTCAGATTGAGAAAGTTCACATTTATCGGCTAAAATATAAGACAAATAAAAGTACAATGACAAGATATATATTTTTGACCATTTCAAATTAATTTCTAGCATTTTTATGCTGTTAAGGTACATTACATTAAAGATGGGGGACAAATTGGTGGACAAAATGGCCGCCAAAAGTGTTCAAATTAAGAAAATTCGTATATAATGCTTGTGCTCGTTAGTAAGCTGATCAGGAATTCCTCGGCAAATGTATCTTTATATGATCCTGCACATTATGAAGTATTTAAGCCTTTCATGTGGTTCTTTTTTGTCTGCAAAGAATGTAAAAGTCCCTTCCTTAATTCCATTTGTATGTACCATGCAGAGTTCTTGCCTCTTTGCAGCTGCTCTTGTGGTCACGGGGCTGATGTTCTTGTGCGTAATCTGCATGTATAAATTATTAATATCATCCACACTTTTGACTTGACCTAATACATATCTCACATATTAAACTGAGGTTGTGATATATTATACTTCGTTCAAGAAGTCAACAACTAGTATAGGTAGCCAATGCTGTCACTAGAAATGACATTTTGAGGGTCAAAAACAAATATTATCTAGTCATTCAATTTCCGTGTTTATTCTACTTTTGGGCTGATGTATGATTTTTTTTCTAGAATTTAGCAACCCTTGGCGACCGTTTTGGGTAGCCATTTTGACCGTCATCTTAAATGTGATGTTCAGTAGCAAAATAAAAATCCCAAAAATGAATTTGTAGTCATAAACATATAATTAATCATTTTTATATGTAATGAGCTTTCATCTTAAATGTTAGCCGATTCTAAATGTTATATGAATTTTCTCAATTTGAACACTTTTGGCGGCCATTTTGTCCACCATTTTGTGTAGCGATGTGGTTGTAAAAAAACTCGCAAATGTAGTATCAAGGTGACCCCCTTGGGTACGCCACTGAAAAAGGTACACAAAAAAGGTATATTGTAAAATGTTATAGGGGGCGCCCACCCCCTCCGCCCCCTGTATCCGCCACTGATTACTACTACAGTATTTAGTTATATTAGTCACATAGTTTCATACCCGACTATTTGTGTAGTGGTTTTTTCCATCCAACTGTTGCCTAAAGGAAAAAGTGTACGCAATATTTTAACAACAACAGGAGTTTCAATTGGTTTTCCCCAACTTTTATCTAATAACGTTCTGCATTTTTTCCCCAAAAAAATATTCAACAATTTATCCAACAAACAGCTAAAAGCAATTTAACAACGTATTTTGCTCAACTCTTTAGCACTGTAGAAGACAAATCCAGTGCGAAACGAACCTTCGCTCTCCTCCAGGGTCACGAGATCACTCGAGATGACCCTACTAAATGGTCCCCTCTAGTCTGTATTAAAGGGGCACAGGGAAATTTCTCAAAAAAATGTAATTCAAAATTTTTACCTTGTTTATGGATAGAATGATGATATACATAGAAACCCTCTCATGTAAGATTTCTTCAAAAAAGAAATTATCAGTAAAACTGAAAGGTATATATTAGTGCTTTTCACTTATTTTGTATTTTGGTTAAAAATCACCACCAATTGAATCAGAAAGGTCATGACTATGCATCACGCAAAAGCCATGGGTGGTCTTCAAGGTTATTTAGAATAAACATGAAACAAATAAGTAAGAAGCCATCTGTGGCCTTTAAAATGAATTTTGGGTAGTTTTGATGTGATCTCATCGAAATTCAAAACGATATCAAATCCATGAATTTCACATGAAATACTGCAAATTAAGCTCTACAATTATAGGTGGTAGTTCGTATATAAGCATTACCTATTATGTGAAAAACCCAACTTCTGAAAAAAAATGAAGGCTCCCTCCATGAAGGATCTCTTAGTGCCCCTTTAATGAAGATATATCTTAAAAAGAGTGTCACACAGACATTGCTGAATGTTCTTACTATGTACCAAGTGTTGTCTGTTTCAATGCTTGCATTAGCGAGATATTGGCAAATGAATCAATCTACTCGCATTTCAACCTAATGCTAATAGTGGTTGTTAGCTTTTTATGTTATGTTTAATGGCGTTACACAACCTAGATCTTAGAATCCAAAAGGGTATTGCGTGAAAGACAAAAGGTTTATACTTTCTCTCAACAGAATCATTCATGCGTTTCAACAAGATCACTTTAATTTCATATTGGCCATTCATCGTACATGTACATGCAACCGTGGTAATAAACCAGGCGGAATATAACATGAATTAGCGCATAATGGGAATCCCTTGTTGATTTATTTTGTATCTTTTTTACGTAACCGTAAGTAATGGAAACCCTAGTTTGTACACATACTATCTGGTGATGATTGTTATTGTTACCGGGTTTTGTTATTGTTGGCATACTAGGCATTCCCGGCAAACCTTTGACATCCGTTACATTACTCATAATTATTACTCAAATAAGTGTTATATTATCACAACTACCTTTGTCATGATTAAATTGGTGGCTGGGATTTCCCTATACTATAGGACACTATATATATCGCGCGCCATAATGTTCACATTCACATTCAACTTTGTGTGTCACATTCAGACACACAAAGCTATCACCGCTATCATTAATTGAAGTTGGACTGCTAAAGAAGACTTAGACAATAACATTGGTCATTCATCAGTATATCCCAGTATATCTGGTTCAGAGTGGAGAGCAACACTTTCAGGTAAAAGCATTGTTTTATATTTCAATAATGACTTGTTGCCAATAATCCTAAACTGTAGCATTTTGATTTAATTTTAAAGGTTGATAGATGTTATTCTTAAAGGTATATTATGTGATCTTTTCAGGGAACGCCCACAACATCGAGGAAAAAAAATTGAAAGCAGATTTTCTTGCAGATTTACATTTCTGATCATAAATCGTACATATATTCCAAGTTACAGGGCGATACGATTCTTAATTACTTCAAAATCATGGTTTTGGAGTGAAAATAAACTGTCGGATATCCGACAACTTATTTTACTCTATAGTCTAAATTCACTCTAAAACCATGATTTTGAGGTAATTAGGAATCGTATCGCTCTGTAACTTGGAATGTATGTACGATTTATGATCAGAAATGTAAATCTGCAAGACAATCTACTTTCTAAAAAAAATCATGAATAGAGGGCGCTCCCTGGAAAAGATCACATAATATGCCTTTAACTGGCGCATTTACGGCAAAGGGGAATGGCATCCAACTGAAAGCATGCTTAGAGCAACTATCGCTCCGATAACATTACAATCTCCTCTTTTGACGGCAATATTATGTGAATGAACTGAAAGTGTTGGTTATCAACAAACATTTAATTTTAAACTATTGGGAATAAATAGTTTATTTTTTAAAGTTAATTCCACGAATGTAGAAAGGTCAAATATTGAACAGTTCAGAAGTATGACGAATGTTTATGATTACTAGTACCCCCGCTATGCTAATGTAGTAGTGCAAAGATCACCCCATTGAAAACTACAGCACTCTCGACATGGCTAAACCGAGCCTCGATTTCAGTTCACTTAAATCCCTCTTCGACGCCAAATGCGCCAATTAAGAATTACGTCTATAGATGAGGTGACCGTTGTTTACATCAGTAGTGTTTACATATTGATTAGCGCCTGGTCTAAAGACATGCTAGGGGTACTAGTCCATGACTACTGCATACATCATACTATGAAAGCAAAACACACATCACTGAGCGCCAATTTTAAAAGCACATGCCCTTATGGTGCGCACGCAAACCGCCGGGCAACCAGATTTAGTACCTGGTCTCTCATTGTGCTTAGGGATGCATACCATGACTTCTGCACTATTACACCGTAAGCATGGTAAGTAATGATCAATCAAGTGTGAATTAAAGCATCGTTCCCTGTAGGTGCGCACGCAAACCGCCGGGCACTACGTCACCGGTCACACCATCTATAGGTTAGTAAATATTTTTCTCTTGCCCGATACATATAATAATATAAACATTCGCGGTTGAACGACCGTAGTCAATTAGCATATATATTTACGTCATCGTGAATGACGATTTGTGTGAGATCCGTGGTGGTCACTTCAGACCAGTTTGCCCACCACACTTATAAAACTCGCCCATTGCTTGTGTGTTGGATTTCGATCACAACAGGAGCATGCGCAGATGCGATTTTTGTGTAAGTGGTCTGTGATTTTGTCAATATTAGATTTTTACTGTGATTTGTCGATCTGCATTAAATGCAAAAAGAAACAACGGCCCCGGGTGGACTCGAACCACCAACCTTTCGGTTAACAGCCGAATGCGCTAACCAATTGCGCCACGGAGGCGCGGTTATTTACTAGGCTGTTTTGGTATGTCATGTTCACCCGTACACTTCCCCGTACACTCCCTTGCAAAGCCGGGCATCGTTTTTTCTCAAATGTTGCCTGAATATTGTTGTTGCTGTCTACTTAAAACCATGTGCTGTCTGTTGAACTTGGAACCAACGTTTAATTTGAACTGTCTATTTTCAATAAAAAAATACTCCTATTCGGGAAAAAATTCACAAAAGCTCACAGACAACAAATAAGCACATCATTTTACTCGACCTAGAATTTCAAATCTACAAATTTGGCGTTCCGAAAATATCGATGATGTGAGTGACGTCATTTAATGAGCGGCGCCCTTCACGAATTAGCTCATTAGCATAATTTATGTCCGTGAAATGTATAATGTAGTTTGATAAGTGCACCAGTAAGAACCTGTTTAATTATTTTATTATGTTTGGTATGATTGTGCATGCAATATGAGTTATATTATGCCATATTGCTGGTTATCCTCGGGTGGGATTTATATTTCTCGTTTACTCACCTAGTTTTTCGAGTTTTATGCAGCCGGCTAAGTTGAATTCTTTTTGGCTGTCCCACGCATTTAGTGTAGGTATCCCATATCAGAGATGTACTGGGGTTTTCCCACAGTTATGAAAATATAACATACTGGTTATGTACTTGCGTCATGGTGGTGCGGCAATACACTGATGCATCACAAATGGCTCGTGTTTGAGTGGTTATATCACCATCTCGAACTAGATTAAGAATATTATCATTCAGTTTGGTCAGTGCGATTTTCATGATCTTAAATTCTTATGACAATTTGCCGAAGTTGACACCGGTGTCACGAAGTCATGCGTCTAAGACTTTGAATATTTGGTCATGCGCTATTAGTGGCGTGGTCAATTCGGTTAAAATACTGGTTCTGGTGAAAATACTCATTCGGGGCAATGCTGACAAATTGACAAATTAGAGACCTTGAAGTTTTATAACAAAGTTAAGTAATTATTTATTTATAGCAAGGAGAGGTTTTTAGGCCGTTCAGACTTGCTAAAAACACGTAAGGGCTTTGCACTGCCCGTAATGCGATTCTTATTTGCGCCCATGTACTTATATATTATTTGGCTGCTGTAAGCATGGTATAAGGAAGCTCGCCAATTTGGAACTGACTGAACTATATTGATAATAATAGCCTAAATAATCAGTATTTATATAGCGCGTTTTCCAAAGGGCTCAAAGCGCTGTGATTTTGCTGCTCGTGAATCATACAAACAATGCAACGTCCAGGCAGCAGCTTTCTGGATGTGGAGGTCGCTTGTTAGGCGCGCCAGCGCCTCCACTCACAGCCAAAATCAGCCGAAAACCACCTTGATTTACCTAAAAGTATCAAAACTGCTGCTTTCCTCTATCTGCTGTTTCCGGATACAGTTCAAGCAAATTTCTTCCGTGTTATTTTTCCTTTGACGCTAGCACTCTAAATATACATCGGGTAAAAAATTGACAAGGATTCCAAGCCCGATTCCAACAAGTCATATAGTAACTTGTTTTGCTTTAAATTTAACTGTTTCCCGATGCCAAGTGTAGGATTGGTTGAAATGCAGTGTTTCCGTATAAATTGTTTGTTTTTATTAGAAATGGTAATTTTAAAATAAAGGCCACTACTATAGTTTATTCAGTTCGCAATTGGCGAGAAATATAGGGCTATACGGTTGTCCTTCTACGCGCTAAAGTAATCCAAACGATCACACGTTTTTTGACACACGCCCACGTCGCCCATGTAAGGCCAATACAAATAAATGGTTTGATTGTCCATAGATCACTTTTAAAAGTTGGGTTGGTCGGTCAGGACAATTTTTCCTTGGCATTTTTTCAGGTACCAAATGTAAAATGAGATGTATTTTTGGTGAGAAAAAAACACTGTAATATTCTGAGGAGTATTTTAATTTTATAAACACTTAAAAAAATTAAAGGAATACATTCGACTGAAATGTGTACAAATAATTGAAATTTTCGAGAAAAAAAAGAAAGAAAAAAGAAAACACTTAAAAAAATTAAAGGAATACATTCGACTGAAATGTGTACAAATAATTGAAATTTTCGAGAAAAAAAAGAAAGAAAAAAGAAAAAGATTTTGGGTCGGAAGGATTTCGCTTCGACGGTCTGGCGGACGAGGACAATCAATTTTTGTTTGTTTTTTTGGCCTAATACACCTGTTGCGTTCATGTGAACCACCTTCCTCTGTATTTAATTCGCTGCTCTGTAAAGAGGCTCGATGGGTCCAGTATAGGACCACAGGAATCGCTGCGTCGACGTCAATGTAGGCCTACTATTTATTGTTGTTAAATGTATTCTTTATATTTTCTTTTATAGAATTTTGGTTGAAAATTCGCTCATTTATTACCCTAAATAAAACTAAAACAAGGTAATTATGGCAACGAACGGATTAGAGATGTCACTCTACCCGCATGAGTGTCTGAAGAAAAACAAATTGGTAAGTGAACATGAAGATGAAAGGCAAAATTCAACCAATTATTAGTAGCTATTTGACTTTCGCGCACAATGTTCTAAGTGATGGGGCTGCCATCGTCTCATTAAATCATTTCGCATCGGGTTGTTTGCTTGCTTATCCTGTTTGCTCGTGAGGATACACCTTGTCGTCTGGGACTTGATGGGACCAGAATGGAGCAAAATAATCGTGACAGGATTAACAAAAGGCGGGCAAAAGGCTTAGTCCCTCAAATTATATAATGCATGCTGGTTTCGTGAGTGGAAATAAGAAATAAGATGGAGTAAGAGGAAGAAGAGGAGCCCAACAAATTAAATGATATCAAAGTGCTGTTAGCCTTTAGCCTTGTAGTTCGCGAAAAGGAAAGTGTTGATCTAATTGTAATTATTGTCACAAAGGCTGTGAATCATCCTGCAAATTGATACATGTGACCCATTGAAAATCATTATAATCACTCGTTTTAATGCATTTTTATTCACTTAGGGCAAAAAATATCACCGAAAATGCGTACTGCGCGAAGACAGAATTGAGGTTGACGAGGGGAGCAGTTTGATGAAGAACATGATTAACGTGAAGGATCTCGAAGAGGTTGAAATGAACGAAAAATTTACACTCAACAAACACAAATACGTGAATATCATCTGCCTGAAGAAGGGCAAAGATATACAGTTTCTGAAGGCAGACAGTCGGTAAGTGATCCATGATGTCTTAATCAAAAGTTAGCATTTTGGAGAGGATACTACACCGCACGCGTATATGGTTGGTAAAGGTTCCAAATCCCTATTGCCATGATTGTACACCTTTACTCAACTAGGTATTAAAGGTAGATGACCCGATCACATTTCGATTTTCAACTTGAAGTTTTCTATTCTACATGAAAGGTCATCCTTAAAAAAGTCGTGTTCCAAAGTTTGAGTTGCATAGCTCTAATGGTTCTTATTTTACACGCACAAGATGCTGTGAACTGTACCCATTGAGTAGTACACAATCTATATCGGTGGTATACCACCATTCGCGGTAATTCGACGTTATTTCATCGATTTCTCCGTAATTATACCGATTTAGGCCGTCAAATTTCAGTATGATGATGAGAAAAATACGAGCTTTCATATGATATGAAAATCTCCGTATGTTTGAAATAATTCTGTGTTACGAAAATGTGATCGGGTCATCTACCTTTAAAATACCTTGTTGAGTAAAGGTGTACAACCGAGGATCGCTACCACCAAAACACTCTTAAACATGCCTACTCAAAATGAATAGATATCTTGTCCGAGGGACACTTTTAATAATAGAGTCTGACATACATCTAGTCAAAATTGTCAAATGAGTCAAATGCTAGTTTCCAAGACCTTTACGATAAACATGTTTAGTATATCCATTTGTATTTCAAATACATTTTTGACGTTGGGATCCTTTGAATGTGCATAGTACCGTTGACAATTTGATCGTCCTCGGAAGCTCACGGACAAGATATCGAGCCATTTTGAATAGGCAGTTTTTAGAGTAGGGTTTAACTCAGTGGCGTACCGACCGGGGGGGGGGGCATGGGGTCAAGTTGCCCCCCCCCCCCCCCCCCCCCTGGCTCCAAATACTGGGACGCTATATTCTCACTACCGGGACGCTAAATTCGCATATGAAAAAAAAATATGGCCTAGGTCT
Source organism: Ophiura sarsii (assembly GCA_035610835.1). Taxonomy (NCBI): domain Eukaryota; kingdom Metazoa; phylum Echinodermata; class Ophiuroidea; order Amphilepidida; family Ophiuridae; genus Ophiura; species Ophiura sarsii. The sequence goes on along the minus strand of CM069451.1, from coordinate 46,378,250 downwards.
AAAACACTTGAGGATTGTGCATTATTTGTTGATTGTTGGTTGTGCTTTTTGGACTGCGAAATTTTGTGACCGTGCGAAATTTTGTGACCGTACGAAATGTTTTGACCGTGCGAATTTTTGTGACCGTGGGAAATTTTGTGACCGTACGAAATTTTGTGACCGTGCGAAATTTTGTGACCGTGCGAAATTTTTTGAAATTCACGAGGTGACTGACTGGAAAAAAATTGGGGGCAACCTTTTACGAACATTTACGCCACTGTCCGGACGACATATACTTGCCCCCCCCCCCCTGGCTCACATGCCGCGGTACGCCCCTGGTTTAACTACGACAATGACACTCAAGCTAAATCACTCCGCTGCGGCTGCGCTTTGATTTTGTATTCTATCGGGGTGTTTCCCAAACATGACAACGATTTTATTTGACCATTGACCTTCGAAGATCTGAACCAAGGTTTACATCATCTTTATTCTAAGACCTTTGTGTTATCTTTGAAATAAACCAATTGGGATTAAACCTATCCCATAGTATACATGTACACGTCCTTACAGGATTACTGATATAAATCTGGCCAGATAATGGTTGTCATGGTTACAAAAAAAGTTCTATAAAATCGCCATTATTATGTGGGGGTTGCAGTCATACTATTTACACTGTACATTGCTTTGAAACGCTGTGCGTTACATTCGCAGTGCACATATGGAGGAGTGGTACAAGGAACTGATGAAAATCTTAAAGCGACAGGGGTGGATAGATCCAGAGCCAGAGAGCACCATAGAAGGGCTGAAGCGTCGTGCAACCAATCCGGGACGTACGAGACAACCGGGTCGTGTACACGACCGCAAACAAACAGTTTCCGCCGTCGAACCAGCAGGGTGGCACCAGGAAGATCCAACAGGTGAGCAGAGGTCATGTGATATGCACGTGACTTGGACAAAATCACTCCAAAATATTTCACAGTATGGTACCACAGCAGCCTAAGCGTTCATCCCATAATATTGAGGTGAACTATGAACGCTGCCAGAATAAGCATGTTACAAAAACAAATCAGCAATATGTAATGATATACATGCAGGTTGGTTGAGGAATCGAACCCGGGATTCCTGCGTGGGAGTCCTAGAGCTTGGCCACTATGCTACACTGGATGAACTCTTTTGTCAAAGTCGTTGATAAATTTATTTTTAGTTGGAGTTATTCAAGCATCACATTTCTTACGCGATGCTGATCCCCATACTTCTTTCAAAATTGAAATAATGAAGCGATTAGCATTTTAAACAACGGAAATTGTTCATTAGGACATAAGCTTCTTGTGGGTGCTGTTCAATCGATAATCGCTTCAGTATTAAGTACGCTAGGGCTTTGAGAATTGAACGTGAAACCTTTCAAGTTGTACGGTGGTTCCATGTTTAAGAATGGTTACAGGCCGAAATAATATGCGATGCGGGAAGATCATCGAGGCTGCTGTTGTATGGTACCATCATCTTAGGTCTTAGCGCATGGGCACAGCAGCCTTGGTGAACTTCCCGCATCGCATAGTATCAACCAGTCAGGTATGGGGATGAATGGGGAACAGGCCATTAAGTCGTCCGTGGCCAAAAACGGACGACTTAATGGTGTGAATACCGATGATTGACCGATGATTGATCACATTTTTGCACATGTTTTTAAACGGCTAAATTTAGTCTCCACTTAGCTGTGATCGATCGAAATATGATCGATAGTCCGATCAGTTTGTGAAGCATCTCGCAGATAATGACGCCAGTGCAATAATAGCTGCGCTGACTGTAATTTACTCTGATGTCACGTCCGTATTTCAGATTGGATGATAGAATGAAGAAATGGGAACACCCGAACAAATCATCAACTTTTTATATTATTTTTGCAGTAGGAATTTCCCCAAATGTTCAGGGTTTGTTCGAAATTGTGCAAAATACACAGGAATCCCTAACGCCCCCCCAAAAAAAATCCAGTTTCTGCTTCGTCATATGTATGGTATAGAAGTCATGGGAATTCCCCATTCGTAAATCACTTCTGGATTCGGCGAAGGTGTATCATCAACAGTGGCGGCTCTACATGGGGGGGGGGGGGGGGGGGGGGGGGGGGGGGGGGGATGGCCATGCCCCCTCAGTCACGACCTTTGCCCCCCCCCCAATCAGCTCAATCCCAACCCCAATTTGTCCCCCAAACAATCGAAAAAGTTGAGTTTTAATGTCAAAATTACTAATAGCTTAAAATTGGTCTGAAATGTCTAATTCAGAACATTTAAATATCATTTCGTGCAATTTTACAATAAAAGACAACTTTTCCCCTAGATTTGTTTTTGTTACTATTGGTGCCGTCACTGATCATCAAGTCAAAGCACACAACAAACACTGGTACAACTTACTTAATTATTATCAAACGGGCCAAACGATCGATCGATCATCTGTTTGTTGGCTCAAACAGTCGTGTCAAAATGGACCCCTTCTCGAATATGTTTTAAAACAGCTCAATTTAGTCTCCAGTTGGCGACTATCGGTCAGACTGTAAAAGGTTTCGCGGGTAGTAATAATAATAATAGTTGCGCTCACAAGATCGTGCTCAGATATCACGTCCGTATTTTAGATTGGACCATAGAATAAAGATTATTTGGAACCCCCGAGAAAAATATTATTAACATTATTTTTTTGCGGTAAGAATTCTCTCAAAGTTCAGGTTTAGTTCGAAATTGTATATACAAATTCCATTAAAATGGAAAGGTGGCGGTCAAAAGGAAATTGCGATATAAGGCAAATAGAATCTGAAGAACAATCTAGGTATATATGACATTCACAACTCATTAAACAACCCCACAACAATTGGGAGATTTCTCCTTAGTCAAACACGATAAGCTATTTTTTTTTTAATTTAATTTTTATTTATTCAACTGGCTAACAACATCAAAATATAAACAACACATAAAGGAAGTCTGCTGAGCAGCCAGGGAGCACTGAAAGCACAAAAGAGTACTATCACCACAGCTATTATTTCTCTCTTTTGGGAGTCTAATAACATCTCTCTGATTGAATCATCAAGGCTAAACAAATATAGATTTGATTCCATCACAGACTGCAGGACTGTTAAAATAAACTGCATAGGTACATGTAACTTACAAAGACTACAAAATAATTTAGACAATTTTCCATATACTAAAAACAAAATGGCAGCCTCCATGTATATGTAGAAAGACCTAAATGTGCAACAATATCAGTGATACTATTAATTTGGGATAGGAAAGTCCCATACTAACGTACGTAGCGAAAACGGGTCCTTTTGCATATTTGAATAAATTATGGTAATCGTCTGGAATGCGTCGGTGACCGGCGTATGACGCGTTTGACGTCATTATTTAGTCAGCATAGAATTGGTGGCGCTGTGCACGCGGTAGATTTACACACAGCTTGCTGTCAAAAAATGATACTGACACTGGAGTTGGTTATCCAACTCCAGCGGTTTTTGGATGAAATAATTTAGTTCCAACGTGTGATGAATTTTATGGGGTCATATAATCAAAATCCCGGGCAAAATCCATTGTTACATTGAAAGCAATGGAAATTCAAAATTAACGGCCGTTCGTGTCTACCATCGTCTGCTACAATCACGCCTTATCAGTATAGCGCCACCAATTCTATGCTGACTAGCTTTTAATTTAAAAGTGGACCCGATCGGCAAGCTCACTGGCACACCCCTGACAATATGCAATTCTATGCTAAAAGAAATACAGAGGAATCCCCCAACACCCCAAAGAAAAAAAATCTGCTTGCTTTGGGAATTCCCCAATTGTAAAGCACCTTTGGATTTCACAATTTTATGGCAACATTTCATCTCTACCAGGATTTTTTTTCTTTTCTCGGCGAAGTTGTATCATCAAGTCAACACACAAAAACAACGACAACAACTAAGTCTACAACCACTCCATTGTTAATACCTTTTCACACTGGCCCTTTGATCGATCGTATTCTTGTTGGTTCAATAGCAATCGTTTTTGACGATAGATCGCCAAAAATGGACCTTATCTCGGAGTAAATACAATAACCGAAGATCGATCAAATACTCGTATGCACATGTTTTGAAACGGCTGAATTAGTCCCCACTTGGCGGCGCTTGGCGGCGATCGATCGAAATATGAGTCAGGACGGTTTGTAAAGAATATCACGGGTAGTTACACCAATACAATAATTTAATAGCTGCGCTCACGGTAACGCACTCTGATGTCACGTCCGTTTTTCGGATTTGGAAACCCCGAAACAAATCATGCGGTAGGATTCCTCCAAAGTTCAGGTTGAGTTCGAAATTGTATAAAATAGGCCTACACGGGAATTATCAACGCACTCTGATTTTACCGTATTTTGGATTTGGGAACCCCCGAAAAATTCATCAGGTTTCTCAATAATTATTATTTTTTTGCAGTAGGAATTTTCCCAAAGTTCAGGTTTAGTTCGAAATTGAATACAATGCAGAGGAATCCCCCAACGCCCCTAAATAAATAAAAAAATCTGCTTTGTCATGGTATAGAAGACATGGGAATTCCCCAATTGAACATGGTAAAGCACCTTTGGATTCCACAATTTGTAAGGCAACATTTCATCTCCACCAGGAAATGATTTTTTTCTCGGCGAAGTTGTATCATCAAGTCAAAGCACTAAAACAACGACGACAACAGTAGGCCTACAACGCTATACCACTTACTCCATTGTTGATATGTCTTTTCACACTGGCCCTTCGATCGATCGTATTTTTGTTGGCTCAATAGCAGACGTTTTTGACGATCAATCGCCAAAAATGGACCCTTTCTCGGAGTGTACAATAACCGAAGATCGATCAAATAATGGGCACATGTTTTGAAACGGCTGAATTAGTCTCCACTTGGCGGCGATAGATCGATATGATTAATAGTCAGGTCGGTCTGAAATAATCTCACGGGACATGTATAGTTACACCAGTGCAATCATTTAATAGCTGCGCTCACTGCAACGCACTGATGTCACGTCCGTTTTTCGGATTTGGAAACCCCGAAAAAAATCATCAGGTTTTAATATTATTTTTTGGTAGGATTCCCCTAAAGTTCAGGTTTAGTTCGAAATTGTATAAAATACACAGGAATCCTCAAGGCCCCGAGAAAACAAATCTTGTTTGTCATGGTATAGGAAACATGGGAATTCCCTAATTGTAAAGCACCTTTGGATTCCACAATTTGTAAGGCAACATTTCATCTCCACCAGGAAATATGATTTTCTTTCTCGGTGAAGTGAGTCAAAACACACACCCCCCCCCCCACACAACGACAACAACAGCGCCCTACAACGTCACAGTTTACTCCATAGACGTTATTCGTAATTGGCGATTTCAAACTATAGATGGCGATATACTCGGATGTGACGTCACTAATAATAACGAAAGCGAGGCCAGAATCGATGAATTACGTAAACATTAGATGTTGTGTGATGCAGTCAATAAACGACGTCAAAATTGTTCTTAATTTCCCCTTCTTTTTACATAAACCAGCTAGTAACGAATAAGCGCGTTATGAAACTTATATTGCACAGCATTTGCACGAAGACAATGTAGCTCGAACGCTATCGCCATTGACTAGTTCGCAGATATTGTTTGCGATTTGTCATAGCGGTTATGACTTCCGAATTTGAAGCCTAGCCTCATTCACATTCAGTATTTGACATGCTTGGGTTTTGTTCTAGGGTCAGACGGTCAGACCTGAGACGCATTCAGGTCAGACGAGTGTCTGTCGGTAATAGGGTAAGGCAGGGTCCCAAATATCCTGGGGCTGGGGGGGGGGGGGGCATAGTTTTTTTACATAGAAAATAGGGAGTCATGAAATTAATACCATATTGTATTATGGAATGATGGGAATCAGGACAACTCGGCCTTTCACTTGGACAACTCGGCCATAGTACAACTCGGCGAGGATTCAGAGAAAAAACCCATCCCAAATGAAGGTTAGGGTACAGCCAAGGAGAGGGGCTGTCATTTTCTTTGATAGGGAGCAGGGGTCCCAAATATCCTGGGGCTGGGGTGGGGGCATAGTTTTTTTACATGAAAACAGGGAGTCATGAAATTAATACCATTGTAATGGGATGGGAATCAGGACAACTCGGCATTTTAGACAACTCAGCCTTTTAGACAACTCAGCCTTTTAGACAACTCGGCCATAGTACAACTCGGGGTAAGACAACTCGGCCTATGTGACAACTTGCCATACATGTACATGATACATGGCAACTCAGCCCACAGACTTGTGTTGTCCATGTCATTTTCTGACTTTTTATGTTTTTAGGTTGGATTCAGTGCTTTCATATGAAAAGTCCCAACCGGGGACTTCAATCAATTATGTTACAATTGAAAATTGTATGAAGGCTGAGTGGTATCATAGGCCGTGTTGTCTCAAATTGCCGAGTTGTCTCAAAGGCCGAGTTGTCCGACGTTCCATTGTAATAAAGGGGAGGGGATCAAAGAAAAACTTGAGTTAGAATACTGAAATTGTGTGCGTGCTTCAAGTGCATTTGTTTCAATGTGAACAAAATGTGGGATTGGCCACCGTAATTTTATTTAAATACATGATATGTGCATGTTAAAGCTGCAGGATGTTTTCTTTATTTTTAGGTATCTTTAGGAGAATTATTTTATGAAGGTGGAAATTTGTGGTTTTTTGATTAAAATAAATCTGCGTTATTTTGTGATAAAATATCAAAATAACAAATAAACTAAATAAGAATGTGAATAAAATATAGTTCTTAGCTGTTTTGCTACAAATACGATGGTCTTATAATGTATAGGCTGTTCATTATAGAAAAACAGCTAAGAACTATATTTTAGTCTCTAAATAATGGGCATTTATTTACGACAGGTATTAAACAATCTATACATATTTTTAAACAGATGCTTTACCATGCAGCTAGGCACTAAACCAGATTTAGAAGAGCTGGGACGTTTCTGAGCATTGAAGATTTATTCAAAGATTGAGGGCGTCCCCTGAAAAGATCACATAATATACCTTTAAATTCATATTACAAAGATTGAGTTTTATTTTCAGCATAATGAGCTCAGCAACTTATTCTCAATGTTAGTACTTGAGAATCGTGGATCTTGGAATATAACAACCAACACTAAAGCCGTGTTCCCACAGAGAACAAAATCCCAGAGTAGTCTAGTCCGGACCCGGACTAAATCTCTAGACTAGTGGGAACGCGTTTCAAGTATGTCCCGGTCGCGAATTTATTAACCGTACTCACTCACTGTATAAATGTATTGCTGTACAATGTACATGTGCTATGCACTTTACTCCGTCATGTATCAAATGTTGTTTACGGTAATAAAGATCGCGTCCCGGTCCGGACTCAACATTTTTTTTGTTATATTTTAAGACCACCTTATTATTTTGGCATGCTTGCAGATTACATTTAGGTTGAGAGAAAAAAGAGCCAGCAAATTATTAGATTCTTTTATGTTATTCTAAATATAAATGGGATGTAAACCACTTTCTAATACAGAATTGACACAGTCTTAGTTCACTCAACAAGGAAATATCAATCTATACATGTTAGTATAATTCAGATTTTATTATTGCCATAATGGCGTAATCATTGATGTTATGTAAATGCATAATTCAAAAATAAAAGTACACTTATTGGTCTTTTATGGTATTAAATATTCCATTCATTGTATTGAAGTACAATATAAGGAGTGCTTGAATCTAATCATTGCAGAGAGCAATTAAAGATGTTTACAGCTTGCACAAGAATGTGAAACTTTGAAAAAGGGTTTGTTAATAAAGGTGTATGTTCTGATAACTTTTCATTGGCTACAATTCTTTTCACATCAAGATATTTTTATATCAGAGGAATCCCCATAAATTGCTCATTATGCCTGTAAAATATTAGGGGCCAGAAATCTTCCGTTTGAAAACTATAGCCCAAAATGTGGTGAATTACTGCCAAAGATACAGTGGCGGGACCAGCATCATAACTTTTTTTGGGGGGGGGGGGGGGGGGGGGAAAGGAGGGGGGGGGGGGGCAAGAAACAATTTAAAGGGCAAGAATTTTACGCTAAAAATGTCAAATTTGGTCTAATTTTAACTAATTTGGTAAGCAAATTGCAAAATACCTAATATGGTGATAAAATAGGCGCGCAGCGTGCTAAAATTTAATATTTTATGCCAAAATTCAGTTTCCATGGCCCGTCCATTGAAACCAAACATTATCAACTCTGGAAAAATGGTAGGTTCCGTTGCTAATGTTATTGTTTGGGGGCATTACGGTAAGGACCAATGAAATTGGGGGTCAAGATAGATTGTAGACCAATCAGAGGCTTTATGGGTTAGGCCGCCATGTTTGGTTTGGCGTAAATTTCATTCTCTGTCAAGATAGCATTGAGAAAGGAGCAGTCAAATTTTTACCCACCCACCACTCCCATGAGGTTATAGTCACGTCAGTTAGGGTGGCACGTGAACAGCAGTTTTTTTGTGAATTTTATAAAATGTCACTTTTAAAAAATATATTACACATGTAATACAATAAGTAAATCGCGTAGTAGCCAACTTATGTTTCATTAAAGAATATAATGATAAGAAAGGTTCAGCCATTTCATTTTACCATATATCATTTGCTCAAATCCGTGGCAGGTTAATGTAGTATAACAAATCAATGTAATTCCTAGGTATTCACTGGGGGGTTGGTGACCGTTTGAGTAGTTACTTCAGGCGAACGAGTTGAAATGTTTATACACAGGTGATCCAGCGGTGAAGAAGAGTAAACTAATTATTTGGGATGAAACACAAAGATGTTGTGAACATCCGGGTTTAAAAGAAATGTAATCAGGCTGAATTTGGATACATTCACAAAGGCATGTTGTATGAATTAAACAATTTATTTTGATGTTAAACACAGCTTTTACTGCTAGGTAGTCTCTGTGAACATCGTGGTTAAAATAGATGTAATCTAGCTAAATTCTTATTTTGGATGAACAGAACTTTTACTCCGAAGTAGTTACTGGGGGGTTGTGTCGCCTGGGCGACCGCATCGGGCACGACGTTGTGAACATCCGTGGTTTAAAATAAATGTAGAGCTAGATTATGGTACATTCATAAATGCCTGTTGTATGTTGTAGGAAATAAAATGTGTTTCCTTCTTAATGCCAGACATGAGGCACAAACAGATCAATGTTTCCTTGTTTAATTTTTCCATGTGGTGATAATTGTCAAATTTTGTCAAATTTTAACCTTTTTGAAATGATTTTTTTTTTTTTGGGGGGGGGGGGGGCAGAAAATATGGTGGCGCCGTCATTGCAAAAATGGTTATTGGTTAACCACCCACCAATTTTCAGATTCTATTTTAATATCTACCCCTGTTGTGCAATTGCAACGGCCCTCTATCTTATTGGAAATAAATTGATTTAATAGCCATCCATTCATTCACCTATTCATTCATTGTGAGACCAGGATTATAGTGGTTTGCATAATTACTTTCATTTTGTTGCTTAACTTGATCTACCAACCTAATATGCATCATCATAATTTGCCCTTAAATCATGATGAAGGAAACGTTTAAGATTACTGTGTGAAACATTTAAAATAAGCCAATGAATACATTTTGCTGTGGTTAATTTGTAGTATAAATGTGTTTTAGCTTATAAAAAGGTTGGACTATTAAGATCATTACTTTATACAATCAAATTAATTATGCGCTTGTTTTTTGAAAAATAACAATAAAGCTAGTATAATTGAGTAATCATTTTACATTCAAGTTTGCATTAATTTCTATATCACTTGGATTTCAAAAGAAATTGCAAAAGGTGTAGTTGAGAATTGATCCACCAACCTCGTGATACTGAAGTTGACGCTTTACCGGGCGCTTTACCAATTGAGCAATTCGTCTGTCCATGAAATTATTTAGAGAGTAATACAACTTTATAGTATTGAATATCGAATACACTAAACAAATTCGTGCTAATTTCTCTATATCAAAAGAGGGCGCTCATACCTTTTTATCTATTCTCTGCTTATTAACTATTAGTCAATGGGTGCTTATAGATGAAGTTTAACGGTAGCCAATTACGAATAACGTCTATAACTCCATACGCCTTTCCTCAATAAGTGTTTTCACACTAGTCCAACGATCGATCGATTTATAGGCTCAATCGTTTATGACAATCGATCGCAATAAATTGACCACTTTTCGGTGTAAATACAATAACTGATGGTAATTGTTGCACATGTTTTGAAACGGCTAAATTAGTCTCCACTTAAGCGGCGATCGATCGAAATATGATCGATCTTCGGACAGGTCCGTGTAAAAAGGATTATTGACACCGCGTTTTACCTGCCATAATCATGATAATGGGCTACTTTTAACTACTTCAATTCCCTAAATAGGGCTAACAAAACTTTAATATTCCCCGAGCTGGCTCCCGCCCCTTCCTCGATTAGCGTTCCAGCGTCATCACGGTTATATCAAGACATGAAAATCGCTATAGTATGGTCATGTTGGTAAAGCACCGGTTCAAGGGACATTAAGTGCTGTTGAAAATTTTAAATGTTTAAAAATTTACTTCAGAATTCAAGATGAACATTACAAATTGCCATTATTGTTGTTTCTACTAACAAAAACACAGCAAAACTTGATTAAAATAATATCATCGCTATTTATTGAAAAACGCCCTCTATACAAATATGGTTCGCGTTAAGTATCACGCGTACTGCAGGGGGATACTGCAGTGGCGTAGCTAGGTTTTTTTTCAGGGGGGGCAAGATTTCTAAAATTTTCGTAAAAGGTTGCCCCCCCAAAAAAAATATTGGCCAATTCTAAGGGTTTTAAGCAGTTTTTCCACAAAAATTGTCATTTTTTTCTTCAAAAACAAGCGAAAATGGTCATTTTTAAATAGTTACCCCGCATATAAGCACTATATCCAAAGAGAGGGGCGGGGGCACAAAGGGGGGCGGGGGCACAAAAAGTATCTGTCAGGGGGGGGGGGGGGGGGGCAACTGCCCCCCCTGCCCCCCCCCCCTGAGCTACGCCAATGGGATACTGTCGGACGTAAAATGCCCGTCGCGGCTGTACGAGCATTTTTGAATCAACGTTTTCTTGTACAAAGAGGGCTGATTTTTTAAATCCTTATAGGTGTAAGTTCATACATGTAATACAATTATAAAAATATACTAATCCCAGTTTTTATCATAATTGAGGGCGCAGCCTCCAACACATCTCTTAGTGTCCCTTTAAGTGTTACGGGTAATCTGATTATCACTCTGTCAAATGGATCACGCTTTGAGTCCGAAACCCTGATCGAAACAAGATTTCCTAAATAAAGTCTATGGCATGCACTGTTATTCTTTAAAGTGCGTGATAATGCCACCAGGTAGTTTTGTAATCACTTCGCTTTTATCTTACAGCCGCAAGTGTATACGAAGTGCAAATCACAGGCGGGATCAGCGGCAATGATGATGAACAGCATTTGTATGAGAATCCACGCTCAAACCGCCCAAAACCATTAATGTCTCATCCGATGGAAAGCTTGAAATCGTATAGACCGCATAATAGTCCCGACATAGCGGCGACAACTGCTACGGGCGGCACAGAAGATAACAGCGAATACATGGAGCTTAATTTTCCAAATGCGCAAGAACAGGAGTCGTCAACTGCGGCAACAAATGCACCCACCAACAAACCAACAGCATGTGAAGACTTCAAGAAAGACCTTGCAAGAACCCTACGTAAAAAGCAATGTGCTGTAGCGCCAGTCTCGAACAAATCCAGCAGCGTTTATACAAGGAGTGATGTGTCTACACGTTCACCGGGTCAACAGGTAGCCGAACGGCCACTACCTAGAGCACCAACAGGAATATCTGTGAACAAAGATTCGGAAAAAACAAGGCAACGGGTACCCAATCCGCCCAAAGTGGTTAAGATGCCTAGTGTACCAATAGCGAAGAAGCCTAATGTCCCGATGAAACCTGGAAAAGCGCGGGAACGTGCACAGGTGGTACCACATATCGATAGGGATGAAATGATGAACCAACTGAAAGAATATACCGGGTGAGTATGTTTTTTCCAATCAAGCATTATTATTGTATTATGTGTGCATCATGTATGGTGCAGGTGATTCCAAAGCATATGTATGTATATCAAAGTATTTTGTGTGAGGGATCCAAACCAACATATAGACCTATCACCGAATTATGTGTGGGGGTTCCAAACCAACATGTCACAGGGGACTAAACCAACATATATCACCGAATTATGTGTGGGGGTTCCAAACCAACATATCACAGTTGTGCGATTTTCAAAATGAAAACTCTTTATCCCATAATATTAATTCACAATGTCTCCCATTCATATTTCAATTTAGTAAATTTCGCAGATGTCAAGACGAAGATTCAATAAGAATAACACTACAGAAAGACCACGTATCCGGTGGAAAGCGTCTGTGCCTGGTTAAAGTACATAACCTGACATGTTTCTGGTAAGACTAATAGCAGGGTTTCTCTCTTTTCTATGAACATTGAAAAATATCCCAATGATATGGCAACCGGGTTTTTATGCCGTTCTTACCTGGAAAATGCATTTCTGATGTTGGCGATACTGTGACTTTCGGTGTCAAATGCCATACGAAACTTTTGGTGAACAAGTCTATACCAAATATACACTTTAAAAAAAAAAAGTTGATAATTAAACGCAAGGTAATGAGGGGGAAAGCCTTTTGATGGAATATAGGTTTACTGGAGACATTATTTCGAATTCTATGTTTTAAGGCAGTCTAAGGTATGATATAGATTTGGCATGTTTGGTCCCTATTATTCAGACATTCCGGTAAAGTACTTTAAATAGACATGTCATAATTTTCGCGCGCTTCTTGAGCATCGGTCTATTGTATGATTTAAGACCCATGTTAAGACCAAAACAAAAAAAAGCAATTTGGTATGCCTCGTGTTCTTTTTTGTCCGAATTTATTTAAGAGTCTCTTATTATTAACACGCTTTCATAATTTAGACTTTCATACTATTTCTATGTCCGCGCTTGTGCGTACTCTTTTATTCTGACAAACTATATAATATCTAGCCCTCAATATAACATTAAGGTCAGTGTAATGCATAAACGGCAAATCCGTATCCAAATGACTTTTTTCCAATTGACCGAGGAGTAGGAGTAGGTCAGTGAAACATTTGGGTATGGGTATGGCCAATGGAAAACTGCATGAAGTCGTTCGACAGTCAGCTCATTAGTGTGTGCTTCCAGCTTATTTCTGTGTGTGCTGCAGTAAATATATGAATCAATCAGGCATCCGGAGGAGCAAACCGAGCAACAAAGATGTCTCAAAATACTCTTATTTAACTATATAGATATCTAGTTGACAATAATCATCTATGATATCCAATGTACAGGTTCGATCATTGGAATCCAAAAGGTTGTCCACGGGAAGGAACGCTACATCCGGGTGACCAGATATTGTCCATCAATGGAATCGACCTGGAAGGTAGTGACATCAAATTCGCATACGACCTGATGGCCAAAATAAAAGGCGATGAGGTAAGACTTCATTTCTAATTTACACCAAAATCATTAGTGATTTAATTTGACTATGTAGGGATAGGCAAGTTTAAAGCAATTGTTTCTTCTTGCGTTTTATATGCACCTGACCATGCTGACGATATAAAGATGCGCAGGCTTGTAAGATAAAGGCATGTTTTTTCTTCAAATTTCGTGGTAGGAAACGGGATTGTTCTCTTGGTTACGTTTTCTGACGAAATTGATACAAGAAGAAATAATATTGTGAAAGGTATTGGCTAAGTTAAGCTCAAGTGACCTTTGAAGATATATGACCAGATTTTGTTTTGACGTGAATGTATTTCTTTCTCTATTGCAACTCTACACTTTGTGATCTTATTCAATTAAACAGATCCCTATGACGGTTTGTCGAGCACCTTACGCAAATGTGGTACACTTACAACGGACCGAGACTTGCACTGATCTTGGAATTGAAGTACATGGAAATTTGGTACGTCATTGAGAAATTGGGAGTGTAGGTTGAGGTTAGCTCTGATACAGGGGAAATGCATGTAACAATGGCATGACTGGCATCAATGGATAGTTTTAACTTTTCTTTCTTTTATTGCAACTCTACTCTGACATAAATGACATCAAATGGTGGTGGTGGTGGTGAGATTGAAGTTAAGTTAAGTTAACGGTAATTACCGCTAACTTTTAACCCCCCCTCCGTTTCTACTCGCGTTATACCAACAATGCCGCCCCACCTGAAAAAATACTGCCTTCGTAATTCCTTGTCTTTTAATATTGCATGTTTACAACAAAAACACATGTATACTTCCGGGTCACAAGAACTTAGAGTTAAGATTTAACGGATGGCTGTTTCTACTGGGGCTATTTCAGATTTTATAAAATCAAAAGTTCAAATTTCGAGAGACCTTGCAATCAAAGAAGATTTTAGTTTTAAAAATGAGCCCAATGAGATCTGGACAATTCAAATCTTGGGATAGACGTTTGCATTGTTATCTAACCGTGATCATGCTGATCGAAGTATACGTGATAAAAGCTTACTTGAACCAACTCCCATACACAAGTCATTGGTTGCGTTTGTCGTAGCCAGGAGTTGGGTGGTTTTTATTGTGTTTTGTTTTTGTTGGGGGGGGGGGGGGGGGGGTGTCCAGAAACATCAATAGTATAAAGTACAATGTCCAGAAACATCTATAGAACAGTATTCTTTTAAATCAAATTATTTAATATACATGTGACATTAATGTACGTACCTTTTAAGTGGTAGAGCATATAATGGCACAAGTAGTGCAGACCGGGCTACCAATTACTCTACTATCCGGCAAAAGTAGTAGAACCAACCCTATTAACAAAACTGGTGAAAATCGACATCATTTCTACTAGTTTATAAATTAGTAGACGACCCCTAAATACTAGTAGGGCAATTAGTAGGAGTAGTACAACGAATTTCCTTACTAACTATAAACTTGTACGGCAAGCCGGCCTGTTCAACTGTTTCTACCAACTTTATAATCTAGTATGGCCTGACAAACAACTTATTGGTTAGTAAAAATCGACATCAGTTGTATTAGTTATAAATTAGTACATTAACGAGTTATGGTTTTAAGTGTATGAAGTTAAAACTTCTGAAAAATGATCTTCATGTCAACCTTATTTTGGTTTGTATTACCACAGATAAAGAAAGTAAGTCCCGGTGGCTTATTTGAAAAAATGTCTGGTCGAGCTAAGACTAAAGGCGTCCTAAGTACAGACCTGGTAGAATGGGCAATAACGGAGATCAACATGCAACATATCAACTTCAACCATACTACGAAACAGGTCAGTTAATTACTTTAGATTTCCCCATTATTTTCGCGTCATTTTACCCTTTTATTTTACCATTACAAATCCCAAATTTTAATTTCCATACTTTTTAGTTCTCCCACTTTTAATTTCTCCCGCTGTTTATGTCTAACACTGTTTACTTCTCTTAATATACTTTTCCCACTATTTATTCCTACTTTCTAATTCCTAATATTGTCATTCTCATCACTATAATTTTGTTCCCCCCCCCCTCACTTTTATTTCCCTCACTTATTTTCCCACATTTTGAAATGTCTAATGAGGTAAGTAATCGGGTAGTAAAGTTTATAATCTAGTCGATGATTCGATATCCGTATTTCAAGCCAGACAGTACTAACCGAATTAGCCAATGACGTATCTGATATATTTTCTCCATGAACCGTAGATTCAAGATTTGCTTCAAGGGCAAGGACAAGACAAGGCAGCCGATATCGCCCTTGTGATTCAACCATCCGATCTTATACAAGCCATGAAAGCTGGTACCCTCGACTGTCCACAATGTGGAGGAGTTTCCTCGTGTCATCACAATTTGCGATAACAATTGGCGTCATGATGACAGACGTACTTTTGAAGATGGTCATGTGGACTGATAATACTCCGGATAACACCTACGTATTTATTATTAGGTATACGGGGATGTAGTATCCCGTTTCGCAGAAATCACGAAAAATTCCCAGTCAATCCAGCCGGGATTTTGTTTTTCGTTTTTCAGGTAGAATACCACATAAGATTTCTTGTGCAGTCTAGCATGCTTTACTCTCATCACATGACCAGTGGTTTCTTATGGGCGGCCATTTAGGTCAAAAAGGTCTCAAATACTTGAAAAGGTGTCAAATAATTGTGAAAAAGGTCTCAAATGCGGAGAAAGGTGTCAAATAATTATGAAAAAGGTCTCAAATGCGGAGAAAGGCGTCAAATAATAATAGAAAAGATGTCAACAATTGTGTCATAAAGGGGTCAATATACAGATAAAGGTCTCAAATGTTGATAAAGGGGTCATACAGAGAAAGGTCTGAAATGTTGATAAAGGTGTCACATACACGTAAAGGTCTGAAATGTTGATAAAGGGGTCAAATACACATAAAGGTCTCAAATGATGATAAAGGGCTCAAATACACGTTAAGATGTCAAATGTTGATAAAGGGGTCAACTACAAATTAAGGTCTCACATGTCAAAAATGCTGTCATATACACATAAAGGTCTCAAATGCTGATAAAGATGTCAACTACTGTATAATGTCTCAAATATTGATAAAGGTCTCAAAATCAGATAAAGACGTGAAAAGCGCATTAAGATCTCAAATACAGAGAAAGGTGTCAAAACACGAATAAGGTGTCAAAACACAATAAGGTGTCAAAACACGTCAAAAGCACTAAAATGTAACTTACAAACACGATAAGGCGTCAAAAGACGCCATTGAGACCTTTTTGACCCTTTTGGCGGGCCATAATACCTTTATGACCTAAGGCTTCTGCGCCGACAGGGTCAAAAAGGTCTCAAAAACTCGTTAAGATGTCAAAACTCCGTAAAGAGCAAAACCGCGTTTAAGGCCTCAGGCAGGCAGTCTTGTTTGTTTCTCGAAAATATTTGTAAAATCAGTTTTGGACATAATTTTTCTTGTTTCTCGAACAAAAAAAATCTTGTTTCTTGTAAAATGTTTGAATGTTTTTTTAGATTTATAAAATAATAATTTTGGCTATAATTTAAAAAAATATTGTTTCTCGTATTTTGTTGAAACAATATTTGGCAAGCCATTTAGGCCTGTTTGACCCTTTGGCTGACCTTTAGACATTGTTGAGCCTTTCGCTTTAGCACTGAAAGGGTCAAACATGTCTCAAACGTTCAAATACATATAAAGGTTAATAAATGTTAATGTTAATGAATATATATCTAAATAATACTATAATAAAACGAATATTTAAACAAAATATTTGTAAATTAAAAATAAAATAAAAAATGGATGTAAATTAAAATAAATCTTGTTTCTCGAAAATATTGTCAGTCTTTTAAAACTTTGTTAAGGCATAACAATAATACTTATACTTTACGAGAAACAAGATTTTTTTTAAATTATGGCAAACAAAATTTGTTTATGAAACTACAAAAAAATCAAACATTTTACGAAAAACAAGATTATTTTAATCATTGTCAAAATATTGTTTTAACAAAATACGAGAAACAAGATTTTTTAAATTATGGCCAACATTTTTTTTTTTAAACTACAAAAAAAATCAAAATTTTACGAGAAACAAGTTTTTTTTAAATTATTGCCACAAATATTTGTTTAGCAAAATACGAAAAAACAAGATTTTTTGAAAAATATGGCAAACATTTTTTTTATGAAACTACAAAAAATTCATAACATTTTACGAGAAACAAGATTATTTCAATCATTGTCAAAAAAATTTTTAACAAAATACGAGAAACAAGATTTTTTTTAAATTAAAATATTTTTTTATTATAAACCAAAAAAAATCAAATATTTTACGCGAAACAAGATTTTATTTTTTAACAACACAACTATATTTTAGAGAAACAATACAAATTATGTCCCAAACTGATTTTACAACTATTTTACGAGAAACAAACAAGAATACCTGCCTGAGGCCTTAAACACGGTTTTGCCCTTAACGAGTTTTGAGACCTTTTTGACCCTGTCGGCGGCTCGGCGCAGAGTAGGTCATAAAGGTGTGAAGTATTATGGCCCGCCAAAAGGGTCAAAAAGGTCAAAATAATGATAAAGGGCTAAAATACACGTTCAGGTGTAAAATGTTGATTAAGGCGTCAAATACAGATAAGATCTCAAACGTTCATAAAGGGGTGGTCAAACAGATAAAGGTGTCAAATGTTAATAAAGGTG
Source organism: Ophiura sarsii (assembly GCA_035610835.1). Lineage (NCBI taxonomy): Eukaryota > Metazoa > Echinodermata > Ophiuroidea > Amphilepidida > Ophiuridae > Ophiura > Ophiura sarsii. Next base: position 46,360,011 of record CM069451.1, on the reverse strand, counting down.
TCAACTGTTAATTAAGGTGTCAAATGTTAATAAAGGTGTCAAATACAAATAAAGGTCTCAAATGATAATTAAGGGCTCAAATACACGTTAAGGTCTCAAATGTTGATAAAGGGGTCAAATACACGTTCGTTAATGTGTCAGATGTTGACTCCTTTGTCAACATTTGACACCTTAACGTGTATTTGAACCCTTAATCATCATTTGAGACCTTTATTTGTATTTGACACCTTTTTGACCTAAATGGCCGCCCATAGTTTCTGTCAACAGAGTCTACTGGTTCACATCAATTTTCACATTGACATTTCATTGCAATGAAAGGCATATAATTTTTGTAGTACAATTAATGTAACTTCAATTCAGTCCTCTCTTTTTTCTTCTTAAAGACCCTTTATTTATTGAATAACACATTATGCACGTTTTAGTTGGGATTCAACTTCTGGAATTGTATAAAGAGCTTAGTGGTTAACTCATTAAATTGCTGCTTTGAAAATTTACAAAAAAGGCGACAAACTGCAATTCAAAAACTGGCGTCCAATAAGTCTATTGAACACTGATTACAAAATCATGTTAGTGGTATTGGCAAATCGCTTGAAGAAAGTTATCAGTAAAATCATACACACAGACCAAAATGGTTTTAATGTATATATAAAAGGTAGATATATTGGTACAAATGTAAGATTAATTGATGATGTTATTAATTTATGTATAAATGAGAATAAATCGGCTGCTATTTTGTTTATAGATTTTAAAAAAGCGTTCGACACCGTCGAATGAAACTTTGTAGTTCACACATTACAGAAGATTAATTTTGGGCCATCTTTTATCAATTGGATTACTGTACTGTAAATTAATATTGAGAGTTCTGTTTTAAATCTTGGTTGGATATCAAAGTTCTTTAGATTGAGCAGAGGTTTGCGTCAGGGCTGCCCGTTATCTGCACTCTTGTTTGTTGTAGTCTCAGAAGTCTTAGCTTTGAACATAAGACAAGATAAAACTATCTCAGGTATTGTCATTGATGAAAATGACGAAGAAAAATTTGAAGCTCGTATTAGCCAATTTGCTGACGATACAACTCTTTTCTGAACAACGAAAGAATCTCTTGTTAGCATGTTTAAAATCATTAATACATTTGGATTTGTTGCAGGTCCAAAAATTAATGTTGAAAAAACTCAGGGTTTAGCATATGGTCACTTTGTAAAACATAACTCTGTAAAATGGCCAACTGAAAATGTTAAATCGCTTGGTGTTTATTTTGGACATAATATAATAGAATGTTACAAAGAGCATTTGGCAAGAGAAAAAAGATAGACTAATTCGAATATTGAATTCATGGTATAAAAGAAAGCTAACGCTGTATGGTAAAGCAATTATAATAAATGTCTTTGTCTATCCAATTTAAAAATGTTAATGTCTTGTCTACCCGTTCCTGAAATCTTCACGAATGAAGTGAACTCAATTATTTTCAATTTCTTATGGAATAAAAAACATGAGAAAATAAAGAGAAAGACTCTCATTCGAAATTACAATATGCGAGGAATAAAAATGTGTGATTTTAAATCTCAGTGAAATGTATATGGTTTAAACGTTATATATGATGATGATAGTAAATGGAAATGCCTTTTCAAACGTTATTTAAATGCTCATGGTACAAACTTTTTAGTTTTAAATATGAACTTTGTGGAAGCAAAGAATGCCCCTATCGTTATCGTTAATTGGTCTACCAAGGTTTTATGCAGATCTGATAAAAGCATATGCATAATTTAGATAATGATTATAGAAACTTACCAATTAACGACTCATTAAGGGTCAAAAGTTATATAATATGGGGAAATGAACTGATCATGCACAATGGTAAGACTTTGTATTTCAAACATTAGATGGATAGTGATATATTAATGACCTTATGTGATGGTATCTTTAATGATGGTATATTTTCCACTACATACACTTGACAAGCTTAAAAATAAGCACAACTGGATTGCAGAGCTATTTTTTATTTTCAAATCAATTCCAAAGAATTGTTTTGCTTTATTAAAAGCCAACAATATGCCTATTGAAATAAGTACTCGTTTAAGAACCTCGGGTATATATGTAAATAAAAAACCGTGTAAATATCATGTATTGGCAACCAAGGTATATTTACGTTCATGTAGTTAAAAAGTTTACAGTCGTGCCAATAATTCAAAACAGATGGGCACAGGAACTGACAACGTCACCAAAATGGGACGATATTTGGACCATGAAAAATTCGAAAACTATTTTTGAAAAAGAGAGAAAATTGGTGGAGTTTAATAACAAATTATTATATAGAATCATCGCTACCAAATCAAACTTATATAAATGGAATAAGGCGAACTCACCAAATTTTGTAAAGTGCAACACGTCAGATGATAATCTACATTCATTTATCGCCTGTCCTATGTCACATAGCTTTTGGAATCGTTTTAAAAGATTTATTATTTCTAACAATATGCAATGTCCAGAAATATCGTTAAAAATCATTGTACTTGGTTATAAACCAGATAATCAAAATGTATTGAATGTAATGCTTAGTAGAATGATTAGTCTGGCGTTGTTCACTTTGTATAGATCCAGACTTATCAAGATCACTGATAATAAAAACGTTGATGCATTTAAATGGTTTCTATACGAATTAAGATGGAGAGTTAGTATATTGGGACATAGTGAACATATGTGGCATGAGATTGGCAATAGCCTACATAGCACAGACTAAATATAGTAGGTTTTGATATTTTTCTTGTAAAACACATGTATATGAAATCCCATACTTATTATTATTGTTAAGTTTGTCAATTCACCTGAGAAGGTCATGTACCGTTGATGATCATGAGCCATCTATCTTCAAGCTAATGATAATGATAATGCTGTTCGCTGATAGAGTCATGTTTTGTTCATATTTGTAACTTTTTGATACTCGTATGTTGTTATATTGTTTTTATGTTATATTACTATGTATAGATTAATTATAAATAAAAACTAGACATGACCTGTGATCGGAGATCACGAATATTAGTCGGGTGTGTTACATGTTAACCCCTTCGAGTGGTAAATGGAGTAAATAAATACAGTTGAACCCCTAGTGACCTTTTCTTGACCTCTGACCCAAAACTTGTAATTGACTTTTTTGCTTGGCTGATCAATGCGCACAAGAAAAAGGTAGTCCCGTCAAAATCGGAGCATGTTTTAAGATTTTCACCTGTAAAGTTCAATGACCTCTAGTGACCCCGTGTGACATGTCACTTTTAGTGGAGAAGGACCCTATATGAACATGGATGAGAGGAATCTTTTGACTAATTCTGACAATCATAGGTCATTTCCTCTCGGACAAGTAGCATTTTGAGTGAATGGAGTGAAAATTTACATTTTGACCCCTAGTGACCCCAAATATTTTTTGATTTTAAAAACCGAACTATTGTACATGCGTACGGTCAAAAGGAATATGTTGACCAATTCTGACGATCCTAGGTCATTTCACTCAATTGCAAATGCGTTTTTAGTGAAAATCACGTTTTGACCCCTAGTGACCTTTTTTTGACCTCTGACCCAAAACTTGTAATTTACTTTTTTGCTTGGCTGATCAATGCGCACAAGAAAAAGGTAATCCCGTCAAAATCGGAGCATGTTTTAAGATTTTCACCTGTAAAGTTCAATGACCTCTAGTGACCCCGTGTGACATGTCACTTTTAGTGGAGAAGGACCCTATATGAACATGGATGAGAGGAATCTTTTGACTAATTCTGACAATCATAGGTCATTTCCTCTCGGACAAGTAGCATTTTGAGTGAATGGAGTGAAAATTTACATTTTGACCCCTAGTGACCCCAAATATTTTTTGATTTTAAAAACCGAACTATTGTACATGCGTACGGTCAAAAGGAATATGTTGACCAATTCTGACGATCCTAGGTCATTTCACTCAATTGCAAATGCGTTTTTAGTGAAAATCACGTTTTGACCCCTAGTGACCTTTTCTTGACCTCTGACCCAAAACTTGTAATTTACTTTTTTGCTTGGCTGATCAATGCGCACAAGAAAAAAGTAGTCCCGTCAAAATCGGAGCATGTCTTAAGATTTTCACCTGTATAGTTCAATGACCTCTAGTGACCTCGTGTGACATGTCACTTTTAGTGGAGAAGGACCCTATATGGACATGGATAAGAGGAATCTTTTGAATAATTCTGACAATCATAGGTCATTATCTCTTGGACAAGTAGTATTTTAAGTGCGAGGAGTGAAAATGTACATTTTGACCCCTAGTGACCTTTTCTTGACCTTTGATCTTAACGGTATGATTGACTTTTGTTCTTGTCTCATCAATGTTCACAAAATAAAAGAAACCCGGTCAAAATCGGAGCATGCGTTATATTTTCCCCTTGTAAAGTTCAATGACCCCTAGTGACCCTGTTTGACATGTCACTTTTAGTGTGGAAGGACCCTATATGAAAATTGATCCAAGGAATCTTTTGACCAATTCTGAGTATCATCAGTCATTTTCCCTCGGACAAGTAGGGTTTTGAGTGAATGGAGTAAAATTTACATTTTGACCCCTAGTGACCCCAAATGATTTTTAATTTTAAAAACCGTTCTTTTGTACATGCGTATGGTCAAAAGGAATATATGGACCAATTTTGACGATCCTAGGTCATTTCACTAAATTGGAAATGCGTTTTAAGTGAAAATCACGTTTTGACCCCTAGTGACCCCTATGTGACCTTTGACCCCTTATGCTTTACAACCTGAGTAGTGGTGCACATAAGGGTTCTTATGACCAAATATGGTTAAAATCGGGTCAATGGTTACGGAGCTATAGGTCCCATGACAGAAGAAGAAAGAACTAGACATGGACTGTGATCGGAGATCACGAATATTAGTCGAGTGTGTTACACGTTAACCCCTTCGAGTGGTAAATGGAGTAAATAAATACAGTTGAACCCCTAGTGACCTTTTCTTGACCTCTGACCCAAAACTTGTAATTGACTTTCTTGCTTGGCTGATCAATGCGCACAAGAAAAAGGTAGTCCCGTCAAAATCGGAGCATGTTTTAAGATTTTCACCTGTAAAGTTCAATGACCTTTAGTGACCCCGTGTGACATGTCACTTTTAGTGGAGAAGGACCCTATATGAACATGGATGAGAGGAATCTTTTGACTAATTCTGACAATCATAGGTCATTTCCTCTCGGACAAGTAGCATTTTGAGTGAATGGAGTGAAAATTTACATTTTGACCCCTAGTGACCCCAAATATTTTTTGATTTTAAAAACCTAACTATTGTACATGCGTACGGTCAAAAGGAATATGTTGACCAATTCTGACGATCCTAGGTCATTTCACTAAATTGCAAATGCGTTTTTAGTGAAAATCACGTTTTGACCCCTAGTGACCTTTTCTTGACCTCTGACCCAAAACTTGTAATTGACTTTTTTGCTTGGCTGATCAATGCGCACATTAAAAAAGTAGTCCCGTTAAAATCGGAGCATGTCTTAAGATTTTCACCTGTATAGTTCAATGACCTCTAGTGACCTCGTGTGACATGTCACTTTTAGTGGAGAAGGACCCTATATGGACATGGATAAGAGAAATCTTTTGATCAATTCTGACAATTATAGGTCATAATCTCTTGGACAAGTAGTATTTTGAGTGCGAGGAGTGAAAATGTACATTTTGACCCCTAGTGACCTTTTATTGACCTTTGATCTTAACGGTATGATTGACTTTTGTTCTTGTCTCATCAATGCCCATCAAATAAAAGAAACCCGGTAAAAATCAGAGCATGCGTTATATTTTCCCCTTGTAAAGTTCAATGACCCCTAGTGACCCTGTTTGACATGTCACTTTTAGTGTGGAAGGACCCTATATGAACATTGATCGAAGGAATCTTTTGACCAATTCTGAGTATCATCAGTCATTTTCCCTCGGACAAGTAGGGTTTTGAGTGAATGGAGTAAAATTTACATTTTGACCCCTAGTGACCCCAAATGATTTTTAATTTTAAAAACCGTTCTTTTGTACATGCGTACGGTCAAAAGGAACATGTTGACCAATTCTGAAGATCCTAGGTCATTTCACTAAATTGCAAATGCGTTTTAAGTGAAAATCACGTTTTGACCCCTAGTGACCCCTGTGTGACCTTTGACCCCTTATGCTTTTCAACCTGAGTAGTGGTGCACACAAGGGTTCTTATGACTAAATATGGTCAAAATCGGGTCAATGGTTACGGACCTATAGGTCCCATGACAGAAGAAGAAAGATTGACCTTTTCTTGACCTCTGACCCAAAACTTGTAATTGACTTTTTTGCTTGGCTGATCAATGCGCACAAGAAAAAAGTAGTCCCGTCAAAATCAGAGCATGTCTTAAGATTTTCATTTGTATAGTTCAATGACCTCTAGTGACCTTGTGTGACATGTCACTTTTAGTGTAGAAGGACCCTATATGGACATGGATAAGAGGAATCTTTTGACCAATTCTGACAATCATAGGTTATTATCTCTTGGACAATTAGTATTTTGAGTGCGAGGAGTGAAAATGTACATTTTGACCCCTAGTGACCTTTTCTTGACCTTTGATCTTAACGGTATGATTGACTTTTGTTCTTGTCTCATCAATGCCCACAAAATAAAAGAAACCCGGTCAAAATCGGAGCATGCGTTATATTTTCCCCTTGTAAAGTTCAATGACCCCTAGTGACCCTGTTTGACATGTCACTTTTAGTGTGGAAGGACCCTATATGAACATTGATCCAAGGAATCTTTTGACCAATTCTGAGTATCATCAGTCATTTTCCCTAGGACAAGTAGGGTTTTGAGTGAATGGAGTAATATTTACATTTTGACCCCTAGTGACCCCAAATGATTTTTAATTTTAAAAACCGTTCTTTTGTACATGCGTACGGTCAAAAGGAACATGTTGACCAATTCTGACGATCCTAGGTCATTTCACTAAATTGCAAATGCGTTTTAAGTGAAAATCACGTTTTGACCCCTAGTGACCCCTCTGTGACCTTTGACCCCTTATGCTTTTCAACCTGAGTAGTGGTGCACACAAGGGTTCTTATGACCAAATATGGTTAAAATCAGGTCAATGGTTACGGAGCTATAGGTCCCATGACAGAAGAAGAAAGATTTCTTGTTTTTGTCAACCAAATACAAAAACATACTAGACATGACCTGTGATCGGAGATCACGAATATTAGTCGGGTGTGTTACATGTTAACCCCTTCGAGTGGTAAATGGAGTAAATAAATACAGTTGAACCCCTAGTGACCTTTTCTTGACCTCTGACCCAAAACTTGTCATTGACTTTTTTGCTTGGCTGATCAATGCGCACAAGAAAAAAGTAGTCCCGTCAAAATCGGAGCATGTCTTAAGATTTTCACTTGTATAGTTCAATGACCTCTAGTGACCTCGTGTGACATGTCACTTTTAGTGGAGAAGGACCCTATATGGACATGGATAAGAGGAATCTTTTGACCAATTCTGACAATCATAGGTCATTATCTCTTGGACAAGTAGTATTTTGAGTGCGAGGAGTGAAAATGTACATTTTGACCCCTATTGACCTTTTTTTGACCTCTGACCTAAAACTTGTAATTGACTTTTTTGCTTGGCTGATTAATGCGCACAAAAAAAAGTAGTCCCGTCAAAATCGGAGCATGTCTTAAGATTTTCACCTGTATAGTTCAATGACCTCTAGTGACCCCGTGTGACATGTCACTTTTAGTGGAGAAGGACCCTATATGAACATGGATGAGAGGAATCTTTTGACTAATTCTGACAATCATAGGTCATTTCCTCTCGGACAAGTAGCATTTTGAGTGAATGACGAAAAATTTACATTTTGACCCCTAGTGACCCCAAATATTTTTTGATTTTAAAAACCGAACTATTGTACATGCGTACGGTCAAAAGGAACATGTTGACCAATTCTGAAGATCCTAGGTCATTTCACTTAATTGCAAATGCGTTTTAAGTGAAAATCACGTTTTGGCCCCTAGTGACCCCTGTGTGACCTTTGACCCCTTATGCTTTACAACCTGAGTAGTGGTGCACATAAGGGTTCTTATGACCAAATATGGTCAAAATCGGGTCAATGGTTACGGAGCTATAGGTCCCATGACAGAAGAAGAAAGAAGAAAGAAGAAGAAAGAAGAAACAGGACGAAAACAGTATATTAGTCGTTTCTCGACTAATATAACTAGACATAAGCTGCGATCGGAGATCGCGGATATTAGTCTTTGGATTTGGTAGTTAGAGAGCGGGGATGTGCGTATTTGTTGGAACCAATCAGCGTTCAGTTTTGATTTTAAAAACCGAACTATTGTATATGCGTACGGTCAACAGGAATATGTTGGCCAATTCTGACGATCCTAGGTAATTTCACTAAATTGCAACGGCGTTTTAAGTGATAATCACTTTTTGACCCCTAGTGACCTTTTCTTGACCTTTGACCCCAAACTTATGATTGATTTTTTTTCTTGGCTTGTCAATGCGCGCAAGAAAAAAGTAGTTCCGTCAAAATCGGAGCATGTCTTAAGATTTTCACCTGTATAGTTCAATGACCTCTAGTGACCCCGTGTTACATGTCACTTTTAGTACAGGAGCAACCTATATAAACATAGTCAAGAGGAATCGTTTGACCAATTCTGACAATCATCAGTCATTTTCCCTCGGACAAGTAGCATTTTGAGTGAATGGAGTGAACATTTACATTTTAAACCCTAGTGACCTTTTTTTGACCTTTGACCCAAAACTTATGATTGACTTTTTTTCTAAGCTGATCAATGCGCACAAGAAAAAAGTAGTCCCGTCAAAATCGGAGCATGTCTTAAGATTTTCACTTGTATAGTTCAATGACCTCTAGTGACCCCGTGTGACATGTCACTTTTAATGCAGGAGCAACCTATATGTACATGGTCAAGGGGAATTTTTTGACCAATTCTGAGTATCATCAGTCATTTTCCCTCGGACAAGTAGCATTTTGAGTGAATGGAGTGAACATTTACATTTTGACCCCTAGTGACCTTTTTTTGACCTTTGACCCAAAACTTATGATTGACTGTTTTTCTTGGCTTATCAATGCGCACAAGAAAAAAGTAGTCATGTTAAAATCGGAGCATGTCTTAAGATTTTCACCTGTATAGTTCAATGACCTCTAGTGACCCCGTGTGACATGTCACTTTTAATGCAGGAGCAACCTATATGTACATGGTCAAGGGGAATCTTTTGACCAATTCTGAGTATCATCAGTTAATTTCCCTCGGACAAGTAGGGTTTTGAGTGAATGGAGAAAATATTACATTTTGACCCCTACTGACCTCAAATATATTTTGATTTTAAAAACCGAACTATTGTACATGCGTACGGTCAAAAGGAACATGTTGACCAATTCTGAAGATCCTAGGTCATTTCACTAAATTGCAAATGCGTTTAAGTGAAAAATCACGTTTTTGACCCCTGTGACCCCTGTGTGACCTTTGACCTTTTGTGCTTTGAAACCTGAGTAGTGGTGCACACAAGTGTACTTGTGACCAAGTTTGATCAAAATCGGCCCAACGGTTACGGCGCAGGAGGTCAGAGGTCAGAAGGCCAAGAAGAACTAGACATGACCTGTGATCGGAGATCACGAATATTAGTCGGGTGTGTTACATGTTAACCCCTTCGAGTGGTAAATGGAGTAAATAAATACAGTTGAACCCCTAGTGACCTTTTCTTGACCTCTGATCCAAAACTTGTAATTGACTTTTTTGCTTGGCTGATCAATGCGCACAGGAAAAAGGTAGTCCCGTCAAAATCAGAGCATGTTTTAAGATTTTCACCTGTAAAGTTCAATGACCTCTAGTGACCCCGTGTGACATGTCACTTTTAGTGGAGAAGGACCCTATATGAACATGGATGAGAGGAACCTTTTGACTAATTCTGACAATCATAGGTCATTTCCTCTCGGACAAGTAGCATTTTGAGTGAATGGAGTGAAAATTTACATTTTGACCCCTAGTGACCCCAAATATTTTTTGATTTTAAAAACCGAACTATTGTACATGCGTACGGTCAAAAGGAATATGTTGACCAATTCTGACGATCCTAGGTCATTTCACTAAATTGCAAATGCGTTTTTAGTGAAAATCACGTTTTGACCCCTAGTGACCTTTTCTTGACCTCTGACCCAAAACTTGTAATTAACTTTTTTGCTTGGCTGATCAATGCGCACAAGAAAAAAGTAGTCTTGTCAAAATCGGAGCATGTCTTAAGATTTTCACCTGTATAGTTCAATGACCTCTAGTGACCTCGTGTGACATGTCACTTTTTGTGGAGAAGGACCCTATATGGACATGGATAAGAGGAATCTTTTGACCAATTCTGACAATCATAGGTCATTATCTCTTGGACAAGTAGTATTTTGAGTGCGAGGAGTGAAAATGTACATTTTGACCCCTAGTGACCTTTTCTTGACCTTTGATCTTAACAGTATGATTGACTTTTGTTCTTTTCTCATCAATGCCCACAAAATAAAAGAAACCCGGTCAAAATCGGATCATGCCTTATATTTTTCCCTTGTAAAGTTCAATGACCCCTAGTGACCCCGTTTGACATGTCACTTTTAGTGTGGAAGGACCCTATATGAACATTGATCCAAGAAATCTTTTGACCAATTCTTAGTATCATCAGTCATTATCCCTCGGACAAGTAGGGTTTTGAATGAATGGAGTAAAATTTACATTTTGACCCCTAGTGACCCCAAATGATTTTTAATTTTAAAAACCGTTCTTTTGTACATGCGTACGGTCAAAAGGAATATGTGGACCAATTTTGACGATCCTAGGTCATTTCACTAAATTGTAAATGCGTTTTAATTGAAAATCACGTTTTGACCCCTAGTGACCCCTATGTGACCTTTGACCCCTTATGCTTTACAACCTGAGTAGTGGTGCACATAAGGGTTCTTATGACCAAATATGGTCAAAATCGGGTCAATGGTTACGGAGCTATAGGTCCCATGACAGGAGAAGAAAGAAGAAGAAAGAAGAAACAGGACGAATACAGTATATTAGTCGTTTCTCGACGACTAATATAAGAAGAAGAAGAAACAGCACGAATACAGTATATTAGTCGTTTCTCGACTAATATAACTAGACATGACCTGTGATCGGAGATCACGAATATTAGTCGGGTGTGTTACATGTTAACCCCTTCGAGTGGTAAATGGAGTAAATAAATACAGTTGAACCCCTAGTGACCTTTTCTTGACCTCTGACCCAAAACTTGTAATTGACTTTTTTGCTTGGCTGATCAATGCGCACAAGACAAAGGTAGTCCCGTCAAAATCGTAGCATGTTTTAAGATTTTCACTTGTAAAGTTCAATGACCTCTAGTGACCCCGTGTGACATGTCACTTTTAGTGGAGAAGGACCCTATATGAACATGGATGAGAGGAACCTTTTGACTAATTCTGACAATCATAGGTCATTTCCTCTCGGACAAGTAGCATTTTGAGTGAATGGAGTGAAAATTTACATTTTGACCCCTAGTGACCCCAAATATATTTTGATTTTAAAAACCTAACTATTGTACATGCGTACGGTCAAAAGGAATATGTTGACCAATTCTGACGATCCTAGGTCATTTCACTAAATTGCAAATGCGTTTTTAGTGAAAATCACGTTTTGACCCCTAGTGACCTTTTCTTGACCTCTGACCCAAAACTTGTAATTGACTTTTTTGCTTGGCTGATCAATGCGCACAAGAAAAAAGTAGTCTTGTCAAAATCGGAACATGTCTTAAGATTTTCACCTGTATAGTTCAATTACCTCTAGTGACCTCGTGTGACATGTCACTTTTAGTGGAGAAGGACCCTATATGGACATGGATAAGAGGAATCTTTTGACTAATTCTGACAATCATAGGTCATTATCTCTTGGACAAGTAGTATTTTGAGTGCGAGGAGTGAAAATGTACATTTTGACCCCTAGTGACCTTTTCTTGACCTTTGATCTTAACGGTATGATTGACTTTTGTTCTTGTCACATCAATGCCCACAAAATAAAAGAAACCCGGTCAAAATCGGAGAATGCCTTTTATTTTCCCCCTGTAAAGTTCAATGACCTCTAGTGACCCCGTTTGACATGTCACTTCTAGTGTGGAAGGACCCTATATGAACATTGATCCAAGGAATCTTTTGACTAATTCTGAGTATCATCAGTCATTTTCCCTCGGACAAGTAGGGTTTTGAGTGAATGGAGTAAAATTTACATTTTGACCCCTAGTGACCCCAAATGATTTTTAATTTTAAAAACCGTTCTTTTGTACATGCGTACGGTCAAAAGGAATATGTTGACCAATTCTGACGATCCTAGGTCATTTCACTAAATTGGAAATGCGTTTTAAGTGAAAATCACGTTTTGACCCCTAGTGACCCCTGTGTGACCTTTGACCCCTTATGCTTTACAACCTGAGTAGTGGTGCACATAAGGGTTCTTATGACCAAATATGGTCAAAATCGGCTCAATGGTTACGGAGCTATAGGTCTCATGACAGAAGAAAAAAAGATTTCTTGTTTTTGTCAACCAAATACAAAAACATACTAGACATGACCTGTGATCGGAGATCACGAATATTAGTCGGGTGTGTTACATGTTAACCCCTTCGAGTGGTAAATGGAGTAAATAAATACAGTTGAACCCCTAGTGACCTTTTCTTGACCTCTGACCCAAAACTTGTAATTGACTTTTTTGCTTGGCTGATCAATGCGCACAAGAAAAAGGTAGTCCCGTCAAAATCGGAGCATGTTTTAAGATTTTCACTTGTAAAGTTCAATGACCTCTAGTGACCCCGTGTGACATGTCACTTTTAGTGGAGAAGGACCCTATATGAACATGGATGAGAGGAACCTTTTGACTAATTCTGACAATCATAGGTCATTTCCTCTCGGACAAGTAGCATTTTGAGTGAATGGAGTGAAAATTTACATTTTGACCCCTAGTGACCCCAAATATTTTTTGATTTTAAAAACCGAACTATTGTACATGCGTACGGTCAAAAGGAATATGTTGACCAATTCTGACGATCCTAGGTCATTTCACTAAATTGCAAATGTGTTTTTAGTGAAAATCACGTTTTGACCCCTAGTGACCTTTTTTTGACCTCTGACCCAAAACTTGTAATTGACTTTTTTGCTTGGCTGATCAATGCGCACAAGAAAAAAGTAGTCTTGTTAAAATCGGAGCATGTCTTAAGATTTTCACCTGTATAGTTCAATGACCTCTAGTGACCTCGTGTGACATGTCACTTTTTGTGGAGAAGGACCCTATATGGACATGGATAAGAGGAATCTTTTGACCAATTCTGACAATCATAGGTCATTATCTCTTGGACAAGTAGTATTTTGAGTGCGAGGAGTAAAAATGTACATTTTGACCCCTAGTGACCTTTTATTGACCTTTGATCTTAACGGTATGATTGACTTTTGTTCTTGTCTTATCAATGCCCACAAAATAAAAGAAACCCGGTCAAAATCGAAGCATGCCTTATATTTTTCCCTTGTAAAGTTCAATGACCTCTAGTGACCTCGTTTGACATGTCACTTTTAGTGTGGAAGGACCCTATATGAACATTGATCAAAGGAATCTTTTGACTAATTCTGAGTATCATCAGTCATTTTCCCTCGGACAAGTAGGGTTTTGAGTGAATGGAGTAAAATTTACATTTTGACCCCTAGTGACCCCAAATGATTTTTAATTTTAAAAACCGTTCTTTTGTACATGCGTACGGTCAAAAGGAATATGTGGACCAATTTTGACGATCCTAGGTCATTTCACTAAATTGCAAATGCGTTTTTAGTGAAAATCACGTTTTGACCCCTAGTGACCCCTGTGTGACCTTTGACCCCTTATGCTTTTCAACCTGAGTAGTGGTGCACATAAGGGTTCTTATGACCAAATATGGTCAAAATCGGCTCAACGGTTACGGAGCTATAGGTCACATGACAGAAAAAGAAAGAAGACGAAGAAGAAACAGGACAAATACAGTATATTAGTCGTTTCTCGACTAATATAACTAGACATGACCTGTGATCGGAGATCACGAATATTAGTCGGGTGTGTTACATGTTAACCCCTTCGAGTGGTAAATGGAGTAAATAAATACAGTTGAACCCCTAGTGACCTTTTCTTGACCTCTGACCCAAAACTTGTAATTGACTTTTTTGCTTGGCTGATCAATGCGCACAAGAAAAAGGTAGTCCCGTCAAAATCGGAGCATGTTTTAAGCTTTTCACTTGTAAAGTTCAATGACCTCTAGTGACCCCGTGTGACATGTCACTTTTAGTGGAGAAGGACCCTATATGAACATGGATGAGAGGAACCTTTTGACTAATTCTGACAATCATAGGTCATTTCCTCTCGGACAAGTAGCATTTTGAGTGAATGGAGTGAAAATTTACATTTTGACCCCTAGTGACCCCAAATATTTTTTGATTTTAAAAACCGAACTATTGTACATGCGTACGGTCAAAAGGAATATGTTGACCAATTCTGACGATCCTAGGTCATTTCACTAAATTGCAAATGCGTTTTTAGTGAAAATCACGTTTTGACCCCTAGTGACCTTTTCTTGACCTCTGACCCAAAACTTGTAATTGAGTTTTTTGCTTGGCTGATCAATGCGCACAAGAAAAAAGTAGTCTTGTTAAAATCGGAGCATGTCTTAAGATTTTCATCTGTATAGTTCAATGACCTCTAGTGACCTCGTGTAACATGTCACTTTTAGTGGAGAAGGACCCTATATGGACATGGATAAGAGGAATCTTTTGACCAATTCTGACAATCATAGGTCATTATCTCTTGGACAAGTAGTATTTTGAGTGCGAGGAGTAAAAATGTACATTTTGACCCCTAGTGACCTTTTATTGACCTTTGATCTTAACGGTATGATTGACTTTTGTTCATGTCTTATCAATGCCCACAAAATAAAAGAAACCCGGTCAAAATCGAAGCATGCCTTATATTTTTCCCCTGTAAAGTTCAATGACCTCTAGTGACCTCGTTTGACATGTCACTTTTAGTGTGGAAGGACCCTATATGAACATTGATCAAAGAAATCTTTTGACCAATTCTGAGTATCATCAGTCATTTTCCCTCGGACAAGTAGGGTTTTGAGTGAATGGAGTAAAATTTACATTTTGACCCCTAGTGACCCCAAATGATTTTTAATTTTAAAAACCGTTCTTTTGTACATGCGTACGGTCAAAAGGAATATGTGGACCAATTTTGACGATCCTAGGTCATTTCACTAAATTGCAAATGCGTTTTTAGTGAAAATCACGTTTTGACCCCTAGTGACCTTTTCTTGACCTCTGACCCAAAACTTGTAATTAACTTTTTTGCTTGGCTGATCAATGCGCACAAGAAAAAAGTAGTCTTGTTAAAATCGGAGCATGTCTTAAGATTTTCACTTGTATAGTTCAATGACCTCTAGTGACCTCGTGTAACATGTCACTTTTAGTGGAGAAGGACCCTATATGGACATGGATAAGAGGAATCTTTTGACCAATTCTGACAATCATAGGTCATTATCTCTTGGACAAGTAGTATTTTGAGTGCGAGGAGTGAAAATGTACATTTTGACCCCTAGTGACCTTTTTTTGACCTTTGATCTTAACGGTATGATTGACTTTTGTTCTTGTCTCATCAATGCCCACAAAATAAAAGAAACCCGGTCAAAATCGGAGCATGCGTTATATTTTCCCCTTTGTAAAGTTCAATGACCCCTAGTGACCCTGTTTGACATGTCACTTTTAGTGTGGAAGGACCCTATATGAACATTGATCCAAGGAATCTTTTGACTAATTCTGAGTATCATCAGTCATTTTCCCTCGGACAAGTAGGGTTTTGAGTGAATGGAGTAAAATTTACATTTTGACCCCTAGTGACCCCAAATGATTTTTAATTTTAAAAACCGTTCTTTCGTACATGCGTACGGTCAAAAGGAATATGTGGACCAATTTTGACGATCCTAGGTCATTTCACTAAATTGCAAATGTGTTTTTAGTGAAAATCACGTTTTGACCCTAATGACCCCTGTTTGACATGTGACGCCAAGGTCATCATTGACTTTTTTTCTTTTCTTGTCAATGCGCACAAAATGTCCGAGTTTGAGCAAAATCGGAGCATGTTGAATCACGTTTTGACCCCTAGTGACCTCTGTGTGACCTTTGACCCCTTATGCTTTACAACCTGAGTAGTGGTGCACATAAGGGTTCTTATGACCAAATATGGTCAAAATCGGGTCAATGGTTACGGAGCTATAGGTCCCATGACAGAAAAAGAAGAAGAAACAGGACGAATACAGTATATTAGTCGTTTCTCGACTAATATAACTAGACATGACCTGTGATCGGAGATCACGAATATTAGTCGGGTGTGTTACATGTTAACCCCTTCGAGTGGTAAATGGAGTAAATAAATACAGTTGAACCCCTAGTGACCTTTTCTTGACCTCTGACCCAAAACTTGTAATTGACTTTTTTGCTTGGCTGATCAATGCGCACAAGACAAAGGTAGTCCCGTCAAAATCGTAGCATGTTTTAAGATTTTCACTTGTAAAGTTCAATGACCTCTAGTGACCCCGTGTGACATGTCACTTTTAGTGGAGAAGGACCCTATATGAACATGGATGAGAGGAACCTTTTGACTAATTCTGACAATCATAGGTCATTTCCTCTCGGACAAGTAGCATTTTGAGTGAATGGAGTGAAAATTTACATTTTGACCCCTAGTGACCCCAAATATATTTTGATTTTAAAAACCTAACTATTGTACATGCGTACGGTCAAAAGGAATATGTTGACCAATTCTGACGATCCTAGGTCATTTCACTAAATTGCAAATGCGTTTTTAGTGAAAATCACGTTTTGACCCCTAGTGACCTTTTCTTGACCTCTGACCCAAAACTTGTAATTGACTTTTTTGCTTGGCTGATCAATGCGCACAAGAAAAAAGTAGTCTTGTCAAAATCGGAACATGTCTTAAGATTTTCACCTGTATAGTTCAATTACCTCTAGTGACCTCGTGTGACATGTCACTTTTAGTGGAGAAGGACCCTATATGGACATGGATAAGAGGAATCTTTTGACTAATTCTGACAATCATAGGTCATTATCTCTTGGACAAGTAGTATTTTGAGTGCGAGGAGTGAAAATGTACATTTTGACCCCTAGTGACCTTTTCTTGACCTTTGATCTTAACGGTATGATTGACTTTTGTTCTTGTCACATCAATGCCCACAAAATAAAAGAAACCCGGTCAAAATCGGAGAATGCCTTTTATTTTCCCCCTGTAAAGTTCAATGACCTCTAGTGACCCCGTTTGACATGTCACTTCTAGTGTGGAAGGACCCTATATGAACATTGATCCAAGGAATCTTTTGACTAATTCTGAGTATCATCAGTCATTTTCCCTCGGACAAGTAGGGTTTTGAGTGAATGGAGTAAAATTTACATTTTGACCCCTAGTGACCCCAAATGATTTTTAATTTTAAAAACCGTTCTTTTGTACATGCGTACGGTCAAAAGGAATATGTTGACCAATTCTGACGATCCTAGGTCATTTCACTAAATTGGAAATGCGTTTTAAGTGAAAATCACGTTTTGACCCCTAGTGACCCCTGTGTGACCTTTGACCCCTTATGCTTTTCAACCTGAGTAGTGGTGCACATAAGGGTTCTTATGACCAAATATGGTCAAAATCGGCTCAATGGTTACGGAGCTATAGGTCTCATGACAGAAGAAAAAAAGATTTCTTGTTTTTGTCAACCAAATACAAAAACATACTAGACATGACCTGTGATCGGAGATCACGAATATTAGTCGGGTGTGTTACATGTTAACCCCTTCGAGTGGTAAATGGAGTAAATAAATACAGTTGAACCCCTAGTGACCTTTTCTTGACCTCTGACCCAAAACTTGTAATTGACTTTTTTGCTTGGCTGATCAATGCGCACAAGAAAAAGGTAGTCCCGTCAAAATCGGAGCATGTTTTAAGATTTTCACTTGTAAAGTTCAATGACCTCTAGTGACCCCGTGTGACATGTCACTTTTAGTGGAGAAGGACCCTATATGAACATGGATGAGAGGAACCTTTTGACTAATTCTGACAATCATAGGTCATTTCCTCTCGGACAAGTAGCATTTTGAGTGAATGGAGTGAAAATTTACATTTTGACCCCTAGTGACCCCAAATATTTTTTGATTTTAAAAACCGAACTATTGTACATGCGTACGGTCAAAAGGAATATGTTGACCAATTCTGACGATCCTAGGTCATTTCACTAAATTGCAAATGTGTTTTTAGTGAAAATCACGTTTTGACCCCTAGTGACCTTTTTTTGACCTCTGACCCAAAACTTGTAATTGACTTTTTTGCTTGGCTGATCAATGCGCACAAGAAAAAAGTAGTCTTGTTAAAATCGGAGCATGTCTTAAGATTTTCATTTGTATAGTTCAATGACCTCTAGTGACCTCGTGTAACATGTCACTTTTAGTGTAGAAGGACCCTATATGGACATGGATAAGAGGAATCTTTTGACCAATTCTGACAATCATAGGTCAATATCTCTTGGACAAGTAGTATTTTGAGTGCGAGGAGTAAAAATGTACATTTTGACCCCTAGTGACCTTTTATTGACCTTTGATCTTAACGGTATGATTGACTTTTGTTCTTGTCTTATTAATGCCCACAAAATAAAAGAAACCCGGTCAAAATCGAAGCATGCCTTATATTTTTCCCCTGTAAAGTTCAATGACCTCTAGTGACCTCGTTTGACATGTCACTTTTAGTGTGGAAGGACCCTATATGAACATTGATAAAAGGAATCTTTTGACCGATTCTGAGTATCATCAGTCATTTTCCCTCGGACAAGTAGGGTTTTGAGTGAATGGAGTAAAATTTACATTTTGACCCCTAGTGACCCCAAATGATTTTTAATTTTAAAAACCGTTCTTTTGTACATGCGTACGGTCAAAAGGAATATGTGGACCAATTTTGACGATCCTAGGTCATTTCCCTAAATTGGAAATGCGTTTTAAGTGAAAATCACGTTTTGACCCCTAGTGACCCCTGTGTGACCTTTGACCCCTTATGCTTTACAACCTGAGTAGTGGTGCACATAAGGGTTCTTATGACCAAATATGGTCAAAATCGGGTCAATGGTTACGGAGCTATAGGTCCCATGACAGAAAAAGAAAGATTTCTTGTTTTTGTCAACCAAATACAAAAACATACTAGACATGACCTGTGATCGGAGATCACGAATATTAGTCGGGTGTGTTACATGTTAACCCCTTCGAGTGGTAAAAGGAGTAAATAAATACAGTTGAACCCCTAGTGACCTTTTCTTGACCTCTGACCCAAAACTTGTAATTGACTTTTTTGCTTGGCTGATCAATGCGCACAAGAAAAAGGTAGTCCCGTCAAAATCGGAGCATGTTTCAAGATTTTCACTTGTAAAGTTCAATGACCTCTAGTGACCCCGTGTGACATGTCACTTTTAGTGGAGAAGGACCCTATATGAACATGGATGAGAGGAACCTTTTGACTAATTCTGACAATCATAGGTCATTTTCTCTCGGACAAGTAGCATTTTGAGTGAATGGAGTGAAAATTTACATTTTGACCCCTAGTGACCCCAAATATTTTTTGATTTTAAAAACCAAACTATTGTACATGCGTACGGTCAAAAGGAATATGTTGACCAATTCTGACGATCCTAGGTCATTTCACTAAATTGCAAATGCGTTTTTAGTGAAAATCACGTTTTGACCCCTAGTGACCTTTTCTTGACCTCTGACCCAAAACTTGTAATTGACTTTTTTGCTTGGCTGATCAATGCGCACAAGAAAAAAGTAGTCTTGTCAAAATCGGAGCATGTCTTAAGATTTTCACCTGTATAGTTCAATGACCTCTAGTGACCTCGTGTAACATGTCACTTTTAGTGGAGAAGGACCCTATATGGACATGGATAAGAGGAATCTTTTGACCAATTCTGACAATCATAGGTCATTATCTCTTGGACAAGTAGTATTTTGAGTGCGAGGAGTAAAAATGTACATTTTGACCCCTAGTGACCTTTTATTGACCTTTGATCTTAACGGTATGATTGACTTTTGTTCTTGTCTTATCAATGCCCACAAAATAAAAGAAACCCGGTCAAAATCGAAGCATGCCTTATATTTTTTTCCTGTAAAGTTCAATGACCCCTAGTGACCTTGTTTGACATGTCACTTTTAGTGTGGAAGGACCCTATATGAACATTGATCGAAGGAATCTTTTGACCAATTCTGAGTATCATCAGTCATTTTCCCTCGGACAAGTAGGGTTTTGAGTGAATGGAGTAAAATTTACATTTTGACCCCTAGTGACCCCAAATGAATTTTAATTTTAAAAACCGTTCTTTTGTACATGCGTACGGACAAAAGGAACATGTTGACCAATTCTGAAGATCCTAGGTCATTTCACTATATTGCAAATGCGTTTTAAGTGAAAATCACGTTTTGACCCCTAGTGACCCCTGTGTGACCTTTGACCCCTTATGCTTTTCAACCTAAGTAGTGGTGCACACAAGGGTTCTTATGACCAAATATGGTTAAAATCGGGTCAATGGTTACGGAGCTATAGGTCCCATGACAGAAGAAGAAAGATTTCTTGTTTTTGTCAACCAAATACAAAAACATACTAGACATGACCTGTGATCGGAGATCACGAATATTAGTCGGGTGTGTTACATGTTAACCCCTTCGAGTGGCAAATGGAGTAAATAAATACAGTTGAACCCCTAGTGACCTTTTCTTGACCTCTGACCCAAAACTTGTAATTGACTTTTTTGCTTGGCTGATCAATGCGCACAAGAAAAAGGTAGTCCCGTCAAAATCGGAGCATGTTTTAAGATTTTCACTTGTAAAGTTCAATGACCTCTAGTGACCCCGTGTGACATGTCACTTTTAGTGGAGAAGGACCCTATATGAACATTGATGAGAGGAACCTTTTGACTAATTCTGACAATCATAGGTCATTTCCTCTCGGACAAGTAGCATTTTGAGTGAATGGAGTGAAAATTTACATTTTGACCCCTAGTGACCCCAAATATTTTTTGATTTTAAAAACCGAACTATTGTACATGCGTACGGTCAAAAGGAATATGTTGACCAATTCTGACGATCCTAGGTCTTTTCACTAAATTGCAAATGCGTTTTTAGTGAAAATCACGTTTTGACCCCTAGTGACATTTTCTTGACCTCTGACCCAAAACTTGTTATTGACTTTTTTGCTTGGCTGATCAATGCGCACAAGAAAAAAGTAGTCTTGTTAAAATCGGAGCATGTCTTAAGATTTTCACCTGTATAGTTCAATGACCTCTAGTGACCTCGTGTAACATGTCACTTTTAGTGGAGAAGGACCCTATATGGACATGGATAAGAGGAATCTTTTGACCAATTCTGACAATCATAGGTCATTATCTCTTGGACAAGTAGTATTTTGAGTGCGAGGAGTAAAAATGTACATTTTGACCCCTAGTGACCTTTTATTGACCTTTGATCTTAACGGTATGATTGACTTTTGTTCTTGTCTTATCAATGCCCACAAGATAAAAGAAACCCGGTCAAAATCGAAGCATGCCTTATATTTTTCCCGCTGTAAAGTTCAATGACCTCTAGTGACCTCGTTTGACATGTCACTTTTAGTGTGGAAGGACCCTATATGAACATTGATCAAAGAAATCTTTTGACCAATTCTGAGTATCATCAGTCATTTTCCCTCGGACAAGTAGGGTTTTGAGTGAATGGAGTAAAATTTACATTTTGACCCCTAGTGACCCCAAATGATTTTTAATTTTAAAAACCGTTCTTTTGTACATGCGTACGGTCAAAAGGAATATGTGGACCAATTTTGACGATCCTAGGTCATTTCACTAAATTGGAAATGCGTTTTTAGTGAAAATCACGTTTTGACCCCTATTGACCTTTTCTTGACCTCTGACCCAAAACTTGTAATTGACTTTTTTGCTTGGCTGATCAATGCGCACAAGACAAAAGTAGTCCTGTCAAAATCGGAGCATGTCTTAGGAATTTCACCTGTATAGTTCAATGACCTCTAGTGACCTCGTGTGACATGTCACTTTTAGTGAAGAAGGACCCTATATGGACATGGATAAGAGGAATCTTTTGACCAATTCTGACAATCATAGGTCATTATCTCTCGGACAAGTAGTATTTTGAGTGCGAGGAGTAAAAATGTACATTTTGACCCCTAGTGACCTTTTCTTGACCTTTGATCTTAACAATATGATTAACTTTTGTTCTTGTCTTATCAATGCCCACTAAATAAAAGAAACCCGGTCAAAATAGGAGCATGCCTTATATTTTCCCGCTGTAAAGTTCAATGACCTCTAGTGACCCCGTTTGACATGTCACTTTTAGTGTGGAAGGACCCTATATGAACATTGATCCAAGGAATCTTTTGACTAATTCTGAGTATCATCAGTCTTTTTCCCTCGGACAAGTAGGGTTTTGAGTGAATGGAGTAAAATTTACATTTTGACCCCTGGTGACCCCAAATGATTTTTAATTTTAAAAACCTTTCTTTTGTACATGCGTACGGTCAAAAGGAACATGTTGACTAATTCTGAAGATCCTAGGACATTTCACTAAATTGCAAATGCGTTTTAAGTGAAAATCACGTTTTGACCCCTAGTGACCCCTGTGTGACCTTTGATCCCTTATGCTTTTCAACCTGAGTAGTGGTGCACACAAGGGTTCTTATGACCAAATATGGTTAAAATCGGGTCAATGGTTACGGAGCTATAGGTCCCATGACAGAAGAAGAAAGATTTCTTGTTTTTGTCAACCAAATACAAAAACATACTAGACATGACCTGTGATCGGAGATCACGAATATTAGTCGGGTGTGTTACATGTTAACCCCTTCGAGTGGTAAATGGAGTAAATAAATACAGTTGAACCCCTAGTGACCTTTTCTTGACCTCTGACCCAAAACTTGTAATTGACTTTTTTGCTTGGCTGATCAATGCGCACAAGAAAAAGGTAGTCCCGTCAAAATCGGAGCATGTTTTAAGATTTTCACCTGTAAAGTCCAATGACCTCTAGTGACCCCGTGTGACATGTCACTTTTAGTGGAGAAGGACCCTATATGAACATGGATGAGAGGAACCTTTTGACTAATTCTGACAATCATAGGTCATTTCCTCTCGGACAAGTAGCATTTTGAGTGAATGGAGTGAACATTTACATTTTGACCCCTAGTGACCCCAAATATTTTTTGATTTTAAAAACCGAACTATTGTACATGCGTACGGTCAAAAGGAATATGTTGACCAATTCTGACGATCCTAGGTCATTTCACTAAATTGCAAATGCGTTTTTAGTGAAAATCACGTTTTGACCCCTAGTGACCTTTTCTTGACCTCTGACCCAAAACTTGTAATTGACTTTTTTGCTTGGCTGATCAATGCGCACAAGAAAAAAGTAGTCTTGTTAAAATCAAAGCATGTCTTAAGATTTTCACCTGAATAGTTCAATGACCTCTAGTGACCTCGTGTAACATGTCACTTTTAGTGGAGAAAGACCCTATATGGACATGGATAAGAGAAATCTTTTGACCAATTCTGACAATCATAGGTCATTATCTCTTGGACAAGTAGTATTTTGAGTGCGAGGAGTAAAAATGTACATTTTGACCCCTAGTGACCTTTTATTGACCTTTGATCTTAACGGTATGATTAACTTTTGTTCTTGTCTTATCAATGCCCACAAAATAAAAGAAACCCGGTCAAAATCGAAGCATGCCTTATATTTTTCCCCTGTAAAGTTCAATGACCCCTAGTGACCCTGTTTGACATGTCACTTTTAGTGTGGAAGGACCCTATATGAACATTGATCGAAGGAATCTTTTGACCAATTCTGAGTATCATCAGTCATTTTCCCTCGGACAAGTAGGGTTTTGAGTGAATGGAGTAAAATTTACATTTTGACCCCTAGTGACCCCAAATGATTTTTAATTTTAAAAACCGTTCTTTTGTACATGCGTACGGACAAAAGGAACATGTTGACCAATTCTGAAGATCCTAGGTCATTTCACTAAATTGCAAATGCGTTTTAAGTGAAAATCACGTTTTGACCCCTAGTGACCCCTGTGTGACCTTTGACCCCTTATGCTTTACAACCTAAATAGTGGTGCACATAAGGGTTCTTATGACCAAATATGGTCAAAATCGGGTCAATGGTTACGGAGCTATAGGTCCCATGACAGAAAAAGAAAGATTTCTTGTTTTTGTCAACCAAATACAAAAACATACTAGACATGACCTGTGATCGGAGATCACGAATATTAGTCGGGTGTGTTACATGTTAACCCCTTCGAGTGGTAAATGGAGTAAATAAATACAGTTGAACCCCTAGTGACCTTTTCTTGACCTCTGACCCAAAACTTGTAATTGACTTTTTTGCTTGGCTGATCAATGCGCACAAGAAAAAGGTAGTCCCGTCAAAATCGGAGCATGTTTTAAGATTTTCACTTGTAAAGTTCAATGACCTCTAGTGACCCCGTGTGACATGTCACTTTTAGTGGAGAAGGACCCTATATGAACATGGATGAGAGGAACCTTTTGACTAATTCTGACAGTCATAGGTCATTTCCTCTCGGACAAGTAGCATTTTGAGTGAATGGAGTGAAAATTTACATTTTGACCCCTAGTGACCCCAAATATTTTTTGATTTTAAAAACCGAACTATTGTACATGCGTACGGTCAAAAGGAATATGTTGACCAATTCTGACGATCCTAGGTCATTTCACTAAATTGCAAATGCGTTTTTAGTGAAAATCACGTTTTGACCCCTAGTGACCTTTTCTTGACCTCTGACCCAAAACTTGTAATTGACTTTTTTGCTTGGCTGATCAATGCGCACAAGAAAAAAGTAGTCTTGTTAAAATCGGAGTATGTCTTAAGATTTTCACCTGTATAGTTCAATGACCTCTAGTGACCTCGTGTAACATGACACTTTTAGTGGAGAAGGACCCTATATGGACATGGATAAGAGAAATCTTTTGACCAATTCTGACAATCATAGGTCATTATCTCTTGGACAAGTAGTATTTTGAGTGCGAGGAGTAAAAATGTACATTTTGACCCCTAGTGACCTTTTATTGACCTTTGATCTTAACGGTATGATTGACTTTTGTTCTTGTCTTATCAATGCCCACAAAATAAAAGAAACCCGGTCAAAATCGAAGCATGCCTTATATTTTTCCCCCGTAAAGTTCAATGACCTCTAGTGACCTCGTTTGACATGTCACTTTTAGTGTGGAAGGACCCTATATGAACATTGATGAAAGGAATCTTTTGAATAATTCTGAATATCATCAGTCATTTCCCCTCGGACAAGTAGGGTTTTGAGTGAATGGAGTAAAATTTACATTTTGACCCCTAGTGACCCCAAATGATTTTTAATTTTAAAAACCGTTCTTTTGTACATGCGTACGGTCAAAAGGAATATGTGGACCAATTTTGACGATCCTAGGTCATTTCACTAAATTGGAAATGCGTTTTAAGTGAAAATCACGTTTTGACCCCTAGTGACCCCTGTGTGACCTTTGACCCCTTATGCTTTACAACCTGAGTAGTGGTGCACATAAGGGTTCTTATGACCAAATATGGTCAAAATCGGGTCAATGGTTACGGAGCTATAGGTCCCATGACAGGAGAAAGAAGAAAAATAAATACAGTTGAACCCCTAGTGACCTTTTCTTGACCTCTGACCCAAAACTTGTAATTGACTTTTTTGCTTGGCTGATCAATGCGCACAAGAAAAAGGTAGTCCCGTCAAAATCGGAGCATGTTTTAAGATTTTCACTTGTAAAGTTCAATGACCTCTAGTGACCCCGTGTGACATGTCACTTTTAGTGGAGAAGGACCCTATATGAACATGGATGAGAGGAACCTTTTGACTAATTCTGACAATCATAGGTCATTTCCTCTCGGACAAGTAGCATTTTGAGTGAATGGAGTGAAAATTTACATTTTGACCCCTAGTGACCCCAAATATTTTTTGATTTTAAAAACCGAACTATTGTACATGCGTACGGTCAAAAGGAATATGTTGACCAATTCTGACGATCCTAGGTCATTTCACTAAATTGCAAATGCGTTTTTAGTGAAAATCACGTTTTGACCCCTAGTGACCTTTTTTTGACCTCTGACCCAAAACTTGTAATTGACTTTTTTGCTTGGCTGATCAATGCGCACAAGAAAAAAGTAGTCTTGTTAAAATTGGAGCATGTTTTAAGATTTTCACCTGTATAGTTCAATGACCTCTAGTGACCTCGTGTAACATGTCACTTTTAGTGGAGAAGAACCCTATATGGACATGGATAAGAGGAATCTTTTGACAAATTCTGACAATTATAGGTCATAATCTCTTGGACAAGTAGTATTTTGAGTGCGAGGAGTGAAAATGTACATTTTGACCCCTAGTGACCTTTTCTTGACCTTTGATCTTAACGGTATGATTGACTTTTGTTCTTGTCTTATCAATGCCCACAAAATAAAAGAAACCCGGTCAAAATCAAAGCATGCCTTATATTTTTCCCCTGTAAAGTTCAATGACCTCTAGTGACCTCGTTTGACATGTCACTTTTAGTGTGGAAGGACCCTATATGAACATTGTTCAAAGGAATCTTTTGACTAATTCTGAGTATCATCAGTCATTTTCCCTCGGACAAGTAGGGTTTTGAGTGAATGGAGTAAAATTTACATTTTGACCCCTAGTGACCCCAAATGATTTTTAATTTTAAAAACCGTTCTTTTGTACATGCGTACGGTCAAAAGGAACATGTTGACCAATTCTGAAGATCCTAGGTCATTTCACTAAATTGCAAATGCGTTTTAAGTGAAAATCACGTTTTGACCCCTAGTGACCCCTGTGTGACCTTTGACCCCTTATGCTTTTCAACCTGAGTAGTGGTGCACACAAGGGTTCTTATGACCAAATATGGTCAAAATCGGGTCAATGGTTACGGAGCTATAGGTCCCATGACAGAAGAAGAAAGATTTCTTGTTTTTGTCAACCAAATACAAAAACATACTAGACATGACTGCGATCGGAGATCGCGGATATTAGTCAAGGGCTTTTGACCTTGGTATATGGGTGTATGTTGTCAAAGGGCAATATAATCTTTTATCTTAAATTGTACTATATTTGATAATTGTTTTCTTAAATTTCAGCCCTGAAGTAGTCCAAAAAAATACATTTTGACTCCTAATGACCTTTTCTTGACCTTTGACCCCAAGGTCACGTTCGTGGTGATATGAACGTAAAGTGGGGGACGTTTTAATCCGTGAACCCCAACGCACGGAACCTTGACAATGTCAAGGCTTTACTTGAAAGGTTACATAGATTATTCCCAGAGATTAGCCCGTCTTGTTGCGGGCAAATCCCTTTCCAGCCAACACCGATCGTGGGCCCACAGTGGGCCCCTTAATATTTTGTTCACTTTGGCCTGTTTCCGGGCCAAAGTGGACAAAATATTAGGGTCCCATGAGGTCCCACGGTCGATGTTCGTGAGCCCCAGCCTGAGATTCGGCCAGCCTTAAAATGTCACTATTAATTTACAAAATGACATTATTATTTGATTGCACTATTAAAACAAATCACGTTCATAAATATAAATGGGAATTACATTATATTGTGGTTCCTATATACAACTCTTTTAACTTTGTTGTTGTAAAACGCAAATTTTTAATCATTTACATTTCACGTTTATAAATATGTATACATATTAATTTATATTATATTGTGGTTCCTATATACTACGGTTTAACACATTTTAATCAAACTATTATGGTTGCCATTTTGTTCAGATATAATTCCAGTACCCCTTGTGATATTGAATTGATAACAGATGTGTGCACTACAGGAAATATCTAGTAGTTCTTGGCTTTATTTGGAAGATGGAGAATTGCACAATTTCATGAAAACGATGGTGATTAATATTTTATTGCAATGAATACCGGGTCATGGTAGCTGTAGTATGTTGTTAATACTGAAGCTACATAGTGAGAAGGACGAGGCTTAATGTAGATGTGGTCAAGTAGTGTCCCTTTAGTAGTGGTTGGTTCAGATATTACTTGATGGTATTGCCTGAATGGAGGTAATATAGCATCCTTCAGTAAATTGTGATTAAAGTCACCCGCAAACACGGCATAATCAGTATCTAGGACCTCAGTCTGTGCGGTAATGCTGTTCATTTCCATACAAAATGCGGTAGTGGTGGTTGTTACGGGTTTGTATACGGCAACTATCAATATGTTCGATCTTCCGTATGTTCTAATTGCAAGGGCATTGCAGTCTGTGCTTCTTACGAGGGGAACGACCATGTAGTTAACACTATTCTGAACATATATAGCTACGCCTTTACCTCTACCATAGTTAACTGTTTCAAGAGAATATCCGTCTATTAATATAGTGTTCTTGTCATCGTTATCTGTTAACCATGTCTCAGATAAACATATCACATGGGCTTTGCGGATCTCTGAATTCTTTCTCAGATCTTCAATATGGGCACGTAAGCTCTGTATGTTATGATGAGCGATAATGAAGTGTTTGTTGTGATCAACACTGACCAATGGATTGGCTCTGGAAACGTTGCAGGAAGGCATTTTGGCAGTTTCTTCGTCAATGTTTTCGTTACAAAAGATGCTTCGTGAATTAAAGTTCGTTAAATACAGTCCATTTAGAGTTGTGACTCGACTTAACGCTACGTAAGCCATTGCCGTCTTGAGACCTTTCATAGAAATGACAGCTTGTTCAGTCGTCTGTCCTTGTACTTTGTGAATGGTTACAGCCCATGCAAGTTTGAGAGGAACTTGTTCTCTCGTAATACTGTATGTCCGTCCTTTCATTTGGAATGTGTCTTTGCGAGGGACTATTGCTACACAGTCTGAATATTCTGGTGGCATACTTTGTGATCTCCTTGCATTCGCCCCAACTCGGTCATTGTCAAATTTAACGTACACAGCATTTGGCATATTTGGTGAATTGCCGAATTTGAATCCCTTGATAGTACCTGATACACCATTGCAGAGACCATCGGACACATCTACGTTAGTTATAAGCATTACTCGAGCATTCACTGCCAATTTAATTTCTGCCGCAAGATTCGTGTCTTTCCTGGACGTTTTGTGAGGTATGACATTGACTTTCAAAACTCGACCTCCCCTTTGGTCAACGTCAACAGCTGTTATGGTATGTTTCTCCGTATCCAAAGACTGAAGTTTTGCGTCATTGTGGGATTCAGCGTCTTTGTTGAGGTAGGACAAGTGCAACGCATCTGGAGGGGCTGGCAGTGTATTTGTGTCTACTATTCGTGATTTCAGCAGTGCCTCGTCTCCTTCATCAAGTGGTTTATCTTTGGTTCTGACACGGAGTCGGTTAAGCATTTGAGCAAACACAGCGTCATCTTTTTGGCGCATTATTTCTGTTAGTTCAACTACTTGAAAGCGAGGATTCCATATGTCTTTCAATGCTTGTTTATGTGGAAAGCACAGTGGTGTAGGAGGAAGTATCGGTGGTAATTGATGGAAATCGCCTACTGCCAAGACGGAAATGTTACCAAACCATGTGGTATTGGAAGTGCCTTTGATTTGTTGCAGTCGTCCGTGTATGTATGATAGTTGTAGTGTGCTTACCATTGAAATCTCATCTATGATAAGAAGTTGTAGATGCTGGAACTTTGCACGCAATGTATTGACGGATTCTTCAGCGAGAGGTTTGTAGTCTGTTGTTGAGTTTGAGATGATTTTAAAGGCTGAGTTTATTGTTTGACCTGATATGTTGAATGCAGCTGTTCCTGTGTGAGCAACCAACAGCACTGTCACGTCATCAGCAGAATCTGTTATCGGTGCAAAAGCTTTTTGAGCGTGATATTTAATACATCGGATGACATGAGACTTGCCAGTGCCCGCACCTCCAGTTAAAAATATGTTGAATGGTTCAACTGTACCGTCTAGTGATTTATCATTGCACCATTTACTGATATGGTTGAAAAGTTGACGTTGCTCATTATTCAGCTGTCTCATCATAGAATGTGCTTGTTCCTCTGTCAATTCGGGGTTACGAGACTCAATTTGGCATCTCGGTAAATCTGTAGCTCTGTTTCGTGGCTGAAGGTCTGGTATATGTATTTCATCAAAGTCATCATCGGACTCACATGCTACATTTCGCATCAGTCTATCATTAAGACGTTGTTGTTCAGATTGTGGCGCAACAGCTGCCCAAGCATCTTCAATGTCTGCAGCTTCTTGTAGTGCTTCCCATGCATTATCGAGGTCATCTGTGGCAGGTTCAAAGTCCTTCATATTTTGTGCGACAATATCTTTCACGGCTGCTCTTTTCCTGTTGACTGTTGTGAATCCAGTGAGGTGGTAACTTTGATATGTTACAAACTGATCGGGTTTGATGTTCTCATTGCGATGAGGTAAATATAAACGAAGCATGTTCATATGGTATCTTTCACTATCTTTCTTGACTGAAATGCGTGGATAACGAATGATTGCTGGTTTCCTCTCACGTTCTTTCATTTTCCCAAGATTATTTTGCAGTTGTATTGGGGAATTCCTCCGGCGTGTCCTTGCATCATGCTGTATGTCTTCATCACTTTCTGCTTCGTCATCGGTCTCTTCTTGGTCTGAATCATTATTACGTGATGTTCTTGCCAGTTGATAATGTCTTGAGAAAAATGTGGCCATGCACATATCGTTGTACTTCTGTGTTGTTGGTCTGGATAAGTATTTGTCAATTTGAGTTGGCATCCATACTTGATCACTCTTTCCGGCATTTGCTTGTAGAGTTTTAAGAGGCAGGGATATCTTTTGCCCATTCAAGTCTGTTTGCAAGAAGATGACATTGCGCGTACATTTTTTCAATGGCATACTACATGTCTGATAGATGGCACCCATAACACTGATTTCTCTGTTTTGAAGGTACGTGCTTCCTAGCTTTCTCAATTGAGATATAGCATCAACATTTCCTTCTGCTGCCTCTTTTTGTGCATTTTTGAGTAGGTCACCCATTTCTCTCTCGGCTTTGGTAATATATGATACCATGTACATGATGCAGGCGTATGGATCTAGCACATATTGAATATCCATGTTTCCATTCCAGCAACGTATTAGATCGGCGTTATAGTTATTGACCCATTGATCGTTGATACCACGTTTTAGATACATTGTCTTCCTCTTAGATAGCATCTCGAGGGATTCTTCAAATTCTGTTTGCGTGATATTTGCTTGTCTGAGAACCTGATCAACTTCTTCAAAGTTGTGATCTTGACTTAAAATTAGTTCCCAAACAGACTCGAGTATTTGTCTTGCTTTGGCTTCTTTTTCTTTGAGAGCAGCTTGATCATCATTGTCATCTTCTCTTTGTTCATCTATTACCCCATTTGGTCTGCATATGAATGTTCGGTTACATGGCGGTTTCGGGAAAAGATATCGACATACGATCTTTGCTCTCAGTCTGTTTTTTCTGCATGATTTCGTGTGATTCTTGCTGTGCATTTGAACACTGGACACTATCTCGTACAATTCAGTATCAGTTTCGGGTGGCATTTCACATGTTATTTTGTCGTCTACAAATGTCACGATCTCATCATCGGGATCTACATCTAACTTTGGTGCATCTTTTACCCATACAACCATATGTATATGCGGCCAACCTCTCTGCTGGAATTCAGTTCGGTAATAATAGTCGTCTACCTTTCCAATTGGCGCGGCTTTAGACATTATGACGTCATTGATGAAAGATTGCGCTCTATTTTCAAACATTCTTGCTGCTGTAACTGGATTTGACATGATAATTCTACAGTGCTGGTCCCACGTCATGTTTTTGTGTTGTTCAGCTGTCATTGGGGGTTTGCCTTGTTGTATAAGAATAGCGTTGTCTATTTCAATCCATCTACGATCGGCAGCACTAAATGTGACAAAAAATGTGGGGATTCCTAGTTGTCGAACCATTGCAAACAAATCTCGTTTTGATTTCTCCCAATAGGCAGGTGTACCTCTTATACTAGCTAGAAATCTGTACCCTTCATCTCTTTTCATTATCTGCAGGACCTCGTCTCGATTTCGTAACATTGATGCAGTAATTTGTCTGCCACCTGCAAGCTGTGAGGAACCTATTCTTGTAGCAATAGATACATTTGAATGGATCATGTGGACTTCTGTTGCGTACAGAGCAAAGAATATATATTCAGGATTCCTTGCAAACCTATTATCAGCTGAGAATAACCTTGAGTTGAAGAATCGTGATGGCGAAACTTTAAGGTTTCTTTCTTCAATACATGTATTAGCACCATCAGGAAATTCGACAGGAAAACACTTGGCTTCCATGTTTAATACCTTTTCAGGAGTGTTACCTTCGCCTGGTGCTAGTGCTAGTATTGTAGTGTCGTGTTTGTCTGCTACGTACTGAGCAAAGTCAACTGGATGTAAAAATGAGTAAAGAGGAGCCGATGTATTCGTTATGTCATCATTTTGATCTTGCTCTCCATCATTGTTTTCAAACTCATTCTCTTGAGATTGTGATGATTCTGGTACGATTTCCGATTCAGTGTTGTTTTCAATATTATCATTACCTGATACATCTTCCGATTGATCACCTTGAATCAATTGATCATCCAGCATGCCATTGAATTCTTCAAAATCTATATCAATATCTTCATACTCTGGGTTATTTTCCTTCAACCACAAGAGAGCTTGTCTTAATTTGTCCGGGTTTACATCCTGACACATGTGATGTCCTTTGTATTGTAGTTTTCTTTTCAACTTTACTCTTATCAGGCTTTCATCCGATGGGAGTCTTGGTAGTGAATGAGCAGTGTTATTTATGTCAGCTTTAACACATACCACCTGTCCGTGTATTCCTTTTTGGCATCCTTTAATGAGTGAAATCATCTTCATGAATGGAATAGCAGGAGATATGAGATGTCTTTCTAACATATTCAATTCGGACAGTTGAGGGGGCTGCTCGTGTAGGTTCAGTTTGTTTACACAAGCTAATGTTGGTACAGTCTGTTTTGTTTTTATTGTTCGATGGCATGTTATACAGATCCATGCTTCACGCTCAGTATTACTATTGCTGGTCGGTAGTCTTTCGAACAGTGTATCAGATGGCAGGGCTTTCCGTAACGCACGTTGATTGTACTTGTCTGTGTTTAATGCTACAACCTGTCGTTTGAAGTTAATACGCCGGCATATCTCGCACTTGTATATCAATTGTTGAGCGTGGCAAGACTTCTGGAATTTTGCAACAACAGTGGCCATATTTGAATTGTTATTCAATCTATTGGTTTTTGTTTGTTGTATTTTTGCTCTTTTGAATACAGGATCTACATAGGATTTTTTTGATTGCTTGCGTGCTGAATGGCGTTTTCTTTGCCCCTTTACAGGATCTGCGTAGTTTGTTTGTGATTGCTGGCATTTTTGTTGCCTATTTACAGGATCATCATAGTGTGTTTTTGATTGCTGACATTTTTGTTGCCTATTTACAGGATCAGCATAACTTGTTTTTGATTGCTTGCGTGCTGAATGGCGTTTTCTTTGCCCCTTTACAGGATCAGCATAGTGTGTTTGTGATTGCTGGCATTTTTGTTGCCTATTTACAGGATCAGCATAACTTGTTTTTGATTGCTTGCGTGCTGAATGGCGTTTTCTTTGCCCCTTTACAGGATCAGCATAGTGTGTTTGTGATTGCTTGCGTGCTGAATGGCGTTTTCTTTGCCCCTTTACAGGATCAGCATAGTGTGTTTGTGATTGCTGGCATTTTTGTTGCCTATATACAGGATCATCATATTTTGTTTTTGATTTCTGGAGTACCCTTCTTTTTACACGTTGATATCTAAGTTTATTATGTGCTCGCTTCTTAGCTAGCAGTTGAACTTTGTCTATTTGCGATTGATTTTTCGTAGCAGTCTGCTCAATGGGCATCAACCCATTCCATGATGAACAACTCGGTTGATCTAAATGTAATGGTATTGTCTGATCTAACTGATTGCAGAATTGTGGGGTTGAGACATTGCAAGTATCTTCATTGGATGGCACTGTGATTGGTTGAATTGTTACCAGTGTCGATGCTGGAAGGTTTAATGAATTGCATAAACAGTGGATGTACTTGCACAAGTTATGTATATCTGGAAAGTACAAAGCTATTGCAGAGCCTTCAGAAGTACATAAGCCATTATCATCTCTAGAATGCGAGTCAAAAAACAGGTACTGATCCGACTTATTCTTGTACATAGCCATCATGTATGAAGTGCCCAAAATTAGAATATTCTTAGTATGATCAAGAAATGCTTGTTGCAATATAATATCCAATGGTTCAAAAGCACTACCAGGGGTTGAAGCAATTCTTCCGGTAACAGCAGTCTCATATTGTACATTATATATACGGTTATCTGAAGCAAAAGTGGTAGGAAGTTGTTCAATTTCCAGATATTTATCATCGGTGTTAAGTTCACCTTTGGCTTGCAGTTCTGAAGCAATGATGTTGTACAGTTCATCACCATTACGCAATACTTCATCGATATCCCTTTGCAACAGTGTATCAAATTTCTCGTCAATTTCACATAACATTACAAGTGAATTACATGGACATTGGCGACCACTTGATTCTTCTGAAAATTGGTTATCACCTTGGTTAAAATGTCCCTGAACCTTCCTTGAAAACACCACTTCATCAATACTCGTTACATTTGGGATACATTGGATCACTTGAGCCTCGTGATTTCTGTTGGAAATGTTTGAGTTTGGAAATAGGGGAATCTCTTCTGAAGTAGACGCTAGTTCGACTCGTGCCTTTACTTTATGACGTGGCATTGAGATGATCTGGTCGGCGTTTTTGTTGCTTTTGCGTGAAATGGATGAGAGTTTGGCAGCTCGTGATTTAGAGTTGCGGCGAGGCATTTTCGCTTTATTCTTTGTCTTATTCTTTGTCTTATTCTCTGTCTTATTCTCTGTCTGATTCTCTGTCTTATTCTCTGTCTTATTCTCTGTTTCTGTTATTCTTGGTCTTATTCTTGGTCTTATTCTTGGTCTTATTCTCTGTCTTATTCTCTGTCTTATTCT
Organism: Ophiura sarsii; assembly: GCA_035610835.1. NCBI lineage: Eukaryota > Metazoa > Echinodermata > Ophiuroidea > Amphilepidida > Ophiuridae > Ophiura > Ophiura sarsii. The sequence goes on along the minus strand of CM069451.1, from coordinate 46,324,811 downwards.
CTGTCTTATTCTCTGTCTTATTCTCTGTCTTATTCTCTGTCTTATTCTCTGTCTTATTCTCTGTCTTATTCTCTGTCTTATTCTCTGTCTTATTCTCTGTCTTATTCTCTGTTTCTCTGTTATTCTTGGTCTTATTCTTGGTCTTATTCTTGGTCTTATTCTTGGTCTTATTCTTGGTCTTATTCTTGGTCTTATTCTCGGTCTTATTCTCTGTCTTATTCTCTGTCTTATTCTCTGTCTTATTCTCTGTCTTATTCTCTGTCTTATTCTCTGTCTTATTCTCTGTCTTATTCTCTGTCTTATTCTCTGTTTCTGTTTCTCTGTTATTCTTGGTCTTATTCTTGGTCTTATTCTTGGTCTTATTCTGTCTTATTCTTGGTCTTATTCTCTGTCTTATTCTCTGTCTTATTCTGTTTCTGTTATTCTTGGTCTTATTCTTGGTCTTATTCCTGGTCTTATTCCTGGTCTTATTCCTGGTCTTATTCCTGGTCTTATTCCTGGTCTTATTCCTGGTCTTATTCCTGGTCTTATTCTTGGTCTTATTCTTGGTCTTATTCTTGGTCTTATTCTTGGTCTTATTCCTGGTCTTATTCCTGGTCTTATTCCTGGTCTTATTCCTGGTCTTATTCCTGGTCTTATTCCTGGTCTTATTCTTGGTCTTATTCTCTGTCTTATTCTCTGTCTTATTCTCTGTCTTATTCTCTGTCTTATTCTCTGTCTTATTAGTCTTATTCTCTCTGTGTTATTAGTCTTATTCTCTCTGTGTTATTAGTCTTATTCTCTCTGTGTTATTAGGTAGGGGAGAAGGAAGGTATGGGAGAAGGAAGGTAGGGGAGAAGGAAGGTAGGGGAGAAGGAAGGTAGGGGAGAAGGAAGGTAGGGGAGAAGGAAGGTAGGGGAGAAGGAAAGTAGGGGAGAAGGAAGGTAGGGGAGAAGGAAGGTAGGGGAGAAGGAAGGTAGGGGAGAAGGAAGGTAGGGGAGATGGAAGGTAGGGGAGAAGGAAGGTAGGGGAGAAGGAAGGTAGGGGAGACGGAAGGTAGGGGAGAAGGAAAGTAGGGGAGAAGAAAGTAGGGAGAAGAAAGTAGGGGAGAAGAAAGTAGGGGAGAAGAAAGTAGGGGAGTAGAAAGTAGGGGAGAAGAAAGTAGGGGAGAAGGAAAGGTGGAAGGGGAGAGAGAAGGTACAGGCAGACAGACACAAGACCACGCCAACACCAAACAAACATAAAAACCAACATAATGTACATTAAGGGGTGGGAAAACAGAGGTAATGAATTAAAGAAAAAAGAAAAAAATGGTTAGTACGTTATTCAATTTTACAATTATAAATGTTATCTATATAACGTGTTGGATATTTTTCTATAGTTTTAGGATACACATTTTGTTTGAAAAATTGTTCGATATGTTCTATCAATATTCACATTGGTATTTCTATACAAACAAATTCTGATCAGAAATATGCAGTGACAGAATTTTTTTCATCTGTGTACAAATTTCCGGGGAAGATTTTCAAAGGGGGGGCGATCGCAACCGTCGCCCTCCCCCATCTGACGGGCCTGGCACTGCATTACATAATGATATGGTGAACTGTCACTACAAATTACTCTGTACACATCATGTTATGGTGATCACTCCATTTCCATGGGAAACGAAGATTTTTTAGTTGGGGCTTTAAGCATTTCTTCAGCATTATAATCAATGCATTGTAAACTTGAGTATTTCTACAGCATTACAGTCAATGTATTGTAAAGTTAGGCATTTCGTACAGCATTAAGAGTCAATATAAGCTGGCCTGGTTGATCCATTATGGATAATTATATACAGGACATAACATTGGCACTCACAACTGATCTTAAGATGTAAAAAGGAAATATCTTGATTTGTCACTGGAGTGTATGAACATTGATATGGTTTAAATTGTTCATGTAATTTTAACTTCACATATAAAACACTTCACACAAAACTAACAAATCCAGTTAAATAATTTAATACTATAACGAAGTAGATATAACTTTTAAACACTGGGCCATATTGGTTCTTGAGATTTCGCCAGTGCGCCCAAAACAAGAGCCCAAAACATCCAATATCTACTTTTGCAGTGGGTCTTAATTAGAGAATCCGTCAGTAACCACGTGAAACCGAGGTGAACCTGAGTAACAATGCACAGGTGGGTCGACGTTGTTAAACATCTTAAGTTTAGTAATACCTTCAAAGATGGCTTAATACAAATCTTCCTGCACACTTGATATGGATAAATGCTGAAAGATGTGGTGACAGCTTGAAATAGTCTGTGTATTGTCACTGATGCTCAATTAGCAGCTGGCGATATTACTTGGCTTAGGATAACTATGGATGAAAAAGTAAGATAGATACAAACGAAGCAAATGCATTGTTAAATTGGGCATCCATACAGCACTGTAATAGTCAATACATTGTAAAGTTAGGCATTTCTTACAGCATCATCGCCAATGCATTGTAAAGTTAAGCATTTCTTCAGCATTATAATCAATGCATTATAAACTTGAGTATTTCTACAGCATTGCAGTCAATGCATTGTAAAGTTAGGCATTTCGTACAGCATTAATAGAATCAATATAAGCTGGCCTGGTTGATCCATTATGGATAATTATATACAGGACATACCATTGGCACTCACAACTGATCTTAAGATGTAAAAAGGAAACCTCTTGATTTGTCACTGGAGTGTATGAACATTGATATGGTTTAAATTGTTCATGTAATTTTAACTTCACATATAAAACACTTCACACAAAACTAACATTTGTCAGTCTTAATCTAAACGTAAAAAAGAAAATTACACAAAGTGCACAGTTTCACACGAGATGTACAGCAAATGACACGTGGTTTAGTTAGACACAATTACACGTGGTGCACAGTATGGTATAGTGAGGCAAAATTACACGAGGTGTACAGTATATGGCATGTGGTATAGTTAGGCAAACTTACACGAAGTGTGCAGGGATGGCGAATGTGGTATAGTTTAGGGCTGTCATCGACATGGACGATGTCGACATTTTGTCGATATCCGCTATTATCCTGACATGTCGATATCAACTTTGGGATGTCGATATAATTGACATTAAATCGTCAGTAATGATTTGAGAAGAAAAAATCGGCACTCCACGCATTATTAACATTTGCCAGTCATAATCTATGTGCAAAACACTCCGCACAATACTAACATTTGTAAGTCATAATCTGTGTAAAACACCCCGCACAATAGTAACATTTGTCAGTCTTAAACTATGCGTAAAACACTCCTCACAATAGTAACATTTGTCAGTCTTAATCTACACGTAAAGGGCGTAAAACACTTCGCACAATACTAGCATTTGTTAAAGAGTGTAAAATGATGTATTGATAATCTTCACACAAATTCTTTAAAAAATCAGAATTAAAAATTAAACTAAAAATGAAAGTGAACAATTCCAATGATGTAACTATGTTGATCCTTCTTTTCAACTCCTTTCGCTGTCACCCATAATTTTGCCTAAATTCCTGATATGCTTTATAGGCCCTACAACACAAACTTACCATTTCCATGTATTCAAGGCTGTAAGGAAAAGTTTCATGCTACACTCGTAGCTTTTATTCACACAACATCAAACATAATAATAATTAATATAGTACATACACTAGTCACTACTTCTCAAAATTATTCTAATAATGTTATCCTTCTTGTCAACTCCTTTCGCTGTCACCCATAATTTTGCCTAAATTCCTGATATGCTTTATAGGCCCTAACACAAACAGTACCAGTTCCATGTATGCAAGGCTGTAAGGAAAAGTTTCATGCTACACTTGTAGCTTTTATTCAAACAACATCAAACATAATAATAATTAATATACTAGTAGTGCATACACTTGTCACTTGACCTCTCAAAATTATTCTAATAATTTGCGTATGCATGGATAGAACATGCATGTGAATTAATTCCTGTGTAGGGGAATTCAAATAATGAGCAGACTGCTCATTAGCATTGCATTGATCTTAGAAAGACCACTCTCTTTTCACAAGCAGGCATAGTCATACATGTATATACATATTTTGATACACAAGTGTAATATTTACCAATTAAAACGTAAAAGGTTAAAATTCTGACACATTGTAAAATCTAAGAAAGTGACTATTTACATGTTTCATGTACACAATAACAAATTCAGGTCAGTCACGCTCTGACTGCGTATAAAATGTAACCGCACTAAATCAACGAGCTATAACGTGTATATTATTATTAGTTTAAACAAGAATATAAGCAATAATACACTATAGGGACAGTTCATTATTTATACCGGGGGGTGGGGGGGGGGGGGGGAGGGGGGGCGGGGTAGAATATGGGGTGGGTGGGGGGGGGGGCATAATTTTTGTTTGTATGCTGAAAGGGGGCACAACTTTTTTAGGTGTCTAGTTGTACACTGTCTGAAATTATACACTTTACTCGACAAAAATCACAAGTGTGCACAGTGGCGGCACTGCCCCCCCCCAAAAAAAAATAAAATCACTTTGTTGACTATTTTAGCATCAAACAGCTAAATTTTGTGCGCAAGCGTGCATTTTCATACCAATAGTTAGTGTGACCAAATTTGACAATTAAAACTTAAAATGGCACAAAAAATGTGCGCAAATTCTTACCCCAAAAAATTAGGAGGCTGGTGCCGCCACTGAGTGTGTATAATATTATGGTGGGTTTTTTTGTTTTTTTTGGGGGGGGGGTTGTATATTTTTGAGATATTGAGTATTCTCAAAAATTCATAATTGAAGGTGTGGGTGCAATAAAGTGCTAAGTTAAAGTGCTAAGTTTTATTGCACCCACCCCTTCAATTGTGTATGATTATTGTATGTGAAGGCCTATGTGTGTGTAAAAAAAGGGGATCATCTTTTTCTACATTCCAGGGGGGGGGGGGGGGGGTCATAACTTTTTAGTATCTAGGGAAGGGGCTCATGTTTTGTTGTTGTTGTTGCTTTCTTCCAGCTACCGCCTCCCCTCCCCCCTCCAGTAGAAATAATGAACGGTCCCTTAAATTAATGGCAAAATATTTTTTAATAATTGAAAAATCAGGCATGGATCTGACTGCGTATAAAATGTAACCGCACCACGATGACACCATATGCCAGAGTGGTGTAGCCAGGAAATCATGAAATTATGACAGACAAAAGTATAAATATGCCTATTTTTCTCGTGCTATGCGTGCATGTGCCCACAAAATAGATTTTCGGTGTTTTAAAGCATGTTTAAAGCCAAAATGCACCTCAATCATGGGTAAATAATAAATATTGAGTAAAATAGTCAATTTGCGCGCATTTTTTAGTCGGTAAAGTATTGTTGCTGAGAACATGCCCATGCTGACAGCATGCCCACACAATATACACAGCAATTTCACTGGGTTAATTTCTCGAGGGTGAAAAACCATAATGATAGCCAAAACGTGTGCAAGCGCAGTGTTTTGGGCAGTAAACCAATGACATTTTCAACATTTTTCACTCTTGAGAAATTTGTTGAAGGGTGAGAATCAAACGTGAAGGGTATTTCACCCTTATTATATAGGGAGAGTGAAAACATACTGCATACATGAACACTGTCTGAAATATACACTTTACTCAACAAAAATCACAAGTGTGCACAGTGGCGGCACTACAGGGGGCATCCCCCCTCCCAAAAAATGCCCCTCCCCCCCCCCACTTGGCCTTCCAAAACAATTTCACATAAGTTAGAAGAAAGAAAAAAAATTAAGCATAAAAATGCAATTAGGTTAAATTAGACCAAATGTTGACAATTGAAGCTTAAAATGGCACAAGCAATGTGCGCAAATTCTTGCCCCAAAAAATTATGAGGCTAGTGCCGCCAATGAGTGTGTATAATAATATGCTTTTTGGGTGGCTTTTTTGTATAGTATTCTCAAAAATTCATAATTGAAAGGGTGGGTGAAATAAAGTGCTAAATTATTGCACCCACCCCTTCAATAGTGTATGATTATTCAGGCCCGTAAGACACTTTTTTCAAAGGGGAGGGGGCGTTTTCCAAACAAAAAAATTGTGAGTCAAATATCCGCGTGTAGCGCGCAATTTTTTTTGAATTTGCACCTATTTTTGTGCACGATCGAGGTACATTTTGGCTCTAAACAAGCTTGCAGCAAAGAATATTGAATTATGGGAAGACAAATGCACGCGTAGTGCGCGAAATTTTTTCATCTGTGTACAAATTTTCCGGGGAAGATTTTCAGAGGGGGGGGGGGGATGATCGCAACCGTCGCCCCCCCCCCCCCCCAATCTGACGGGCCTGATTATTGTATGTGAAGGCCTGTGTGTGTCAGAAGGGGCGGACTGGGACCTGGAAGCGGCCGTGGCAAAATTATTAAAGCGGCCCTTTTTGACCATGTCAGCGTAGCGGGGGGGGGGGGGGGGGGGGGGGGGTGTAGGACAAATTTTAGTCCAAAAAAAGCTTCTTCTTTGTGAGTAACCGGCCCTGAGAGGCCCAAAACAAAGCGGCCCATGTGGCGATCACCACAACGCCACAGTGGCCAGTCCGCCCCTGTACAGTGTGTGTAAACAAAAAGGGGGATCAAAACTTTTTTCTACATTCTAGAGTGGGGGGGGTCATAACTTTTTAGTATCTAGGGAAGGGGAGGTCATGGCTTTTTTGGTTGTTGCTTTCTTCCAGCTAACCCCCCCCCCCCTCCCCCGGTAGGAATAATGAACGGTCCCTTAAATTAATGGCAAAGTATTTTTTAATCATTGAAAAATCGGGCATGGACTGCGTATAAAATGTAACCGCACTAAATCAACGGGCTAACATGTATACAGAGTGTATTATTACTATTAGTTTATTTAAGGAATATACATTTTAGCAATAATACACTTTAAATTAATGGCCAAGTATTTTCTAATAATTGAAAAATCTGGCATGGATCTCCCGGTGTATGTACCGGTGTATATTAGGGACGCACCATTTGATTTTCGGGGAGGGGGGCATGGAAGTTGGAGTCGGGCGGAATTTTTTTTTTGTCACCGAAGTAGGCAACATTTTTTCTTCTTCTTTCTCCGGGCAATTTTTTTCTTTTTTTCTTCCAAAGGCGGATTTTTTTGTTATTTTTAGGTTTTACTGTTTTTCTGTATGATCCACCTATCTGGCAATATCGTCAAATAGGTTTTACATTCAGAATAAAGTACAAGGCAATTGTTTTGCAGTTGATTTTCATTGTAAACATGATATAGCTGCTGTGTGCTTTAATCCGTATGTAAGACCTATTTGAGGATATTGCCGTTTATCTTTGGAAAGGTCCTTTCATGGCTTGCTCTGTGACTTCATGTACCCCAATAAGGCAATCTTCAAATAGGTCTAATACTTGTAAACAGAATGAAGCACAAGGCAGCTATTATTTTACATGTACATTTTATGATTTTGTAAATCAACAAAAAAAACCCAATCTTACAAAAAAAATTAAACTTGCTGTATGTGAGACCTACTATTTTTACACGAATTATAAATCCGTTTCACTGAGCCCATGCATTACATGCATTAGAACGACATCTGTTGTATTTTAATAGCAGTCTTTCAACCAACTTCCAAATTCGGCGGGCATGGCGGCCGGGCAGCACATGTAAACCAATCAGTTTCATTGTATTAAATAACTTTGCTACCTTTAAATTGCTCAATAACGTGATGCTGAGCATTCCATGAAATGCACTTACCCTAAAATCACGAATCACTTTGATCTAAAAGCAGATTTGAATTGATATTTAACTTTTAAGTGGCTAAACTTGGAAGGATAGTTCGTCACTGTCACTGATAGTTATCGTTATAACGGGTATTGCGTCCGGTATACGGTATAATTGTTGAATGTGTATCTTTTCCAACGTACCATTGATGACTTTTCCGGGGACTTTTCAAACTAGGGCGATTCTCAGGTTTCGCGGTTTATAAGTAGGCCTATTTGGATTTGGTAATTAGGCCAATAGAATGAAAAACTTGTAATTGACTTTTTTGCTTGGCTGATCAATGCGCACAAGAAAAAAGTAGTCTCGTCAAAATCGGAGCATGTCTTAAGATGTTTTAAGATTTTCACCTGTAAAGTTCAATGACCTCTAGTGACCCCGTGTGACATGTCACTTTTAGTGGAAAAGGACCCTATTTGAACATGGATAAGAGGAATCTTTTGACTAATTCTGACAATCATAGGTCATTTCCTCTCGGACAAGTAGCATTTTGAGTGAATGGAGTGAAAATTTACATTTTGACCCCTAGTGACCCCAAATTATTTTTAATTTTAAAAACCGTTCTTTTGTACATGCGTACGGTCAAAAGGAATATGTGGACCAATTTTGACGATCCTAGGTCATTTCACTAAATTGGAAATGCGTTTTAAGTGAAAATCACGTTTTGACCCCTAGTGACCCCTGTGTGACCTATGACCCCTTATGCTTTACAACCTGAGTAGTGGTGCACATAAGGGTTCTTATGACCAAATATGGTCAAAATCGGGTCAATGGTTACGGAGCTATAGGTCCCATGACAGGAGAAAGAAGAAGAAGAAGAAGAATTGACTTTTTTGCTTGGCTGATCAATGCGCACAAAAAAAATCCCGTCAAAATCGGAGCATGTCTTAAGATTTTCACCTGTATAGTTCAATGACCTCTAGTGATCTCGTGTGACATGTCACTTTTAGTGGAGAAGGACCCTATATGAACATGGATATGAGGAATCTTTTGACTAATTCTGACAATCATAGGTCATTTCCTCTTGGACAAGTAGCATTTTGAGTGAATGGAGTGAAAATTTACAATTTGACCCTAGTGACCTTTTTTTGACCTTTGACCTTAACAACATGATTGACTTTTGTTCTTGCCTCATCAATCCCCTCAAAACAAAAAAAACCGGGTCAAAATCGGAGCATGCCTTATATTTTTCCCCTGTAAAGTTCAATGACCCCTAGTGACCCTGTTTGACATGTCACTTTTAGTGGAGAAGGACCCTATATGAACATTGATCCAAGGAATCTTTTGACTAATTTTGAGTATCATCAGTCATTTTCCCTCGGACAGGTAGGGTTTTGAGTGAATAGAGTAACAATTTACATTTTGACCCCTAGTGACCCCAAATATTTTTTGATTTTAAAAACCGAACTATTGTACATGCGTACGACCAAAAGGAATATGTAGACCAATTCTGACGATCATAGGTCATTTCACTAAATTGTAAATGCGTTTTAAGTGAAAATCACGTTTTGACCCCTAGTGACCCCTATGTGACCTTTGACCCCTTATGTTTTTCAACCTGAGTAGTGGTGCACACAAGGGTTCTTATGACCAAATATGGTCAAAATCGGGTCAATGGTTACGGAGCTATAGGTCCCATGACAGAAGAAGAAAGAAAGAAGAAAGAAGAAGAAAGAAACAGGACAAATACAGTATATTAGTCGTTTCTCGACTAATATAACTAGACATGACCTGTGATCGGAGATCACGAATATTAGTCGGGTGTGTTACATGTTAACCCCTTCGAGTGGTAAATGGAGTAAATAAATACAGTTGAACCCCTAGTGACCTTTTCTTGACCTCTGACCCAAAACTTGTAATTGACTTTTTTTGCTTGGCTGATCAATGCGCACAAGAAAAAGGTAGTCCCGTCAAAATCGGAGCATGTTTTAAGATTTTCACTTGTAAAGTTCAATGACCTCTAGTGACCCCGTGTGACATGTCACTTTTAGTGGAGAAGGACCCTATATGAACATGGATGAGAGGAACCTTTTGACTAATTCTGACAATCATAGGTCATTTCCTCTCGGACAAGTAGCATTTTGAGTGAATGGAGTGAAAATTTACATTTTGACCCCTAGTGACCCCAAATATTTTTTGATTTTAAAAACCGAACTATTGTACATGCGTACGGTCAACAGGAATATGTTGACCAATTCTGACGATCCTAGGTCATTTCACTAAATTGCAAATGCGTTTTTAGTGAAAATCACGTTTTGACCCCTAGTGACCTTTTCTTGACCTCTGACCCAAAACTTGTAATTGACTTTTTTGCTTGGCTGATCAATGCGCACAAGAAAAAAGTAGTCACGTCAAAATCAGGGCATGTCTTAAGATTTTCACCTGTATAGTTCAATGACCTCTAGTGACCTCGTGTGACATGTCACTTTTAGTGGAGAAGGACCCTATATGGACATGGATCTTTTGACTAATTCTGACAATTATAGGTCATAATCTCTTGGACAAGTAGTATTTTGAGTGCGTGGAGTGAAAATGTACATTTTGACCCCTAGTGACCTTTTCTTGACCTTTGATCTTAACGGTATGATTGACTTTTGTTCTTGTCTCATCAATGCCCACAAAATAAAAGAAACCCGGTCAAAATCGGAGCATGCGTTATATTGGTGCACACAAGGGTTCTTATGACCAAATATGGTTAAAATCGGGTCAATGGTTACGGAGCTATAGGTCCCATGACAGAAGAAGAAAGATTTCTTGTTTTTGTCAACCAAATACAAAAACATACTAGACATGACCTGTGATCGGAGATCACGAATATTAGTCGGGTGTGTTACATGTTAACCCCTTCGAGTGGTAAATGGAGTAAATAAATACAGTTGAACCCCTAGTGACCTTTTCTTGACCTCTGACCCAAAACTTTTTTTGACTTTTTTGCTTGGCTGATCAATGCGCACAAGAAAAAGGTAGTCCCGTCAAAATCGGAGCATGTTTTAAGATTTTCACCTGTAAAGTTCAATGACCTCTAGTGACCCCGTGTGACATGTCACTTTTAGTGGAGAAGGACCCTATATGAACGTGGATGAGAGGAACCTTTTGACTAATTCTGACAATCATAGGTCATTTCCTCTCGGACAAGTAGCATTTTGAGTGAATGGAGTGAAAATTTACATTTTGACCCCTAGTGACCCCAAATATTTTTTGATTTTAAAAACCGAACTATTGTACATGCGTACGGTCAAAAGGAATATGTTGACCAATTCTGACGATCCTAGGTCATTTCACTAAATTGCAAATGCGTTTTTAGTGAAAATCACGTTTTGACCCCTAGTGACCTTTTTTTGACCTCTGACCCAAAACTTGTAATTGTTTTTTTTGCTTGGCTGATCAATGCGCACAAGAAAAAAGTAGTCCCGTCAAAATCGGAGCATGTCTTAAGATTTTCACCTGTATAGTTCAATGACCTCTAGTGACCTCGTGTAACATGTCACTTTTAGTGGAGAAGGACCCTATATGGACATGGATAAGAGGAATCTTTTGACCAATTCTGACAATCATAGGTCATTATCTCTTGGACAAGTAGTATTTTGAGTGCGAGGAGTAAAAATGTACATTTTGACCCCTGGTGACCTTTTCTTGACCTTTGATCTTAACGGTATGATTGACTTTTGTTCTTGTCTCATCAATGCCTACAAAATAAAAGAAACCCGGTCAAAATCGGAGCATGCCTTATATTTTCCCCTTGTAAAGTTCAATGACCCCTAGTGACCCCGTTTGACATGTCACTTTTAGTGTGGAAGGACCCTATATGAACATTGATCCAAGGAATCTTTTGACTAATTATGAGTATCATCAGTCATTTTCCTTCGGACAAGTAGGGTTTTGAGTGAATGGAGTAACATTTACATTTTGACCCCTAGTGACCCCAAATATTTTTTGATTTTAAAAACCGTTCTTTTGTACATGCGTACGACCAAAAGGAATATGTTGACCAATTCTGACGATCATAGGTCATTTCACTAAATTGTAAATGCGTTTTAAGTGAAAATCACGTTTTGACCCCTAGTGACCTTTATGTGACCTTTGACCCCTTATGCTTTTCAACCTGAGTAGTGGTGCACACAAGGGTTCTTATGACCAAATATGGTCAAAATCGGGTCAATGGCTACGGAGCTATAGGTCCCATGACAGAAGAAGAAAGAAGAAAGAAGAAAGAACTAGACATGACTGTGATCTAAGATCACGAATATTAGTCGAGCGTGTTACATGTTAACCCCTTCGAGTGGTAAATTGAGTAAAAAATACATTTTAACCCCTAGTGACCTTTTCTTGACCTTTGACCCCAAAGAAATGATTGACTTTTGTGCTTGTCTCATCAATGCCTACAAAATTATACATGACCGGTCAAAATTGGAGCATGTCTTACATTTTACCCTGTATAACTTTTTTTTTAAATCGAATAATTATTAAGACATAGATTTTTTTAAAAGGTTATACAGGGTAAAATTTAAGACTTGCTCCGATTTTGACCGGACATGACTCATTTTGTAGGCATTGATGAGACAAGAAAAAAAGTCAATAATTTTGTTGGGGTCAAAGGTCAAGAAAAGGTCACTAGGGGTCCTAATGTAGTAAAAATGTACATTTCGAACCCTAGTGACCTTTTCTTGACCTTTGACCCCAAAGAAATATTTGACTTTTTTGCTTGTCTCATCAATGCCTACAAAATGAGCCATGACCGGTCAAAATTGGAACATGTCTTACATTTTACCCTGTATAACTTTTTTTTTAAATCGAATAATAATATTATTAAGACATTTTTTTACAAGGTTATACAGGGTAAAATGTAAGACTTGCTCCGATTTTGACCGATCATGGCTCATTTTGTAGGCATTGATGAGACAAGAAAAGAGTCAATAATTTTGTTGGGGTCAAAGGTCAAGAAAAGGTCACTAGGGGTCCTAATGGAGTAAAAATGTACGTTTCGACCCCTAGTGACCTTTTCTTGACCTTTGACCCCAAACTTATAGTTGATTTTTTTTCTTGGCTTATCAATGCGCGCAAGAAAAAAGTAGTTCCGTCAAAATCGGAGCATGTCTTAAGATTTTCACTTGTATAGTTCAATGACCTCTAGTGACCCCGTGTGACATGTCACTTTTAGTGGAGAAGCACCCTATATGAACATGGATGAGAGAAATGTCTTGATTAATTCTGACAGTCATAGGTCATTTTCTCTCGGACAAGTAGTATTTTGAGTGCGAGGAGTGAAAATGTACATTTTGACCCCTAGTGACCTTTTTTTGACCTTTGACCTTAACGTTATGATTGACTTTTGTTCTTGTCTCATCAATGCCCACAAAATAAAGGAAACCCGGTCAAAATCAGAGCATGCCGTATATTTTCCCACTGTAAAGTTCAATGACCCCTAGTGACCCCGTTTGACATGTCACTTTTAGTGTAGAAGCACCCTATATGAACATTGATCCAAGGAATCTTTTGACTAATTCTGAGTATCATCAGTTATTTTCCCTCGGACAAGTAGGGTTTTGAGTGAATGGAGAAAAAATTACATTTTGACCCCTACTGACCCCAAATATTTTTTGATTTTAAAAACCGAACTATTGTACATGCGTACGGTCAAAAGGAACATGTTGACCTATTCTGAAGATCCTAGGTCATTTCACTAAATTACAAATGCGTTTTAAGTGAAAATCACGTTTTGACGCCTAGTGACCCCTGTGTGACCTTTGACCCCTTATGCTTTACAACCTGAGTAGTGGTGCACATAAGGGTTCTTATGACTAAATATGGTCAAAATCGGCTTAATGGTTACGGAGCTATAGGTCTCATGACAGAAGAAAGAAAGATTTCTTGTTTTTGTCAACCAAATACAAAAACATACTAGACATGACCTGTGATCGGAGATCACGAATATTAGTCGGGTGTGTTACATGTTAACCCCTTCGAGTGGTAAATGGAGTAAATAAATACAGTTGAACCCCTAGTGAACTTTTGTTGACCTCTGACCCAAAACTTGTAATTGACTTTTTTGCTTGGCTGATCAATGCGCACAAGAATAAGGTAGTCCCGTCAAAATCGGAGCATGTTTTAAGATTTTCACGTGTAAAGTTCAATGACCTCTAGTGACCCCGTGTGACAAGTCACTTTTAGTGGAGAAGGACCCTATATTAACATGGATGAGAGGAATCTTTTGACTAATTCTGACAATCATAGGTCATTTCCTCTCGGACAAGTAGCATTTTGAGTGAATGGAGTGAAAATTTACATTTTGACCTCTAGTGACCCCAAATATTTTTTGATTTTAAAAACCGAACTATTGTACATGCGTATGGTCAAAAGGAATATGTTGACCAATTCTGACGATCCTAGGTCATTTCACTAAATTGCAAATGCGTTTTTAGTGAAAATCTCGTTTTGACCCCTAGTGACCTTTTTTTGACCTCTGACCCAAAACTTTTCATTGACTTTATTGCTTGGCTGATAAATGCGCACAAGAAAAAAGTAGTCCCGTCAAAATCGGATCATGTCTTAAGATTTTCATTTGTATAGTTCAATGACCTCTAGTGACCTCGTGTGACATGTCACTTTTAGTGGAGAAGGACCCTATATGGACATGGATAAGAGGAATCTTTTGACCAATTCTGACAATTATAGGTCATTATCTCTTGGACAAGTAGTATTTTGAGTGCGAGGAGTGAAAATGTACATTTTGACCCCTAGTGACCTTTTTTTGACCTTTGATCTTAACGCTATGATTGACTTTTGTTCTTGTCTTATCAATGCCCACAAAATAAAAGAAACCCGGTCAAAATCGGAGCATGCGTTATATTTTCCCACTGTAAAGTTCAATGACCCCTAGTGACCCTGTTTGACATGTCACTTTTAGTGTGGAAGGACCCTATATGAACATTGATCGAAGGAATCTTTTGACCAATTCTGAGTATCATCAGTCATTTTCCCTCGGACAAGTAGGGTTTTGAGTGAATGGAGTAAAATTTACATTTTGACCCCTAGTGACCCCAAATGATTTTTAATTTTAAAAACCGTTCTTTTGTACATGCGTACGGACAAAAGGAACATGTTGACCAATTCCTAGGTCATTTCACTAAATTGCAAATGCGTTTTAAGTGAAAATCACGTTTTGACCCCTAGTGACCCCTGTGTGACCTTTGACCCCTTATGATTTTCAACCTAAGTAGTGGTGCACACAAGGGTTCTTATGACCAAATATGGTTAAAATCGGGTCAATGGTTACGGAGCTATAGGTCCCATGACAGAAGAAGAAAGATTTCTTGTTTTTGTCAACCAAATACAAAAACATACTAGACATGACCTGTGATCGGAGATCACGAATATTAGTCGGGTGTGTTACATGTTAACCCCTTCGAGTGGTAAATGGAGTAAATAAATACAGTTGAACCCCTAGTGACCTTTTCTTGACCTCTGACCCAAAACTTGTAATTGACTTTTTTGCTTGGCTGATCAATGCGCACAAGAAAAAGGTAGTTCCGTCAAAATCGGAGCATGTTTTAAGATTTTCACCTGTAAAGTTCAATGACCTCTAGTGACCCCGTGTGACATGTCACTTTTAGTGGAGAAGGACCCTATATGAACATGGATGAGAGGAATCTTTTGACTAATTCTGCCAATCATAGGTCATTTCCTCTCGGACAAGTAGCATTTTGAGTGAATGGAGTGAAAATTTACATTTTGACCCCTAGTGACCCCAAATATTTTTTGATTTTAAAAACCGAACTATTGTACATGCGTACGGTCAAAAGGAATATGTTGACCAATTCTGACGATCCTAGGTCATTTCACTAAATTGCAAATGCGTTTTTAGTGAAAATCACGTTTTGACCCCTAGTGACCTTTTCTTGACCTCTGACCCAAAACTTGTAATTTAATTTTTTTGCTTGGCTGATCAATGCGCACAAGAAAAAAGTAGTCCCGTCAAAATCGGAGCATGTCTTAAGATTTTCACCTGTATAGTTCAATGACCTCTAGTGACCTCGTGTGACATGTCACTTTTAGTGGAGAAGGACCCTATATGGACATGGATAAGAGAAATCTTTTGATCAATTCTGACAATTATAGGTCATAATCTCTTGGACAAGTAGTATTTTGAGTGCGAGGAGTGAAAATGTACATTTTGACCCCTAGTGACCTTTTCTTGACCTTTGATCTTAACGGTATGATTGACTTTTGTTCTTGTCTCATCAATGCCCACAAAATAAAAGAAACCCGGTCAAAATCGGAGCATGCGTTATATTTTCCTCCTGTAAAGTTCAATGACCCCTAGTGACCCTGTTTGAGATGTCACTTTTAGTGTGGAAGGACCCTATATGAACATTGATCAAAGGAATCTTTTGACTAATTCTGAGTATCATCAGTCATTTTCCGTCGGACAAGTAGGGTTTTGAGTGAATGGAGTAAAATTTACATTTTGACCCCTAGTGACCCCAAATGATTTTTAATTTTAAAAACCGTTCTTTTGTACATGCGTACGGTCAAAAGGAACATGTTGACCAATTCTGAAGATCCTAGGTCATTTCATTAAATTGCAAATGCGTTTTAAGTGAAAATTACGTTTTGACCCCTAGTGACCCCTGTGTGACCTTTGACCCCTTATGCTTTTCAACCTGAGTAGTGGTGCACACAAGGGTTCTTATGACCAAATATGGTTAAAATCGGGTCAATGGTTACGGAGCTATAGGTCCCATGACAGAAGAAGAAAGATTTCTTGTTTTTGTCAACCAAGTACAAAAACATACTAGACATGACCTGTGATCGGAGATCACGAATATTAGTCGGGTGTGTTACATGTTAACCCCTTCGAGTGGTAAATGGAGTAAATAAATACAGTTGAACCCCTAGTGACCTTTTCTTGACCTCTGACCCAAAACTTGTAATTGACTTTTTTGCTTGGCTGATCAATGCGCACAAGAAAAAGGTAGTCCCGTCAAAATCGGAGCATGTTTTAAGATTTTCACTTGTAAAGTTCAATGACCTCTAGTGACCCCGTGTGACATGTCACTTTTAGTGGAGAAGGACCCTATATGAACATGGATGAGAGGAACCTTTTGACTAATTCTGACAATCATAGGTCATTTCCTCTCGGACAAGTAGCATTTTCAGTGAATGGAGTGAAAATTTACATTTTGACCCCTAGTGACCCCAAATATTTTTTGATTTTAAAAACCGAACTATTGTACATGCGTACGGTCAAAAGGAATATGTTGACCAATTCTGACGATCCTAGGTCATTTCACTAAATTGCAAATGCGTTTTTAGTGAAAATCACGTTTTGACCCCTAGTGACCTTTTTTTGACCTCTGACCCAAAACTTGTAATTGACTTTTTTGCTTGGCTGATCAATGCGCACAAGAAAAAAGTAGTCTTGTTAAAATCGGAGCATGTCTTAAGATTTTCACCTGTATAGTTCAATGACCTCTAGTGACCTCGTGTAACATGTCACTTTTAGTGGAGAAGGACCCTATATGGACATGGATAAGAGGAATCTTTTGACCAATTCTGACAATCATAGGTCATTATCTCTTGGACAAGTAGTATTTTGAGTGCGAGGAGTAAAAATGTACATTTTGACCCCTAGTGACCTTTTATTGACCTTTGATCTTAACGGTATGATTGACTTTTGTTCTTGTCTTATCAATGCCCACAAAATAAAAGAAACCCGGTCAAAATCGAAGCATGCCTTATATTTTCCCTCTGTAAAGTTCAATGACCTCTGGTGACCTCGTTTGACATGTCACTTTTAGTGTGGAAGGACTCTATATGAACATTGATCAAAGGAATCTTTTGACCAATTCTGAGTATCATCAGTCATTTTCCCTCGGACAAGTAGGGTTTTGAGTGAATGGAGTAAAATTTACATTTTGACCCCTAGTGACCCCAAATGATTTTTAATTTTAAAAACCGTTCTTTTGTACATGCGTACGGTCAAAAGGAACATGTTGACCAATTCTGAAGATCCTAGGTCATTTCACTAAATTGCAAATGCGTTTTCAGTGAAAATCACGTTTTGACCCCTAGTGACCCCTGTGTGACTTTTGACCCCTTATGCTTTACAACCTGAGTAGTGGTGCACATAAGGGTTCTTATGACCAAATATGGTAAAAATCGGGTCAATGGTTACGGAGCTATAGGTCCCATGACAGAAAAAGAAAGATTTCTTGTTTTTGTCAACCAAATACAAAAACATACTAGACATGACCTGTGATCGGAGATCACGAATATTAGTCGGGTGTGTTACATGTTAACCCCTTCGAGTGGTAAATGGAGTAAATAAATACAGTTGAACCCCTAGTGACCTTTTCTTGACCTCTGACCCAAAACTTGTAATTGACTTTTTTGCTTGGCTGATCAATGCGCACAAGAAAAAAGTAGTCTTGTCAAAATCGGAGCATGTCTTAAGATTTTCACCTGTATAGTTCAATGACCTCTAGTGACCTCGTGTGACATGTCACTTTTTGTGGAGAAGGACCCTATATGGACATGGATAAGAGGAATCTTTTGACCAATTCTGACAATCATAGGTCATTATCTCTTGGACAAGTAGTATTTTGAGTGCGAGGAGTGAAAATGTACATTTTGACCCCTAGTGACCTTTTCTTGACCTTTGATCTTAACGGTATGATTAACTTTTGTTCTTGTCTTATCAATGCCCACAAAATAAAAGAAACCCGGTCAAAATCGAAGCATGCCTTATATTTTTCCCCTGTAAAGTTCAATGACCTCTAGTGACCTCGTTTGACATGTCACTTTTAGTGTGGAAGGACCCTATATGAACATTGATCAAAGGAATCTTTTGACTAATTCTGAGTATCATCAGTCATTTTCCCTCGGACAAGTAGGGTTTTGAGTGAATGGAGTAAAATTTACATTTTGACCCCTAGTGACCCCAAATGATTTTTAATTTTAAAAACCGTTCTTTTGTACATGCGTACGGTCAAAAGGAATATGTGGACCAATTTTGACGATCCTAGGTCATTTCACTAAATTGCAAATGCGTTTTTAGTAAAAATCACGTTTTGACCCCTAGTGACCCCTGTGTGACCTTTGACCCCTTATGCTTTTAAACCTGAGTAGTGGTGCACATAAGGGTTCTTATGACCAAATATGGTCAAAATCGGCTCAACGGTTACGGAGCTATAGGTCCCATGACAGAAAAAGAAGAAGAAACAGGACGAATACAGTATTTTAGTCGTTTCTCGACTAATATAAGAAAGAAACAGGACAAATACAGTATATTAGTCGTTTCTCGACTAATATAACTAGACATGACCTGTGATCGGAGATCACGAATATTAGTCGGGTGTGTTACATGTTAACCCCTTCGAGTGGTAAATGGAGTAAATAAATACAGTTGAACCCCTAGTGACCTTTTCTTGACCTCTGACCCAAAACTTGTAATTGACTTTTTTGCTTGGCTGATCAATGCGCACAAGAAAAAGGTAGTCCCGTCAAAATCGATGCATGTTTTAAGATTTTCACCTGTAAAGTTCAATGACCTCTAGTGACCCCGTGTGACATGTCACTTTTAGTGGAGAAGGACCCTATATGAACATGGATGAGAGGAACCTTTTGACTAATTCTGACAATCATAGGTCATTTCCTCTCGGACAAGTAGCATTTTGAGTGAATGGAGTGAAAATTTACATTTTGACCCCTAGTGACCCCAAATATTTTTTGATTTTAAAAACCGAACTATTGTACATGCGTACGGTCAAAAGGAATATGTTGACCAATTCTGACGATCCTAGGTCATTTCACTAAATTGCAAATGCGTTTTTAGTGAAAATCACGTTTTGACCCCTAGTGACCTTTTCTTGACCTCTGACCTAAAACTTGTAATTGACTTTTTTGCTTGGCTGATCAATGCGCACATGAAAAAAGTAGTCTTGTTAAAATCGGAGCATGTCTTAAGATTTTCACCTGTATAGTTCAATGACCTCTAGTGACCTCGTGCAACATGTCACTTTTAGTGTAGAAGGACCCTATATGGACATGGATAAGAGGAATCTTTTGACTAATTCTGACAATCATAGGTCATTATCTCTTGGACAAGTAGTATTTGAGTGCGAGGAGTAAAAATGTACATTTTGACCCCTAGTGACCTTTTTTTGACCTTTGATCTTAACGGTATGATTGCCTTTTGTTCTTGTCTCATCAATGCCCACAAAATAAAAGAAACCCGGTCAAAATCGGAGCATGCCTTATATTTTCCCCCTGTAAAGTTCAATGACCCCTAGTGACCCCGTTTGACATGTCACTTTTAGTGTGGAAGGACCCTATATGAACATTGATCCAAGGAATCTTTTGACTAATTATGAGTATCATCAGTCATTTTCCTTCGGACAAGTAGGGTTTTGAGTGAATGGAGTAAAATTTACATTTTGACCCCTAGTGACCCCAAATATTTTTTGATTTTAAAAACCGTTCTTTTGTACATGCGTACGACCAAAAGGAATATGTTGACCAATTCTGACGATCATAGGTCATTTCACTAAATTGTAAATGCGTTTTAAGTGAAAATCACGTTTTGACCCCTAGTGACCCCTATGTGACCTTTGACCCCTTATGCTTTTCAACCTGAGTAGTGGTGCACACAAGGGTTCTTATGACCAAATATGGTCAAAATCTGGTCAATGGCTACGGAGCTATAGGTCCCATGACAGAAGAAGAAAGAACTAGACATGACCTGTGATCGGAGATCACGAATATTAGTCGGGTGTGTTACATGTTAACCCCTTCGAGTGGTAAATGGAGTAAATAAATACAGTTGAACCCCTAGTGACCTTTTCTTGACCTCTGACCCAAAACTTGTAATTGACTTTTTTGCTTGGCTGATCAATGCGCACAAGAAAAAGGTAGTCCCGTCAAAATCGGAGCATGTTTTAAGATTTTCACTTGTAAAGTTCAATGACCTCTAGTGACCCCGTGTGACATGTCACTTTTAGTGGAGAAGGACCCTATATGAACATGGATGAGAGGAACCTTTTGACTAATTCTGACAATCATAGGTCATTTCCTCTCGGACAAGTAGCATTTTGAGTGAATGGAGTAAAAATTTATATTTTGACCCCTAGTGACCCCAAATATTTTTTGATTTTAAAAACCGAACTATTGTACATGCGTACGGTCAAAAGGAATATGTTGACCAATTCTGACGATCCTAGGTCATTTCACTAAATTGCAAATGCGTTTTTAGTGAAAATCACGTTTTGACCCCTAGTGACCTCTTCTTGACCTCTGAATCAAAACTTGTAATTAACTTTTTTGCTTGGCTGATCAATGCGCACAAGGACAAAGTAGTCCCGTCAAAATCGGAGCATGTCTTAAGATTTTCACCTGTATAGTTCAATGACCTCTAGTGACCTCGTGTGACATGTCACTTTTAGTGGAGAAGGACCCTATATGGACATGGATAAGAGGAATCTTTTGACTAATTCTGACAATCATAGGTCATTATCTCTTGGACAAGTAGTATTTTGAGTGCGAGGAGTGAAAATGTACATTTTGACCCCTAGTGACCTTTTCTTGACCTTTGATCTTAACGGTATGATTGACTTTTGTTCTTGTCTCATCAATGCCCACAAAATAAAAGAAACCCGGTTAAAATCGGAGCATGCGTTATATTTTCCCCCTGTAAAGTTCAATGACCCCTAGTGACCCTGTTTGACATGTCACTTTTAGTGTGGAAGGACCCTATATGAAAATTGATCCAAGGAATCTTTTGACTAATTTTGAGTATCATCAGTCATTTTCCCTCGGACAAGTAGGGTTTTGAGTGAATGGAGTAAAATTTACATTTTGACCCCTAGTGACCCCAAATGATTTTTAATTTTAAAAACCGTTCTTTTGTACATGCGTACGGTCAAAAGGAATATGTGGACCAATTTTGACGATCCTAGGTCATTTCACTAAATTGCAAATGCGTTTTTAGTGAAAATCACGTTTTGACCCCTAATGACCCCTGTTTGACATTTGACCCCAAGGTCATGATTGACTTTTTTTCTTTTCTTGTCAATGCGCACAAAGTGTCCAAGTTTGAGCAAAATCAATGCATGTTGAATCACGTTTTGACCCCTAGTGACCCCTGTGTGACCTTTGACCCCTTATGCTTTACAACCTGAGTAGTGGTGCACATAAGGGTTCTTATGACCAAATATGGTCGAAATCGGGTCAATGGTTACGGAGCTATAGGTCCCATGACAGGAAAAGAAGAAGAAACAGGACGAATACAGTATATTAGTCGTTTCTCGACTAATATAACTAGACATGACCTGTGATCGGAGATCACGAATATTAGTCGGGTGTGTTACATGTTAACCCCTTCGAGTGGTAAATGGAGTAAATAAATACAGTTGAACCCCTAGTGACCTTTTCTTGACCTCTGACCCAAAACTTGTAATTGACTTTTTTGCTTGGCTGATCAATGCGCACAAGAAAAAGGTAGTCCCGTCAAAATCGGAGCATGTTTTAAGATTTTCACCTGTAAAGTTCAATGACCTCTAGTGACCCCGTGTGACATGTCACTTTTAGTGGAGAAGGACCCTATATGAACATGGATGAGAGGAACCTTTTGACTAATTCTGACAATCATAGGTCATTTCCTCTCGGACAAGTAGCATTTTGAGTGAATGGAGTGAAAATTTACATTTTGACCCCTAGTGACCCCAAATATTTTTTGATTTTAAAAACCAAACTATTGTACATGCGTACGGTCAAAAGGAATATGTTGACCAATTCTGACGATCCTAGGTCATTTCACTAAATTGCAAATGCGTTTTTAGTGAAAATCACGTTTTGACCCCTAGTGACCTTTTCTTGACCTCTGACCCAAAACTTGTAATTGACTTTTTTGCTTGGCTGAATAATGCGCACAAGAAAAAAGTAGTCTTGTCAAAATCGGAGCATGTCTTAAGATTTTCACTTGTATAGTTCAATGACCTCTAGTGACCTCGTGTGACATGTCACTTTTTGTGGAGAAGGACCCTATATGGACATGGATAAGAGGAATCTTTTGACCAATTCTGACAATCATAGGTCATTATCTCTTGGACAAGTAGTATTTTGAGTGCGAGGAGTGAAAATGTACATTTTGACCCCTAGTGACCTTTTCTTGACCTTTGATCTTAACGGTATGATTGACTTTTGTTCTTGTCTTATCAATGCCCACAAAATAAAAGAAACCCGGTCAAAATCGAAGCATGCGTTATATTTTCCCCCTGTAAAGTTCAATGACCCCTAGTGACCCTGTTTGACATGTCACTTTTAGTGTGGAAGGACCCTAAATGAACATTGATCCAAGGAATCTTTTGACCAATTCTGAGTATCATCAGTCATTTTCCCTCGGACAAGTAGGGTTTTGAGTGAATGGAGTAACATTTACATTTTGACCCCTAGTGACCCCAAATTATTTTTAATTTTAAAAACCGTTCTTTTGTACATGCGTACGGTCAAAAGGAATATGTGGACCAATTTTGACGATCCTAGGTCATTTCACTAAATTGGAAATGCGTTTTAAGTGAAAATCACGTTTTGACCCCTAGTGACAACTGTGTGACCTTTGACCCCTTATGCTTTTCAACCTGAGTAGTGGTGCACACAAGGGTTCTTATGACCAAATATGGTCAAAATCGGGTCAATGGTTACGGAGCTATAGGTCCCATGACAGAAGAAGAAAGATTTCTTGTTTTTGTCAACCAAATACAAAAACATACTAGACATGACCTGTGATCGGAGATCACGAATATTAGTCGGGTGTGTTACATGTTAACCCCTTCGAGTGGTAAATGGAGTAAATAAATACAGTTGAACCCCTAGTGACCTTTTCTTGACCTCTGACCCAAAACTTGTCATTGACTTTTTTGCTTGGCTGATCAATGCGCACAAGAAAAAAGTAGTCCCGTCAAAATCGGAGCATGTCTTAAGATTTTCACTTGTATAGTTCAATGACCTCTAGTGACCTCGTGTGACATGTCACTTTTAGTGGAGAAGGACCCTATATGGACATGGATAAGAGGAATCTTTTGACCAATTCTGACAATCATAGGTCATTATCTCTTGGACAAGTAGTATTTTGAGTGCGAGGAGTGAAAATGTACATTTTGACCCCTATTGACCTTTTTTTTGACCTCTGACCTAAAACTTGTAATTGACTTTTTTGCTTGGCTGATTAATGCGCACAAAAAAAAAGTAGTCCCGTCAAAATCGGAGCATGTCTTAAGATTTTCACCTGTATAGTTCAATGACCTCTAGTGACCCCGTGTGACATGTCACTTTTAGTGGAGAAGGACCCTATATGAACATGGATGAGAGGAATCTTTTGACTAATTCTGACAATCATAGGTCATTTCCTCTCGGACAAGTAGCATTTTAAATGAATGACGAAAAATTTACATTTTGACCCCTAGTGACCCCAAATATTTTTTGATTTTAAAAACCGAACTATTGTACATGCGTACGGTCAAAAGGAACATGTTGACCAATTCTGAAGATCCTAGGTCATTTCACTTAATTGCAAATGCGTTTTAAGTGAAAATCACGTTTTGGCCCCTAGTGACCCCTGTGTGACCTTTGACCCCTTATGCTTTACAACCTGAGTAGTGGTGCACATAAGGGTTCTTATGACCAAATATGGTCAAAATCGGGTCAATGGTTACGGAGCTATAGGTCCCATGACAGAAGAAGAAAGAACTAGACATGACCTGTGATCGGAGATCACGAATATTAGTCGGGTGTGTTACATGTTAACCCCTTCGAGTGGTAAATGGAGTAAATAAATACAGTTGAACCCCTAGTGACCTTTTCTTGACCTCTGACCCAAAACTTGTAATTGACTTTTTTGCTTGGCTGATCAATGCGCACAAGAAAAAGGTAGTCCCGTCAAAATCGGAGCATGTTTTAAGATTTTTACTTGTTAAGTTCAATGACCTCTAGTGACCCCGTGTGACATGTCACTTTTAGTGGAGAAGGACCCTATATGAACATGGATGAGAGGAACCTTTTGACTAATTCTGACAATCATAGGTCATTTCCTCTCGGACAAGTAGCATTTTGAGTGAATGGAGTAAAAATTTATATTTTGACCCCTAGTGACCCCAAATATTTTTTGATTTTAAAAACCGAACTATTGTACATGCGTACGGTCAAAAGGAATATGTTGACCAATTCTGACGATCCTAGGTCATTTCACTAAATTGCAAATGCGTTTTTAGTGAAAATCACGTTTTGACCCCTAGTGACCTCTTCTTGACCTCTGAATCAAAACTTGTAATTAACTTTTTTGCTTGGCTGATCAATGCGCACAAGGACAAAGTAGTCCCGTCAAAATCGGAGCATGTCTGAAGATTTTCACCTGTATAGTTCAATGACCTCTAGTGACCTCGTGTGACATGTCACTTTTAGTGGAGAAGGACCCTATATGGACATGGATAAGAGGAATCTTTTGACTAATTCTGACAATCATAGGTCATTATCTCTTGGACAAGTAGTATTTTGAGTGCGAGGAGTGAAAATGTACATTTTGACCCCTAGTGACCTTTTCTTGACCTTTGATCTTAACGGTATGATTGACTTTTGTTCTTGTCTCATCAATGCCCACAAAATAAAAGAAACCCGGTTAAAATCGGAGCATGCGTTATATTTTCCCCCTGTAAAGTTCAATGACCCCTAGTGACCCTGTTTGACATGTCACTTTTAGTGTGGAAGGACCCTATATGAAAATTGATCCAAGGAATCTTTTGACTAATTTTGAGTATCATCAGTCATTTTCCCTCGGACAAGTAGGGTTTTGAGTGAATGGAGTAAAATTTACATTTTGACCCCTAGTGACCCCAAATGATTTTTAATTTTAAAAACCGTTCTTTTGTACATGCGTACGGTCAAAAGGAATATGTGGACCAATTTTGACGATCCTAGGTCATTTCACTAAATTGCAAATGCGTTTTTAGTGAAAATCACGTTTTGACCCCTAATGACCCCTGTTTGACATTTGACCCCAAGGTCATGATTGACTTTTTTTCTTTTCTTGTCAATGCGCACAAAGTGTCCAAGTTTGAGCAAAATCGGAGCATGTTGAATCACGTTTTGACCCCTAGTGACCCCTGTGTGACCTTTGACCCCTTATGCTTTACAACCTGAGTAGTGGTGCACATAAGGGTTCTTATGACCAAATATGGTCGAAATCGGGTCAATGGTTACGGAGCTATAGGTCCCATGACAGGAAAAGAAGAAGAAACAGGACGAATACAGTATATTAGTCGTTTCTCGACTAATATAACTAGACATGACCTGTGATCGGAGATCACGAATATTAGTCGGGTGTGTTACATGTTAACCCCTTCGAGTGGTAAATGGAGTAAATAAATACAGTTGAACCCCTAGTGACCTTTTCTTGACCTCTGACCCAAAACTTGTAATTGACTTTTTTGCTTGGCTGATCAATGCGCACAAGAAAAAGGTAGTCCCGTCAAAATCGGAGCATGTTTTAAGATTTTCACCTGTAAAGTTCAATGACCTCTAGTGACCCCGTGTGACATGTCACTTTTAGTGGAGAAGGACCCTATATGAACATGGATGAGAGGAACCTTTTGACTAATTCTGACAATCATAGGTCATTTCCTCTCGGACAAGTAGCATTTTGAGTGAATGGAGTGAAAATTTACATTTTGACCCCTAGTGACCCCAAATATTTTTTGATTTTAAAAACCAAACTATTGTACATGCGTACGGTCAAAAGGAATATGTTGACCAATTCTGACGATCCTAGGTCATTTCACTAAATTGCAAATGCGTTTTTAGTGAAAATCACGTTTTGACCCCTAGTGACCTTTTTTTGACCTCTGACCCAAAACTTGTAATTGACTTTTTTGCTTGGCTGAATAATGCGCACAAGAAAAAAGTAGTCTTGTCAAAATCGGAGCATGTCTTAAGATTTTCACTTGTATAGTTCAATGACCTCTAGTGACCTCGTGTGACATGTCACTTTTTGTGGAGAAGGACCCTATATGGACATGGATAAGAGGAATCTTTTGACCAATTCTGACAATCATAGGTCATTATCTCTTGGACAAGTAGTATTTTGAGTGCGAGGAGTGAAAATGTACATTTTGACCCCTAGTGACCTTTTCTTGACCTTTGATCTTAACGGTATGATTGACTTTTGTTCTTGTCTTATCAATGCCCACAAAATAAAAGAAACCCGGTCAAAATCGAAGCATGCGTTATATTTTCCCCCTGTAAAGTTCAATGACCCCTAGTGACCCTGTTTGACATGTCACTTTTAGTGTGGAAGGACCCTAAATGAACATTGATCCAAGGAATCTTTTGACCAATTCTGAGTATCATCAGTCATTTTCCCTCGGACAAGTAGGGTTTTGAGTGAATGGAGTAACATTTACATTTTGACCCCTAGTGACCCCAAATTATTTTTAATTTTAAAAACCGTTCTTTTGTACATGCGTACGGTCAAAAGGAATATGTGGACCAATTTTGACGATCCTAGGTCATTTCACTAAATTGGAAATGCGTTTTAAGTGAAAATCACGTTTTGACCCCTAGTGACAACTGTGTGACCTTTGACCCCTTATGCTTTTCAACCTGAGTAGTGGTGCACACAAGGGTTCTTATGACCAAATATGGTCAAAATCGGGTCAATGGTTACGGAGCTATAGGTCCCATGACAGAAGAAGAAAGATTTCTTGTTTTTGTCAACCAAATACAAAAACATACTAGACATGACCTGTGATCGGAGATCACGAATATTAGTCGGGTGTGTTACATGTTAACCCCTTCGAGTGGTAAATGGAGTAAATAAATACAGTTGAACCCCTAGTGACCTTTTCTTGACCTCTGACCCAAAACTTGTCATTGACTTTTTTGCTTGGCTGATCAATGCGCACAAGAAAAAAGTAGTCCCGTCAAAATCGGAGCATGTCTTAAGATTTTCACTTGTATAGTTCAATGACCTCTAGTGACCTCGTGTGACATGTCACTTTTAGTGGAGAAGGACCCTATATGGACATGGATAAGAGGAATCTTTTGACCAATTCTGACAATCATAGGTCATTATCTCTTGGACAAGTAGTATTTTGAGTGCGAGGAGTGAAAATGTACATTTTGACCCCTATTGACCTTTTTTTTGACCTCTGACCTAAAACTTGTAATTGACTTTTTTGCTTGGCTGATTAATGCGCACAAAAAAAAAGTAGTCCCGTCAAAATCGGAGCATGTCTTAAGATTTTCACCTGTATAGTTCAATGACCTCTAGTGACCCCGTGTGACATGTCACTTTTAGTGGAGAAGGACCCTATATGAACATGGATGAGAGGAATCTTTTGACTAATTCTGACAATCATAGGTCATTTCCTCTCGGACAAGTAGCATTTTGAGTGAATGACGAAAAATTTACATTTTGACCCCTAGTGACCCCAAATATTTTTTGATTTTAAAAACCGAACTATTGTACATGCGTACGGTCAAAAGGAACATGTTGACCAATTCTGAAGATCCTAGGTCATTTCACTTAATTGCAAATGCGTTTTAAGTGAAAATCACGTTTTGGCCCCTAGTGACCCCTGTGTGACCTTTGACCCCTTATGCTTTACAACCTGAGTAGTGGTGCACATAAGGGTTCTTATGACCAAATATGGTCAAAATCGGGTCAATGGTTACGGAGCTATAGGTCCCATGACAGAAGAAGAAAGAACTAGACATGACCTGTGATCGGAGATCACGAATATTAGTCGGGTGTGTTACATGTTAACCCCTTCGAGTGGTAAATGGAGTAAATAAATACAGTTGAACCCCTAGTGACCTTTTCTTGACCTCTGACCCAAAACTTGTAATTGACTTTTTTGCTTGGCTGATCAATGCGCACAAGAAAAAGGTAGTCCCGTCAAAATCGGAGCATGTTTTAAGATTTTTACTTGTTAAGTTCAATGACCTCTAGTGACCCCGTGTGACATGTCACTTTTAGTGGAGAAGGACCCTATATGAACATGGATGAGAGGAACCTTTTGACTAATTCTGACAATCATAGGTCATTTCCTCTCGGACAAGTAGCATTTTGAGTGAATGGAGTGAAAATTTACATTTTGACCCCTAGTGACCCCAAATATTTTTTGATTTTAAAAACCGAACTATTGTACATGCGTACGGTCAAAAGGAATATGTTGACCAATTATGACGATCCTAGGTCATTTCACTAAATTGCAAATGCGTTTTTAGTGAAAATCACGTTTTGACCCCTAGTGACCTTTTCTTGACCTCTGACCCAAAACTTGTAATTGACTTTTTTGCTTGGCTGATCAATGCGCACAAGAAAAAAGTAGTCCCGTTAAAATCGGAGCATGTCTTAAGATTTTCATATGTATAGTTCAATGACCTCTAGTGACCTCGTGTGACATGTCACTTTTAGTGGAGAAAGACCCTATATGGACATGGATAAGAGGAATCTTTTGACTAATTCTGACAATCATAGGTCATTATCTCTTGGACAAGTAGTATTTTGAGTGCTAGGAGTGAAAATGTACATTTTGACCCCTAGTGACCTTTTCTTGACCTTTGATATTAACGATATGATTGACTTTTGTTCTTGTCTCATCAATGCCCACAAAATAAAAGAAACCCGGTCAAAATCGGAGCATGCGTTATATTTTCCCACTGTAAAGTTCAATGACCCCTAGTGACCCCGTTTGATATGTCACTTTTAGTGTGGAAGGACCCTATATGAACATTGATCCAAGGAATCTTTTGACCAATTCTGAGTATCATCAGTCATTTTCCCTCGGACAAGTAGGGTTTTGAGTGAATGGAGTAAAATTTACATTTTGACCCCTAGTGACCCCAAATTATTTTTAATTTTAAAAACCGTTCTTTTGTTCATGCGTACGGTCAAAAGGAATATGTGGACCAATTTTGACGATCCTAGGTCATTTCACTAAATTGGAAATGCGTTTTAAGTGAAAATCACGTTTTGACCCCTAGTGACCTTTTCTTGACCTCTGACCCAAAACTTGTTATTAACTTTTTTGCTTGGCTGATCAATGCGCACAAGAAAAAAGTAGTCCCGTTAAAATCGGAGCATGTCTTAAGATTTTCACCTGTATAGTTCAATGACCTCTAGTGACCTCGTGTGACATGTCACTTTTAGTGGAGAAGGACCCTATATGGACATGGATAAGAGGAATCTTTTGACTGATTCTGACAATCATAGGTCATTATCTCTTGGACAAGTAGTATTTTGAGTGCGAGGAGTGAAAATGTACATTTTGACCCCTAGTGACCTTTTTTTGACCTTTGATATTAACAATATGATTGACTTTTGTTCTTGTCTCATCAATGCCCACAAAATAAAAGAAACCCGGTCAAAATCGGAGCATGCGTTATATTTTCCCACTGTAAAGTTCAATGACCCCTAGTGACCCCGTTTGATATGTCACTTTTAGTGTGGAAGGACCCTATATGAACATTGATCCAAGGAATCTTTTGACCAATTCTGAGTATCATCAGTCATTTTCCCTCGGACAAGTAGGGTTTTGAGTGAATGGAGTAACAATTTACATTTTGACCCCTAGTGACCCCAAATATTTGTTGATTTTAAAAACCGAACTATTATACATGCGTACGGTCAAAAGGAATATGTTGACCAATTCTGACGATCCTAGGTCATTTCACTAAATTGCAAATGTGTTTTTAGTGAAAATCACGTTTTGACCCCTAATGACCCCTGTTTGACATTTGACCCCATGGTCATGATTGACTTTTTTTCTTTTTTTGTCAATGCGCACAAAATGTCTGAGTTTGAGCAAAATCGGAGCATGTTGAATCACGTTTTGACCTCTAGTGACCTCTGTGTGACCTTTGACCCCTTATGCTTTACAACCTGAGTAGTGGTGCACATAAGGGTTCTTATGACCAAATATGGTCAAAATCGGGTTAATGGTTACGGAGCTATAGGTCCCATGACAGGAGAAGAAGAAGAAGAAACAGGACGAATACAGTATATTAGTCGTTTCTCGACTAATATAAGAAAGAAGAAGAAAGAAGAAACAGGACGAAAACAGTATATTAGTCGTTTCTCGACTAATATAACTAGACATGACCTGTGATCGGAGATCACGAATATTAGTCGGGTGTGTTACATGTTAACCCCTTCGAGTGGTAAATGGAGTAAATAAATACAGTTGAACCCTAGTGACCTTTTCTTGACCTCTGACCCAAAACTTGTAATTGACTTTTTTGCTTGGCTGATCAATGCGCACAAGAAAAAGGTAGTCCCGTCAAAATCGGAACATGTTTTAAGATTTTCACTTGTAAAGTTCAATGACCTCTAGTGACCCCGTGTGACATGTCACTTTTAGTGGAGAAGGACCCTATATGAATATGGATGAGAGGAACCTTTTGACTAATTCTGACAATCATAGGTCATTTCCTCTCGGACAAGTAGCATTTTGAGTGAATGGAGTGAAAATTTACATTTTGACCCCTAGTGACCCCAAATATTTTTTGA
This sequence comes from Ophiura sarsii, assembly GCA_035610835.1. NCBI lineage: Eukaryota > Metazoa > Echinodermata > Ophiuroidea > Amphilepidida > Ophiuridae > Ophiura > Ophiura sarsii. Next base: position 46,293,524 of record CM069451.1, on the reverse strand, counting down.
TTTTAAAAACCGAACTATTGTACATGCGTACGGTCAAAAGGAATATGTTGACCAATTCTGACGATCCTAGGTCATTTCACTAAATTGCAAATGCGTTTTTAGTGAAAATCACGTTTTGACCCCTAGTGACCTTTTTTTGACCTCTGACCCAAAACTTGTAATTGACTTTTTTGCTTGGCTGATCAATGCGCACAAGAAAAAGTAGTCTTGTTAAAATCGGAGCATGTCTTAAGATTTTCACCTGTATAGTTCAATGACCTCTAGTGACCTCGTGTAACATGTCACTTTTAGTGTAGAAGGACCCTATATGGACATGGATAAGAGGAATCTTTTGACCAATTCTGACAATCATAGGTCATTATCTCTTGGACAAGTAGTATTTTGAGTGCGAGGAGTAAAAATGTACATTTTGACCCCTAGTGACCTTTTATTGACCTTTGATCTTAACGGTATGATTGACTTTTGTTCTTGTCTTATCAATGCCCACAAAATAAAAGAAACCCGGTCAAAATCGAAGCATGCCTTATATTTTTCCCCTGTAAAGTTCAATGACCTCTAGTGACCTCGTTTGACATGTCACTTTTAGTGTGGAAGGACCCTATATGAACATTGATAAAAGGAATCTTTTGACCAATTCTGAGTATCATCAGTCATTTTCCCTCGGACAAGTAGGGTTTTGAGTGAATGGAGTAAAATTTACATTTTGACCCCTAGTGACCCCAAATGATTTTTAATTTTAAAAACCGTTCTTTTGTACATGCGTACGGTCAAAAGGAATATGTGGACCAATTTTGACGATCCTAGGTCATTTCCCTAAATTGGAAATGCGTTTTAAGTGAAAATCACGTTTTGACCCCTAGTGACCCCTGTGTGACCTTTGACCCCTTATGCTTTACAACCTGAGTAGTGGTGCACATAAGGGTTCTTATGACCAAATATGGTCAAAATCGGGTCAATGGTTACGGAGCTATAGGTCCCATGACAGAAAAAGAAAGATTTCTTGTTTTTGTCAACCAAATACAAAAACATACTAGACATGACCTGTGATCGGAGATCACGAATATTAGTCGGGTGTGTTACATGTTAACCCCTTCGAGTGGTAAATGGAGTAAATAAATACAGTTGAACCCCTAGTGACCTTTTCTTGACCTCTGACCCAAAACTTGTAATTGACTTTTTTGCTTGGCTGATCAATGCGCACAAGAAAAAGGTAGTCCCGTCAAAATCGGAGCATGTTTTAAGATTTTCACTTGTAAAGTTCAATGACCTCTAGTGACCCCGTGTGACATGTCACTTTTAGTGGAGAAGGACCCTATATGAACATGGATGAGAGGAACCTTTTGACTAATTCTGACAGTCATAGGTCATTTCCTCTCGGACAAGTAGCATTTTGAGTGAATGGAGTGAAAATTTACATTTTGACCCCTAGTGACCCCAAATATTTTTTGATTTTAAAAACCGAACTATTGTACATGCGTACGGTCAAAAGGAATATGTTGACCAATTCTGACGATCCTAGGTCATTTCACTAAATTGCAAATGCGTTTTTAGTGAAAATCACGTTTTGACCCCTAGTGACCTTTTCTTGACCTCTGACCCAAAACTTGTAATTGACTTTTTTGCTTGGCTGATCAATGCGCACAAGAAAAAAGTAGTCTTGTTAAAATCGGAGTATGTCTTAAGATTTTCACCTGTATAGTTCAATGACCTCTAGTGACCTCGTGTAACATGACACTTTTAGTGGAGAAGGACCCTATATGGACATGGATAAGAGAAATCTTTTGACCAATTCTGACAATCATAGGTCATTATCTCTTGGACAAGTAGTATTTTGAGTGCGAGGAGTAAAAATGTACATTTTGACCCCTAGTGACCTTTTATTGACCTTTGATCTTAACGGTATGATTGACTTTTGTTCTTGTCTTATCAATGCCCACAAAATAAAAGAAACCCGGTCAAAATCGAAGCATGCCTTATATTTTTCCCCCGTAAAGTTCAATGACCTCTAGTGACCTCGTTTGACATGTCACTTTTAGTGTGGAAGGACCCTATATGAACATTGATGAAAGGAATCTTTTGAATAATTCTGAATATCATCAGTCATTTCCCCTCGGACAAGTAGGGTTTTGAGTGAATGGAGTAAAATTTACATTTTGACCCCTAGTGACCCCAAATGATTTTTAATTTTAAAAACCGTTCTTTTGTACATGCGTACGGTCAAAAGGAATATGTGGACCAATTTTGACGATCCTAGGTCATTTCACTAAATTGGAAATGCGTTTTAAGTGAAAATCACGTTTTGACCCCTAGTGACCCCTGTGTGACCTTTGACCCCTTATGCTTTACAACCTGAGTAGTGGTGCACATAAGGGTTCTTATGACCAAATATGGTCAAAATCGGGTCAATGGTTACGGAGCTATAGGTCCCATGACAGGAGAAAGAAGAAAAATAAATACAGTTGAACCCCTAGTGACCTTTTCTTGACCTCTGACCCAAAACTTGTAATTGACTTTTTTGCTTGGCTGATCAATGCGCACAAGAAAAAGGTAGTCCCGTCAAAATCGGAGCATGTTTTAAGATTTTCACTTGTAAAGTTCAATGACCTCTAGTGACCCCGTGTGACATGTCACTTTTAGTGGAGAAGGACCCTATATGAACATGGATGAGAGGAACCTTTTGACTAATTCTGACAATCATAGGTCATTTCCTCTCGGACAAGTAGCATTTTGAGTGAATGGAGTGAAAATTTACATTTTGACCCCTAGTGACCCCAAATATTTTTTGATTTTAAAAACCGAACTATTGTACATGCGTACGGTCAAAAGGAATATGTTGACCAATTCTGACGATCCTAGGTCATTTCACTAAATTGCAAATGCGTTTTTAGTGAAAATCACGTTTTGACCCCTAGTGACCTTTTTTTGACCTCTGACCCAAAACTTGTAATTGACTTTTTTGCTTGGCTGATCAATGCGCACAAGAAAAAAGTAGTCTTGTTAAAATTGGAGCATGTTTTAAGATTTTCACCTGTATAGTTCAATGACCTCTAGTGACCTCGTGTAACATGTCACTTTTAGTGGAGAAGGACCCTATATGGACATGGATAAGAGGAATCTTTTGACAAATTCTGACAATTATAGGTCATAATCTCTTGGACAAGTAGTATTTTGAGTGCGAGGAGTGAAAATGTACATTTTGACCCCTAGTGACCTTTTCTTGACCTTTGATCTTAACGGTATGATTGACTTTTGTTCTTGTCTTATCAATGCCCACAAAATAAAAGAAACCCGGTCAAAATCAAAGCATGCCTTATATTTTTCCCCTGTAAAGTTCAATGACCTCTAGTGACCTCGTTTGACATGTCACTTTTAGTGTGGAAGGACCCTATATGAACATTGTTCAAAGGAATCTTTTGACTAATTCTGAGTATCATCAGTCATTTTCCCTCGGACAAGTAGGGTTTTGAGTGAATGGAGTAAAATTTACATTTTGACCCCTAGTGACCCCAAATGATTTTTAATTTTAAAAACCGTTCTTTTGTACATGCGTACGGTCAAAAGGAACATGTTGACCAATTCTGAAGATCCTAGGTCATTTCACTAAATTGCAAATGCGTTTTAAGTGAAAATCACGTTTTGACCCCTAGTGACCCCTGTGTGACCTTTGACCCCTTATGCTTTTCAACCTGAGTAGTGGTGCACACAAGGGTTCTTATGACCAAATATGGTCAAAATCGGGTCAATGGTTACGGAGCTATAGGTCCCATGACAGAAGAAGAAAGATTTCTTGTTTTTGTCAACCAAATACAAAAACATACTAGACATGACTGCGATCGGAGATCGCGGATATTAGTCAAGGGCTTTTGACCTTGGTATATGGGTGTATGTTGTCAAAGGGCAATATAATCTTTTATCTTAAATTGTACTATATTTGATAATTGTTTTCTTAAATTTCAGCCCTGAAGTAGTCCAAAAAAATACATTTTGACTCCTAATGACCTTTTCTTGACCTTTGACCCCAAGGTCACGTTCGTGGTGATATGAACGTAAAGTGGGGGACGTTTTAATCCGTGAACCCCAACGCACGGAACCTTGACAATGTCAAGGCTTTACTTGAAAGGTTACATAGATTATTCCCAGAGATTAGCCCGTCTTGTTGCGGGCAAATCCCTTTCCAGCCAACACCGATCGTGGGCCCACAGTGGGCCCCTTAATATTTTGTTCACTTTGGCCTGTTTCCGGGCCAAAGTGGACAAAATATTAGGGTCCCATGAGGTCCCACGGTCGATGTTCGTGAGCCCCAGCCTGAGATTCGGCCAGCCTTAAAATGTCACTATTAATTTACAAAATGACATTATTATTTGATTGCACTATTAAAACAAATCACGTTCATAAATATAAATGGGAATTACATTATATTGTGGTTCCTATATACAACTCTTTTAACTTTGTTGTTGTAAAACGCAAATTTTTAATCATTTACATTTCACGTTTATAAATATGTATACATATTAATTTATATTATATTGTGGTTCCTATATACTACGGTTTAACACATTTTAATCAAACTATTATGGTTGCCATTTTGTTCAGATATAATTCCAGTACCCCTTGTGATATTGAATTGATAACAGATGTGTGCACTACAGGAAATATCTAGTAGTTCTTGGCTTTATTTGGAAGATGGAGAATTGCACAATTTCATGAAAACGATGGTGATTAATATTTTATTGCAATGAATACCGGGTCATGGTAGCTGTAGTATGTTGTTAATACTGAAGCTACATAGTGAGAAGGACGAGGCTTAATGTAGATGTGGTCAAGTAGTGTCCCTTTAGTAGTGGTTGGTTCAGATATTACTTGATGGTATTGCCTGAATGGAGGTAATATAGCATCCTTCAGTAAATTGTGATTAAAGTCACCCGCAAACACGGCATAATCAGTATCTAGGACCTCAGTCTGTGCGGTAATGCTGTTCATTTCCATACAAAATGCGGTAGTGGTGGTTGTTACGGGTTTGTATACGGCAACTATCAATATGTTCGATCTTCCGTATGTTCTAATTGCAAGGGCATTGCAGTCTGTGCTTCTTACGAGGGGAACGACCATGTAGTTAACACTATTCTGAACATATATAGCTACGCCTTTACCTCTACCATAGTTAACTGTTTCAAGAGAATATCCGTCTATTAATATAGTGTTCTTGTCATCGTTATCTGTTAACCATGTCTCAGATAAACATATCACATGGGCTTTGCGGATCTCTGAATTCTTTCTCAGATCTTCAATATGGGCACGTAAGCTCTGTATGTTATGATGAGCGATAATGAAGTGTTTGTTGTGATCAACACTGACCAATGGATTGGCTCTGGAAACGTTGCAGGAAGGCATTTTGGCAGTTTCTTCGTCAATGTTTTCGTTACAAAAGATGCTTCGTGAATTAAAGTTCGTTAAATACAGTCCATTTAGAGTTGTGACTCGACTTAACGCTACGTAAGCCATTGCCGTCTTGAGACCTTTCATAGAAATGACAGCTTGTTCAGTCGTCTGTCCTTGTACTTTGTGAATGGTTACAGCCCATGCAAGTTTGAGAGGAACTTGTTCTCTCGTAATACTGTATGTCCGTCCTTTCATTTGGAATGTGTCTTTGCGAGGGACTATTGCTACACAGTCTGAATATTCTGGTGGCATACTTTGTGATCTCCTTGCATTCGCCCCAACTCGGTCATTGTCAAATTTAACGTACACAGCATTTGGCATATTTGGTGAATTGCCGAATTTGAATCCCTTGATAGTACCTGATACACCATTGCAGAGACCATCGGACACATCTACGTTAGTTATAAGCATTACTCGAGCATTCACTGCCAATTTAATTTCTGCCGCAAGATTCGTGTCTTTCCTGGACGTTTTGTGAGGTATGACATTGACTTTCAAAACTCGACCTCCCCTTTGGTCAACGTCAACAGCTGTTATGGTATGTTTCTCCGTATCCAAAGACTGAAGTTTTGCGTCATTGTGGGATTCAGCGTCTTTGTTGAGGTAGGACAAGTGCAACGCATCTGGAGGGGCTGGCAGTGTATTTGTGTCTACTATTCGTGATTTCAGCAGTGCCTCGTCTCCTTCATCAAGTGGTTTATCTTTGGTTCTGACACGGAGTCGGTTAAGCATTTGAGCAAACACAGCGTCATCTTTTTGGCGCATTATTTCTGTTAGTTCAACTACTTGAAAGCGAGGATTCCATATGTCTTTCAATGCTTGTTTATGTGGAAAGCACAGTGGTGTAGGAGGAAGTATCGGTGGTAATTGATGGAAATCGCCTACTGCCAAGACGGAAATGTTACCAAACCATGTGGTATTGGAAGTGCCTTTGATTTGTTGCAGTCGTCCGTGTATGTATGATAGTTGTAGTGTGCTTACCATTGAAATCTCATCTATGATAAGAAGTTGTAGATGCTGGAACTTTGCACGCAATGTATTGACGGATTCTTCAGCGAGAGGTTTGTAGTCTGTTGTTGAGTTTGAGATGATTTTAAAGGCTGAGTTTATTGTTTGACCTGATATGTTGAATGCAGCTGTTCCTGTGTGAGCAACCAACAGCACTGTCACGTCATCAGCAGAATCTGTTATCGGTGCAAAAGCTTTTTGAGCGTGATATTTAATACATCGGATGACATGAGACTTGCCAGTGCCCGCACCTCCAGTTAAAAATATGTTGAATGGTTCAACTGTACCGTCTAGTGATTTATCATTGCACCATTTACTGATATGGTTGAAAAGTTGACGTTGCTCATTATTCAGCTGTCTCATCATAGAATGTGCTTGTTCCTCTGTCAATTCGGGGTTACGAGACTCAATTTGGCATCTCGGTAAATCTGTAGCTCTGTTTCGTGGCTGAAGGTCTGGTATATGTATTTCATCAAAGTCATCATCGGACTCACATGCTACATTTCGCATCAGTCTATCATTAAGACGTTGTTGTTCAGATTGTGGCGCAACAGCTGCCCAAGCATCTTCAATGTCTGCAGCTTCTTGTAGTGCTTCCCATGCATTATCGAGGTCATCTGTGGCAGGTTCAAAGTCCTTCATATTTTGTGCGACAATATCTTTCACGGCTGCTCTTTTCCTGTTGACTGTTGTGAATCCAGTGAGGTGGTTAACTTTGATATGTTACAAACTGATCGGGTTTGATGTTCTCATTGCGATGAGGTAAATATAAACGAAGCATGTTCATATGGTATCTTTCACTATCTTTCTTGACTGAAATGCGTGGATAACGAATGATTGCTGGTTTCCTCTCACGTTCTTTCATTTTCCCAAGATTATTTTGCAGTTGTATTGGGGAATTCCTCCGGCGTGTCCTTGCATCATGCTGTATGTCTTCATCACTTTCTGCTTCGTCATCGGTCTCTTCTTGGTCTGAATCATTATTACGTGATGTTCTTGCCAGTTGATAATGTCTTGAGAAAAATGTGGCCATGCACATATCGTTGTACTTCTGTGTTGTTGGTCTGGATAAGTATTTGTCAATTTGAGTTGGCATCCATACTTGATCACTCTTTCCGGCATTTGCTTGTAGAGTTTTAAGAGGCAGGGATATCTTTTGCCCATTCAAGTCTGTTTGCAAGAAGATGACATTGCGCGTACATTTTTTCAATGGCATACTACATGTCTGATAGATGGCACCCATAACACTGATTTCTCTGTTTTGAAGGTACGTGCTTCCTAGCTTTCTCAATTGAGATATAGCATCAACATTTCCTTCTGCTGCCTCTTTTTGTGCATTTTTGAGTAGGTCACCCATTTCTCTCTCGGCTTTGGTAATATATGATACCATGTACATGATGCAGGCGTATGGATCTAGCACATATTGAATATCCATGTTTCCATTCCAGCAACGTATTAGATCGGCGTTATAGTTATTGACCCATTGATCGTTGATACCACGTTTTAGATACATTGTCTTCCTCTTAGATAGCATCTCGAGGGATTCTTCAAATTCTGTTTGCGTGATATTTGCTTGTCTGAGAACCTGATCAACTTCTTCAAAGTTGTGATCTTGACTTAAAATTAGTTCCCAAACAGACTCGAGTATTTGTCTTGCTTTGGCTTCTTTTTCTTTGAGAGCAGCTTGATCATCATTGTCATCTTCTCTTTGTTCATCTATTACCCCATTTGGTCTGCATATGAATGTTCGGTTACATGGCGGTTTCGGGAAAAGATATCGACATACGATCTTTGCTCTCAGTCTGTTTTTTCTGCATGATTTCGTGTGATTCTTGCTGTGCATTTGAACACTGGACACTATCTCGTACAATTCAGTATCAGTTTCGGGTGGCATTTCACATGTTATTTTGTCGTCTACAAATGTCACGATCTCATCATCGGGATCTACATCTAACTTTGGTGCATCTTTTACCCATACAACCATATGTATATGCGGCCAACCTCTCTGCTGGAATTCAGTTCGGTAATAATAGTCGTCTACCTTTCCAATTGGCGCGGCTTTAGACATTATGACGTCATTGATGAAAGATTGCGCTCTATTTTCAAACATTCTTGCTGCTGTAACTGGATTTGACATGATAATTCTACAGTGCTGGTCCCACGTCATGTTTTTGTGTTGTTCAGCTGTCATTGGGGGTTTGCCTTGTTGTATAAGAATAGCGTTGTCTATTTCAATCCATCTACGATCGGCAGCACTAAATGTGACAAAAAATGTGGGGATTCCTAGTTGTCGAACCATTGCAAACAAATCTCGTTTTGATTTCTCCCAATAGGCAGGTGTACCTCTTATACTAGCTAGAAATCTGTACCCTTCATCTCTTTTCATTATCTGCAGGACCTCGTCTCGATTTCGTAACATTGATGCAGTAATTTGTCTGCCACCTGCAAGCTGTGAGGAACCTATTCTTGTAGCAATAGATACATTTGAATGGATCATGTGGACTTCTGTTGCGTACAGAGCAAAGAATATATATTCAGGATTCCTTGCAAACCTATTATCAGCTGAGAATAACCTTGAGTTGAAGAATCGTGATGGCGAAACTTTAAGGTTTCTTTCTTCAATACATGTATTAGCACCATCAGGAAATTCGACAGGAAAACACTTGGCTTCCATGTTTAATACCTTTTCAGGAGTGTTACCTTCGCCTGGTGCTAGTGCTAGTATTGTAGTGTCGTGTTTGTCTGCTACGTACTGAGCAAAGTCAACTGGATGTAAAAATGAGTAAAGAGGAGCCGATGTATTCGTTATGTCATCATTTTGATCTTGCTCTCCATCATTGTTTTCAAACTCATTCTCTTGAGATTGTGATGATTCTGGTACGATTTCCGATTCAGTGTTGTTTTCAATATTATCATTACCTGATACATCTTCCGATTGATCACCTTGAATCAATTGATCATCCAGCATGCCATTGAATTCTTCAAAATCTATATCAATATCTTCATACTCTGGGTTATTTTCCTTCAACCACAAGAGAGCTTGTCTTAATTTGTCCGGGTTTACATCCTGACACATGTGATGTCCTTTGTATTGTAGTTTTCTTTTCAACTTTACTCTTATCAGGCTTTCATCCGATGGGAGTCTTGGTAGTGAATGAGCAGTGTTATTTATGTCAGCTTTAACACATACCACCTGTCCGTGTATTCCTTTTTGGCATCCTTTAATGAGTGAAATCATCTTCATGAATGGAATAGCAGGAGATATGAGATGTCTTTCTAACATATTCAATTCGGACAGTTGAGGGGGCTGCTCGTGTAGGTTCAGTTTGTTTACACAAGCTAATGTTGGTACAGTCTGTTTTGTTTTTATTGTTCGATGGCATGTTATACAGATCCATGCTTCACGCTCAGTATTACTATTGCTGGTCGGTAGTCTTTCGAACAGTGTATCAGATGGCAGGGCTTTCCGTAACGCACGTTGATTGTACTTGTCTGTGTTTAATGCTACAACCTGTCGTTTGAAGTTAATACGCCGGCATATCTCGCACTTGTATATCAATTGTTGAGCGTGGCAAGACTTCTGGAATTTTGCAACAACAGTGGCCATATTTGAATTGTTATTCAATCTATTGGTTTTTGTTTGTTGTATTTTTGCTCTTTTGAATACAGGATCTACATAGGATTTTTTTGATTGCTTGCGTGCTGAATGGCGTTTTCTTTGCCCCTTTACAGGATCTGCGTAGTTTGTTTGTGATTGCTGGCATTTTTGTTGCCTATTTACAGGATCATCATAGTGTGTTTTTGATTGCTGACATTTTTGTTGCCTATTTACAGGATCAGCATAACTTGTTTTTGATTGCTTGCGTGCTGAATGGCGTTTTCTTTGCCCCTTTACAGGATCAGCATAGTGTGTTTGTGATTGCTGGCATTTTTGTTGCCTATTTACAGGATCAGCATAACTTGTTTTTGATTGCTTGCGTGCTGAATGGCGTTTTCTTTGCCCCTTTACAGGATCAGCATAGTGTGTTTGTGATTGCTTGCGTGCTGAATGGCGTTTTCTTTGCCCCTTTACAGGATCAGCATAGTGTGTTTGTGATTGCTGGCATTTTTGTTGCCTATATACAGGATCATCATATTTTGTTTTTGATTTCTGGAGTACCCTTCTTTTTACACGTTGATATCTAAGTTTATTATGTGCTCGCTTCTTAGCTAGCAGTTGAACTTTGTCTATTTGCGATTGATTTTTCGTAGCAGTCTGCTCAATGGGCATCAACCCATTCCATGATGAACAACTCGGTTGATCTAAATGTAATGGTATTGTCTGATCTAACTGATTGCAGAATTGTGGGGTTGAGACATTGCAAGTATCTTCATTGGATGGCACTGTGATTGGTTGAATTGTTACCAGTGTCGATGCTGGAAGGTTTAATGAATTGCATAAACAGTGGATGTACTTGCACAAGTTATGTATATCTGGAAAGTACAAAGCTATTGCAGAGCCTTCAGAAGTACATAAGCCATTATCATCTCTAGAATGCGAGTCAAAAAACAGGTACTGATCCGACTTATTCTTGTACATAGCCATCATGTATGAAGTGCCCAAAATTAGAATATTCTTAGTATGATCAAGAAATGCTTGTTGCAATATAATATCCAATGGTTCAAAAGCACTACCAGGGGTTGAAGCAATTCTTCCGGTAACAGCAGTCTCATATTGTACATTATATATACGGTTATCTGAAGCAAAAGTGGTAGGAAGTTGTTCAATTTCCAGATATTTATCATCGGTGTTAAGTTCACCTTTGGCTTGCAATTCTGAAGCAATGATGTTGTACAGTTCATCACCATTACGCAATACTTCATCGATATCCCTTTGCAACAGTGTATCAAATTTCTCGTCAATTTCACATAACATTACAAGTGAATTACATGGACATTGGCGACCACTTGATTCTTCTGAAAATTGGTTATCACCTTGGTTAAAATGTCCCTGAACCTTCCTTGAAAACACCACTTCATCAATACTCGTTACATTTGGGATACATTGGATCACTTGAGCCTCGTGATTTCTGTTGGAAATGTTTGAGTTTGGAAATAGGGGAATCTCTTCTGAAGTAGACGCTAGTTCGACTCGTGCCTTTACTTTATGACGTGGCATTGAGATGATCTGGTCGGCGTTTTTGTTGCTTTTGCGTGAAATGGATGAGAGTTTGGCAGCTCGTGATTTAGAGTTGCGGCGAGGCATTTTCGCTTTATTCTTTGTCTTATTCTTTGTCTTATTCTCTGTCTTATTCTCTGTCTGATTCTCTGTCTTATTCTCTGTCTTATTCTCTGTTTCTGTTATTCTTGGTCTTATTCTTGGTCTTATTCTTGGTCTTATTCTCTGTCTTATTCTCTGTCTTATTCTCTGTCTTATTCTCTGTCTTATTCTCTGTCTTATTCTCTGTCTTATTCTCTGTCTTATTCTCTGTCTTATTCTCTGTCTTATTCTCTGTCTTATTCTCTGTTTCTCTGTTATTCTTGGTCTTATTCTTGGTCTTATTCTTGGTCTTATTCTTGGTCTTATTCTTGGTCTTATTCTTGGTCTTATTCTCGGTCTTATTCTCTGTCTTATTCTCTGTCTTATTCTCTGTCTTATTCTCTGTCTTATTCTCTGTCTTATTCTCTGTCTTATTCTCTGTCTTATTCTCTGTCTTATTCTCTGTTTCTGTTTCTCTGTTATTCTTGGTCTTATTCTTGGTCTTATTCTTGGTCTTATTCTGTCTTATTCTTGGTCTTATTCTCTGTCTTATTCTCTGTCTTATTCTGTTTCTGTTATTCTTGGTCTTATTCTTGGTCTTATTCTTGGTCTTATTCTTGGTCTTATTCCTGGTCTTATTCCTGGTCTTATTCCTGGTCTTATTCCTGGTCTTATTCCTGGTCTTATTCCTGGTCTTATTCCTGGTCTTATTCTTGGTCTTATTCTTGGTCTTATTCTTGGTCTTATTCTTGGTCTTATTCCTGGTCTTATTCCTGGTCTTATTCCTGGTCTTATTCCTGGTCTTATTCCTGGTCTTATTCCTGGTCTTATTCTTGGTCTTATTCTCTGTCTTATTCTCTGTCTTATTCTCTGTCTTATTCTCTGTCTTATTCTCTGTCTTATTAGTCTTATTCTCTCTGTGTTATTAGTCTTATTCTCTCTGTGTTATTAGTCTTATTCTCTCTGTGTTATTAGGTAGGGGAGAAGGAAGGTATGGGAGAAGGAAGGTAGGGGAGAAGGAAGGTAGGGGAGAAGGAAGGTAGGGGAGAAGGAAGGTAGGGGAGAAGGAAGGTAGGGGAGAAGGAAAGTAGGGGAGAAGGAAGGTAGGGGAGAAGGAAGGTAGGGGAGAAGGCAGGTAGGGGAGAAGGAAGGTAGGGGAGATGGAAGGTAGGGGAGAAGGAAGGTAGGGGAGAAGGAAGGTAGGGGAGACGGAAGGTAGGGGAGAAGGAAAGTAGGGGAGAAGAAAGTAGGGAGAAGAAAGTAGGGGAGAAGAAAGTAGGGGAGAAGAAAGTAGGGGAGTAGAAAGTAGGGGAGAAGAAAGTAGGGGAGAAGGAAAGGTGGAAGGGGAGAGAGAAGGTACAGGCAGACAGACACAAGACCACGCCAACACCAAACAAACATAAAAACCAACATAATGTACATTAAGGGGTGGGAAAACAGAGGTAATGAATTAAAGAAAAAAGAAAAAAATGGTTAGTACGTTATTCAATTTTACAATTATAAATGTTATCTATATAACGTGTTGGATATTTTTCTATAGTTTTAGGATACACATTTTGTTTGAAAAATTGTTCGATATGTTCTATCAATATTCACATTGGTATTTCTATACAAACAAATTCTGATCAGAAATATGCAGTGACAGAAATTTTTTCATCTGTGTACAAATTTCCGGGGAAGATTTTCAAAGGGGGGGCGATCGCAACCGTCGCCCTCCCCCATCTGACGGGCCTGGCACTGCATTACATAATGATATGGTGAACTGTCACTACAAATTACTCTGTACACATCATGTTATGGTGATCACTCCATTTCCATGGGAAACGAAGATTTTTTAGTTGGGGCTTTAAGCATTTCTTCAGCATTATAATCAATGCATTGTAAACTTGAGTATTTCTACAGCATTACAGTCAATGTATTGTAAAGTTAGGCATTTCGTACAGCATTAAGAGTCAATATAAGCTGGCCTGGTTGATCCATTATGGATAATTATATACAGGACATAACATTGGCACTCACAACTGATCTTAAGATGTAAAAAGGAAATATCTTGATTTGTCACTGGAGTGTATGAACATTGATATGGTTTAAATTGTTCATGTAATTTTAACTTCACATATAAAACACTTCACACAAAACTAACAAATCCAGTTAAATAATTTAATACTATAACGAAGTAGATATAACTTTTAAACACTGGGCCATATTGGTTCTTGAGATTTCGCCAGTGCGCCCAAAACAAGAGCCCAAAACATCCAATATCTACTTTTGCAGTGGGTCTTAATTAGAGAATCCGTCAGTAACCACGTGAAACCGAGGTGAACCTGAGTAACAATGCACAGGTGGGTCGACGTTGTTAAACATCTTAAGTTTAGTAATACCTTCAAAGATGGCTTAATACAAATCTTCCTGCACACTTGATATGGATAAATGCTGAAAGATGTGGTGACAGCTTGAAATAGTCTGTGTATTGTCACTGATGCTCAATTAGCAGCTGGCGATATTACTTGGCTTAGGATAACTATGGATGAAAAAGTAAGATAGATACAAACGAAGCAAATGCATTGTTAAATTGGGCATCCATACAGCACTGTAATAGTCAATACATTGTAAAGTTAGGCATTTCTTACAGCATCATCGCCAATGCATTGTAAAGTTAAGCATTTCTTCAGCATTATAATCAATGCATTATAAACTTGAGTATTTCTACAGCATTGCAGTCAATGCATTGTAAAGTTAGGCATTTCGTACAGCATTAATAGAATCAATATAAGCTGGCCTGGTTGATCCATTATGGATAATTATATACAGGACATACCATTGGCACTCACAACTGATCTTAAGATGTAAAAAGGAAACCTCTTGATTTGTCACTGGAGTGTATGAACATTGATATGGTTTAAATTGTTCATGTAATTTTAACTTCACATATAAAACACTTCACACAAAACTAACATTTGTCAGTCTTAATCTAAACGTAAAAAAGAAAATTACACAAAGTGCACAGTTTCACACGAGATGTACAGCAAATGACACGTGGTTTAGTTAGACACAATTACACGTGGTGCACAGTATGGTATAGTGAGGCAAAATTACACGAGGTGTACAGTATATGGCATGTGGTATAGTTAGGCAAACTTACACGAAGTGTGCAGGGATGGCGAATGTGGTATAGTTTAGGGCTGTCATCGACATGGACGATGTCGACATTTTGTCGATATCCGCTATTATCCTGACATGTCGATATCAACTTTGGGATGTCGATATAATTGACATTAAATCGTCAGTAATGATTTGAGAAGAAAAAATCGGCACTCCACGCATTATTAACATTTGCCAGTCATAATCTATGTGCAAAACACTCCGCACAATACTAACATTTGTAAGTCATAATCTGTGTAAAACACCCCGCACAATAGTAACATTTGTCAGTCTTAAACTATGCGTAAAACACTCCTCACAATAGTAACATTTGTCAGTCTTAATCTACACGTAAAGGGCGTAAAACACTTCGCACAATACTAGCATTTGTTAAAGAGTGTAAAATGATGTATTGATAATCTTCACACAAATTCTTTAAAAAATCAGAATTAAAAATTAAACTAAAAATGAAAGTGAACAATTCCAATGATGTAACTATGTTGATCCTTCTTTTCAACTCCTTTCGCTGTCACCCATAATTTTGCCTAAATTCCTGATATGCTTTATAGGCCCTACAACACAAACTTACCATTTCCATGTATTCAAGGCTGTAAGGAAAAGTTTCATGCTACACTCGTAGCTTTTATTCACACAACATCAAACATAATAATAATTAATATAGTACATACACTAGTCACTACTTCTCAAAATTATTCTAATAATGTTATCCTTCTTGTCAACTCCTTTCGCTGTCACCCATAATTTTGCCTAAATTCCTGATATGCTTTATAGGCCCTAACACAAACAGTACCAGTTCCATGTATGCAAGGCTGTAAGGAAAAGTTTCATGCTACACTTGTAGCTTTTATTCAAACAACATCAAACATAATAATAATTAATATACTAGTAGTGCATACACTTGTCACTTGACCTCTCAAAATTATTCTAATAATTTGCGTATGCATGGATAGAACATGCATGTGAATTAATTCCTGTGTAGGGGAATTCAAATAATGAGCAGACTGCTCATTAGCATTGCATTGATCTTAGAAAGACCACTCTCTTTTCACAAGCAGGCATAGTCATACATGTATATACATATTTTGATACACAAGTGTAATATTTACCAATTAAAACGTAAAAGGTTAAAATTCTGACACATTGTAAAATCTAAGAAAGTGACTATTTACATGTTTCATGTACACAATAACAAATTCAGGTCAGTCACGCTCTGACTGCGTATAAAATGTAACCGCACTAAATCAACGAGCTATAACGTGTATATTATTATTAGTTTAAACAAGAATATAAGCAATAATACACTATAGGGACAGTTCATTATTTATACCGGGGGGTGGGGGGGGGGGGGGGAGGGGGGGCGGGGTAGAATATGGGGTGGGTGGGGGGGGGGGCATAATTTTTGTTTGTATGCTGAAAGGGGGCACAACTTTTTTAGGTGTCTAGTTGTACACTGTCTGAAATTATACACTTTACTCGACAAAAATCACAAGTGTGCACAGTGGCGGCACTGCCCCCCCCCCAAAAAAAAAAAAAATCACTTTGTTGACTATTTTAGCATCAAACAGCTAAATTTTGTGCGCAAGCGTGCATTTTCATACCAATAGTTAGTGTGACCAAATTTGACAATTAAAACTTAAAATGGCACAAAAAATGTGCGCAAATTCTTACCCCAAAAAATTAGGAGGCTGGTGCCGCCACTGAGTGTGTATAATATTATGGTGGGTTTTTTTGTTTTTTTTGGGGGGGGGGTTGTATATTTTTGAGATATTGAGTATTCTCAAAAATTCATAATTGAAGGTGTGGGTGCAATAAAGTGCTAAGTTAAAGTGCTAAGTTTTATTGCACCCACCCCTTCAATTGTGTATGATTATTGTATGTGAAGGCCTATGTGTGTGTAAAAAAAGGGGATCATCTTTTTCTACATTCCAGGGGGGGGGGGGGGGTCATAACTTTTTAGGTATCTAGGGAAGGGGCTCATGTTTTGTTGTTGTTGTTGCTTTCTTCCAGCTACCGCCTCCCCTCCCCCCTCCAGTAGAAATAATGAACGGTCCCTTAAATTAATGGCAAAATATTTTTTAATAATTGAAAAATCAGGCATGGATCTGACTGCGTATAAAATGTAACCGCACCACGATGACACCATATGCCAGAGTGGTGTAGCCAGGAAATCATGAAATTATGACAGACAAAAGTATAAATATGCCTATTTTTCTCGTGCTATGCGTGCATGTGCCCACAAAATAGATTTTCGGTGTTTTAAAGCATGTTTAAAGCCAAAATGCACCTCAATCATGGGTAAATAATAAATATTGAGTAAAATAGTCAATTTGCGCGCATTTTTTAGTCGGTAAAGTATTGTTGCTGAGAACATGCCCATGCTGACAGCATGCCCACACAATATACACAGCAATTTCACTGGGTTAATTTCTCGAGGGTGAAAAACCATAATGATAGCCAAAACGTGTGCAAGCGCAGTGTTTTGGGCAGTAAACCAATGACATTTTCAACATTTTTCACTCTTGAGAAATTTGTTGAAGGGTGAGAATCAAACGTGAAGGGTATTTCACCCTTATTATATAGGGAGAGTGAAAACATACTGCATACATGAACACTGTCTGAAATATACACTTTACTCAACAAAAATCACAAGTGTGCACAGTGGCGGCACTACAGGGGGCATCCCCCCTCCCAAAAAATGCCCCTCCCCCCCCCCACTTGGCCTTCCAAAACAATTTCACATAAGTTAGAAGAAAGAAAAAAAATTAAGCATAAAAATGCAATTAGGTTAAATTAGACCAAATGTTGACAATTGAAGCTTAAAATGGCACAAGCAATGTGCGCAAATTCTTGCCCCAAAAAATTATGAGGCTAGTGCCGCCAATGAGTGTGTATAATAATATGCTTTTTGGGTGGCTTTTTTGTATAGTATTCTCAAAAATTCATAATTGAAAGGGTGGGTGAAATAAAGTGCTAAATTATTGCACCCACCCCTTCAATAGTGTATGATTATTCAGGCCCGTAAGACACTTTTTTCAAAGGGGAGGGGGCGTTTTCCAAACAAAAAAATTGTGAGTCAAATATCCGCGTGTAGCGCGCAATTTTTTTTGAATTTGCACCTATTTTTGTGCACGATCGAGGTACATTTTGGCTCTAAACAAGCTTGCAGCAAAGAATATTGAATTATGGGAAGACAAATGCACGCGTAGTGCGCGAAATTTTTTCATCTGTGTACAAATTTTCCGGGGAAGATTTTCAGAGGGGGGGGGGGGATGATCGCAACCGTCGCCCCCCCCCCCCCCCAATCTGACGGGCCTGATTATTGTATGTGAAGGCCTGTGTGTGTCAGAAGGGGCGGACTGGGACCTGGAAGCGGCCGTGGCAAAATTATTAAAGCGGCCCTTTTTGACCATGTCAGCGTAGCGGGGGGGGGGGGGGGGGGGGGGGGGTGTAGGACAAATTTTAGTCCAAAAAAAGCTTCTTCTTTGTGAGTAACCGGCCCTGAGAGGCCCAAAACAAAGCGGCCCATGTGGCGATCACCACAACGCCACAGTGGCCAGTCCGCCCCTGTACAGTGTGTGTAAACAAAAAGGGGGATCAAAACTTTTTTCTACATTCTAGAGTGGGGGGGGTCATAACTTTTTAGTATCTAGGGAAGGGGAGGTCATGGCTTTTTTGGTTGTTGCTTTCTTCCAGCTAACCCCCCCCCCCCTCCCCCGGTAGGAATAATGAACGGTCCCTTAAATTAATGGCAAAGTATTTTTTAATCATTGAAAAATCGGGCATGGACTGCGTATAAAATGTAACCGCACTAAATCAACGGGCTAACATGTATACAGAGTGTATTATTACTATTAGTTTATTTAAGGAATATACATTTTAGCAATAATACACTTTAAATTAATGGCCAAGTATTTTCTAATAATTGAAAAATCTGGCATGGATCTCCCGGTGTATGTACCGGTGTATATTAGGGACGCACCATTTGATTTTCGGGGAGGGGGGCATGGAAGTTGGAGTCGGGCGGAATTTTTTTTTTGTCACCGAAGTAGGCAACATTTTTTCTTCTTCTTTCTCCGGGCAATTTTTTTCTTTTTTTCTTCCAAAGGCGGATTTTTTTGTTATTTTTAGGTTTTACTGTTTTTCTGTATGATCCACCTATCTGGCAATATCGTCAAATAGGTTTTACATTCAGAATAAAGTACAAGGCAATTGTTTTGCAGTTGATTTTCATTGTAAACATGATATAGCTGCTGTGTGCTTTAATCCGTATGTAAGACCTATTTGAGGATATTGCCGTTTATCTTTGGAAAGGTCCTTTCATGGCTTGCTCTGTGACTTCATGTACCCCAATAAGGCAATCTTCAAATAGGTCTAATACTTGTAAACAGAATGAAGCACAAGGCAGCTATTATTTTACATGTACATTTTATGATTTTGTAAATCAACAAAAAAAACCCAATCTTACAAAAAAAATTAAACTTGCTGTATGTGAGACCTACTATTTTTACACGAATTATAAATCCGTTTCACTGAGCCCATGCATTACATGCATTAGAACGACATCTGTTGTATTTTAATAGCAGTCTTTCAACCAACTTCCAAATTCGGCGGGCATGGCGGCCGGGCAGCACATGTAAACCAATCAGTTTCATTGTATTAAATAACTTTGCTACCTTTAAATTGCTCAATAACGTGATGCTGAGCATTCCATGAAATGCTGAGCATTCCATGAAATGCACTTACCCTAAAATCACGAATCACTTTGATCTAAAAGCAGATTTGAATTGATATTTAACTTTTAAGTGGCTAAACTTGGAAGGATAGTTCGTCACTGTCACTGATAGTTATCGTTATAACGGGTATTGCGTCCGGTATACGGTATAATTGTTGAATGTGTATCTTTTCCAACGTACCATTGATGACTTTTCCGGGGACTTTTCAAACTAGGGCGATTCTCAGGTTTCGCGGTTTATAAGTAGGCCTATTTGGATTTGGTAATTAGGCCAATAGAATGAAAAACTTGTAATTGACTTTTTTGCTTGGCTGATCAATGCGCACAAGAAAAAAGTAGTCTCGTCAAAATCGGAGCATGTCTTAAGATGTTTTAAGATTTTCACCTGTAAAGTTCAATGACCTCTAGTGACCCCGTGTGACATGTCACTTTTAGTGGAAAAGGACCCTATTTGAACATGGATAAGAGGAATCTTTTGACTAATTCTGACAATCATAGGTCATTTCCTCTCGGACAAGTAGCATTTTGAGTGAATGGAGTGAAAATTTACATTTTGACCCCTAGTGACCCCAAATTATTTTTAATTTTAAAAACCGTTCTTTTGTACATGCGTACGGTCAAAAGGAATATGTGGACCAATTTTGACGATCCTAGGTCATTTCACTAAATTGGAAATGCGTTTTAAGTGAAAATCACGTTTTGACCCCTAGTGACCCCTGTGTGACCTATGACCCCTTATGCTTTACAACCTGAGTAGTGGTGCACATAAGGGTTCTTATGACCAAATATGGTCAAAATCGGGTCAATGGTTACGGAGCTATAGGTCCCATGACAGGAGAAAGAAGAAGAAGAAGAAGAATTGACTTTTTTGCTTGGCTGATCAATGCGCACAAAAAAAATCCCGTCAAAATCGGAGCATGTCTTAAGATTTTCACCTGTATAGTTCAATGACCTCTAGTGATCTCGTGTGACATGTCACTTTTAGTGGAGAAGGACCCTATATGAACATGGATATGAGGAATCTTTTGACTAATTCTGACAATCATAGGTCATTTCCTCTTGGACAAGTAGCATTTTGAGTGAATGGAGTGAAAATTTACAATTTGACCCTAGTGACCTTTTTTTGACCTTTGACCTTAACAACATGATTGACTTTTGTTCTTGCCTCATCAATCCCCTCAAAATAAAAGAAACCGGGTCAAAATCGGAGCATGCCTTATATTTTTCCCCTGTAAAGTTCAATGACCCCTAGTGACCCTGTTTGACATGTCACTTTTAGTGGAGAAGGACCCTATATGAACATTGATCCAAGGAATCTTTTGACTAATTTTGAGTATCATCAGTCATTTTCCCTCGGACAGGTAGGGTTTTGAGTGAATAGAGTAACAATTTACATTTTGACCCCTAGTGACCCCAAATATTTTTTGATTTTAAAAACCGAACTATTGTACATGCGTACGACCAAAAGGAATATGTAGACCAATTCTGACGATCATAGGTCATTTCACTAAATTGTAAATGCGTTTTAAGTGAAAATCACGTTTTGACCCCTAGTGACCCCTATGTGACCTTTGACCCCTTATGTTTTTCAACCTGAGTAGTGGTGCACACAAGGGTTCTTATGACCAAATATGGTCAAAATCGGGTCAATGGTTACGGAGCTATAGGTCCCATGACAGAAGAAGAAAGAAAGAAGAAAGAAGAAGAAAGAAACAGGACAAATACAGTATATTAGTCGTTTCTCGACTAATATAAGAAAGAAGAAAGAAGAAAGAAACAGGACAAATACAGTATATTAGTCGTTTCTCGACTAATATAACTAGACATGACCTGTGATCGGAGATCACGAATATTAGTCGGGTGTGTTACATGTTAACCCCTTCGAGTGGCAAATGGAGTAAATAAATACAGTTGAACCCCTAGTGACCTTTTTTTGACCTCTGACCCAAAACTTGTAATTGACTTTTTTGCTTGGCTGATCAATGCGCACAAGAAAAAGGTAGTCCCGTCAAAATCGGAGCATGTTTTAAGATTTTCACTTGTAAAGTTCAATGACCTCTAGTGACCCCGTGTGACATGTCACTTTTAGTGGAGAAGGACCCTATATGAACATTGATGAGAGGAACCTTTTGACTAATTCTGACAATCATAGGTCATTTCCTCTCGGACAAGTAGCATTTTGAGTGAATGGAGTGAAAATTTACATTTTGACCCCTAGTGACCCCAAATATTTTTTGATTTTAAAAACCGAACTATTGTACATGCGTACGGTCAAAAGGAATATGTTGACCAATTCTGACGATCCTAGGTCATTTCACTAAATTGCAAATGCGTTTTTAGTGAAAATCACGTTTTGACCCCTAGTGACCTTTTCTTGACCTCTGACCCAAAACTTGTTATTGACTTTTTTGCTTGGCTGATCAATGCGCACAAGAAAAAAGTAGTCTTGTTAAAATCGGAGCATGTCTTAAGATTTTCACCTGTATAGTTCAATGACCTCTAGTGACCTCGTGTAACATGTCACTTTTAGTGGAGAAGGACCCTATATGGACATGGATAAGAGGAATCTTTTGACCAATTCTGACAATCATAGGTCATTATCTCTTGGACAAGTAGTATTTTGAGTGCGAGGAGTAAAAATGTACATTTTGACCCCTAGTGACCTTTTATTGACCTTTGATCTTAACGGTATGATTGACTTTTGTTCTTGTCTTATCAATGCCCACAAAATAAAAGAAACCCGGTCAAAATCGAAGCATGCCTTATATTTTTCCCCTGTAAAGTTCAATGACCTCTAGTGACCTCGTTTGACATGTCACTTTTAGTGTGGAAGGACCCTATATGAACATTGATCAAAGAAATCTTTTGACCAATTCTGAGTATCATCAGTCATTTTCCCTCGGACAAGTAGGGTTTTGAGTGAATGGAGTAAAATTTACATTTTGACCCCTAGTGACCCCAAATGATTTTTAATTTTAAAAACCGTTCTTTTGTACATGCGTACGGTCAAAAGGAATATGTGGACCAATTTTGACGATCCTAGGTCATTTCACTAAATTGGAAATGCGTTTTTAGTGAAAATCACGTTTTGACCCCTATTGACCTTTTCTTGACCTCTGACCCAAAACTTGTAATTAACTTTTTTGCTTGGCTGATCAATGCGCACAAGACAAAAGTAGTCCTGTCAAAATTGGAGCATGTCTTAGGAATTTCACCTGTATAGTTCAATGACCTCTAGTGACCTCGTGTGACATGTCACTTTTAGTGAAGAAGGACCCTATATGGACATGGATAAGAGGAATCTTTTGACCAATTCTGACAATCATAGGTCATTATCTCTCGGACAAGTAGTATTTTGAGTGCGAGGAGTAAAAATGTACATTTTGACCCCTAGTGACCTTTTCTTGACCTTTGATCTTAACAATATGATTGACTTTTGTTCTTGTCTTATCAATGCCCACTAAATAAAAGAAACCCGGTCAAAATCGGAGCATGCCTTATATTTTCCCGCTGTAAAGTTCAATGACCTCTAGTGACCCCGTTTGACATGTCACTTTTAGTGTGGAAGGACCCTATATGAACATTGATCCAAGGAATCTTTTGACTAATTCTGAGTATCATCAGTGTTTTTCCCTCGGACAAGTAGGGTTTTGAGTGAATGGAGTAAAATTTACATTTTGACCCCTGGTGACCCCAAATGATTTTTAATTTTAAAAACCGTTCTTTTGTACATGCGTACGTTCAAAAGGAATATGTGGACCAATTTTGACGATCCTAGGTCATTTCACTAAATTGCAAATGCGTTTTTAGTAAAAATCACGTTTTGACCCCTAGTGACCCCTGTGTGACCTTTGACCCCTTATGCTTTACAACCTGAGTAGTGGTGCACATAAGGGTTCTTATGACCAAATATGGTCAAAATCGGGTCAATGGTTACGGAGCTATAGGTCCCATGACAGAAAAAGAAAGAAGACGAAGAAGAAACAGGACGAATACAGTATATTAGTCGTTTCTCGACTAATATAACTAGACATGACCTGTGATCGGAGATCACGAATATTAGTCGGGTGTGTTACATGTTAACCCCTTCGAGTGGTAAATGGAGTAAATAAATACAGTTGAACCCCTAGTGACCTTTTCTTGACCTCTGACCCAAAACTTGTAATTGACTTTTTTGCTTGGCTGATCAATGCGCACAAGAAAAAGGTAGTCCCGTCAAAATCGGAGCATGTTTTAAGATTTTCACCTGTAAAGTTCAATGACCTCTAGTGACCCCGTGTGACATGTCACTTTTAGTGGAGAAGGACCCTATATGAACATGGATAAGAGGAGTCTTTTGACTAATTCTGACAATCATAGGTCATTTCCTCTCGGACAAGTAGCATTTTGAGTGAATGGAGTGAAAATTTACATTTTGACCCCTAGTGACCCCAAATATTTTTTGATTTTAAAAACCGAACTATTGTACATGCGTACGGTCAAAAGGAATATGTTGACCAATTCTGACGATCCTAGGTCATTTCACTAAATTGCAAATGCGTTTTTAGTGAAAATCACGTTTTGACCCCTAGTGACCTTTTTTTGACCTCTGACTCAAAACTTGTTATTGACCTTTTTGCTTGGCTGATCAATGCGCACAAGAAAAAAGTAGTCCCGTCAAAATCCGAGCATGTCTTAAGATTTTTCCCTGTATAGTTCAATGACCTCTAGTGACCTCGTGTGACATGTCACTTTTAATGGGGAAGGACCCTATATGGACATGGATAAGAGGAAACTTTTGACCAATTCTGACAATCATAGGTCATTATCTCTTGGACAAGTAGTATTTTGAGTGCGAGGAGTGAAAATGTACATTTTGACCCCTAGTGACCTTTTTTTGACCTTTGATCTTAACGGTATGATTGACTTTTGTTCTTGTCTCATCAATGCTCACAAAATAAAAGAAACCCGGTCAAAATCGGAGCATGCCTTATATTTTCCCCCTGTAAAGTTCAATGACCCCTAGTGACCCTGTTTGACATGTCACTTTTAGTGTGGAAGGACCCTATATGAACATTGATTCAAGGAATCTTTTGACCAATTCTGAGTATCATCAGTCATTTTCCCTCGGACAAGTAGGGTTTTGAATGAATGGAGTAAAATTTACATTTTGACCCCTAGTGACCCCAAATGATTTTTAATTTTAAAAACCGTTCTTTTGTACATGCGTACGGTCAAAAGGAATATGTGGACCAATTTTGACGATCCTAGGTCATTTCACTAAATTGGAAATGCGTTTTAAGTGAAAATCACGTTTTGACCCCTAGTGACCCCTGTGTGACCTTTGACCCCTTATGCTTTTCAACCTGAGTAGTGGTGCACACAAGGGTTCTTATGACCAAATATGGTTAAAATCGGGTCAATGGTTACGGAGCTATAGATCCCATGACAGAAGAAGAAAGATTTCTTGTTTTTGTCAACCAAATACAAAAACATACTAGACATGACCTGTGATCGGAGATCACGAATATTAGTCGGGTGTGTTACATGTTAACCCCTTCGAGTGGTAAATGGAGTAAATAAATACAGTTGAACCCCTAGTGACCTTTTCTTGACCTCTGACCCAAAACTTGTAATTGACTTTTTTGCTTGGCTGATCAATGCGCACAAGAAAAAGGTAGTCCCGTCAAAATCGGAGCATGTTTTAAGATTTTCACTTGTAAAGTTCAATGACCTCTAGTGACCCCGTGTGACATGTCACTTTTAGTGGAGAAGGACCCTATATGAACATGGATAAGAGGAACCTTTTGACTAATTCTGACAATCATAGGTCATTTCCTCTCGGACAAGTAGCATTTTGAGTGAATGGAGTGAAAATTTACATTTTGACCCCTAGTGACCCCAAATATTTTTTGATTTTAAAAACCGAACTATTGTACATGCATACGGTCAAAAGGAATATGTTGACCAATTCTGACGATCCTAGGTCATTTCACTAAATTGCAAATGCGTTTTTAGTGAAAATCACGTTTTGACCCCTAGTGACATTTTCTTGACCTCTGACCCAAAACTTGTAATTAACTTTTTTGCTTGGCTGATCAATGCGCACAAGAAAAAAGTAGTCCCGTTAAAATCGGAGCATGTCTTAAGATTTTCACCTGTATAGTTCAATGACCTCTAGTGACCTCGTGTAACATGTCACTTTTATTGGAGAAGGACCCTATATGGACATGGATAAGAGAAATCTTTTGACTAATTCTGACAATTATAGGTCATAATCTCTTGGACAAGTAGTATTTTGAGTGCGAGGAGTGAAAATGTACATTTTGACCCCTAGTGACCTTTTCTTGACCTTTGATCTTAACGGTATGATTGACTTTTGATCTTGTTTCATCAATGCCCACAAAATAAAAGAAACCCGGTCAAAATCGGAGCATGCGTTATATTTTCCCCTTGTAAAGGTCAATGACCCCTAGTGACCCTGTTTGACATGTCACTTCTAGTGTGGAAGGACCCTATATGAACATTGATCGAAGGAATCTTTTGACCAATTCTGAGTATCATCAGTCATTTTCCCTCGGACAAGTAGGGTTTTGAGTGAATGGAGTAAAATTTACATTTTGACCCCTAGTGACCCCAAATGATTTTTAATTTTAAAAACCGTTCTTTTGTACATGCGTACGATCAAAAGGAACATGTTGACCAATTCTGAAGATCCTAGGTCATTTCACTAAATTGCAAATGCGTTTTAAGTGAAAATCACGTTTTGACCCCTAGTGACCCCTGTGTGACCTTTGACCCCTTATGCTTTTCAACCTGAGTAGTGGTGCACACAAGGGTTCTTATGACCAAATATGGTTAAAATCGGGTCAATGGTTACGGAGCTATAGGTCCCATGACAGAAGAAGAAAGATTTCTTGTTTTTGTCAACCAAATACAAAAACATACTAGACATGACCTGTGATCGGAGATCACGAATATTAGTCGGGTGTGTTACATGTTAACCCCTTCGAGTGGTAAATGGAGTAAATAAATACAGTTGAACCCCTAGTGACCTTTTCTTGACCTCTGACCCAAAACTTGTAATTGACTTTTTTGCTTGGCTGATCAATGCGCACAAGAAAAAGGTAGTCCCGTCAAAATCGGAGCATGTTTTAAGATTTTCACTTGTAAAGTTCAATGACCTCTAGTGACCCCGTGTGACATGTCACTTTTAGTGGAGAAGGACCCTATATGAACATGGATGAGAAAAACCTTTTGACTAATTCTGACAATCATAGGTCATTTCCTCTCGGACAAGTAGCATTTTGAGTGAATGGAGTGAAAATTTACATTTTGACCCCTAGTGACCCCAAATATTTTTTGATTTTAAAAACCTAACTATTGTACATGCGTACGGTCAAAAGGAATATGTTGACCAATTCTGACGATCCTAGGTCATTTCACTAAATTGCAAATGCGTTTTTAGTGAAAATCACGTTTTGACCCCTAGTGACCTTTTCTTGACCTCTGACCCAAAACTTGTAATTGACTTTTTTGCTTGGCTGATCAATGCGCACAAGAAAAAAGTAGTCTTGCTAAAATCGGAGCATGTCTTAAGATTTTCACCTGTATAGTTCAATGACCTCTAGTGACCTCGTGTAACATGTCACTTTTAGTGTAGAAGGACCCTATATGGACATGGATGAGAGGAATCCTTTGACCAATTCTGACAATCATAGGTCATTATCTCTTGGACAAGTAGTATTTTGAGTGCGAGGAGTAAAAATGTACATTTTGACCCCTAGTGACCTTTTATTGACCTTTGATCTTAACGGTATGGTTGACTTTTGTTCTTGTCTTATCAATGCCCACAAACCAAAAGAAACCCGGTCAAAATCAAAGCATGCCTTATATTTTTCCCCTGTAAAGTTCAATGACCTCTAGTGACCTCGTGTGACATGTCACTTTTTGTGCAGAAGGACCCTATATGGACATGGATAAGAGGAATCTTTTGACTAATTCTGACAATCATAGGTCATTATCTCTTGGACAAGTAGTATTTTGAGTGCGAGGAGTAAAAATGTACATTTTGACCCCTAGTGACCTTTTATTGACCTTTGATCTTAACGGTATGATTGACTTTTGTTCTTGTCTTATCAATGCCCACAAAATAAAAGAAACCCGGTCAAAATCAAAGCATGCCTTATATTTTTCCCCTGTAAAGTTCAATGACCTCTAGTGACCTCGTTTGACATGTCACTTTTAGTGTGGAAGGACCCTATATGGACATTGATCAAAGGAATCTTTTGACCAATTCTGAGTTTCATCAGTCATTTTCCCTCGGACAAGTAGGGTTTTGAGTGAATGGAGTAAAATTTACATTTTGACCCCTAGTGACCCCAAATGATTTTTAATTTTAAAAACCGTTCTTTTGTACATGCGTACGGTCAAAAGGAATATGTGGACCAATTTTGACGATCATAGGTCATTTCACTAAATTGCAAATGCGTTTTTAGTAAAAATCACGTTTTGACCCCTAGTGACCCCTGTGTGACCTTTGACCCCTTATGCTTTTCAACCTGAGTAGTGGTGCACATAAGGGTTCTTATGACCAAATATGGTCAAAATCGGCTCAACGGTTACGGAGCTATAGGTCCCATGACAGAAAAAGAAAGAAGACGAAGAAGAAACAGGACGAATACAGTATATTAGTCGTTTCTCGACTAATATAACTAGACATGACCTGTGATCGGAGATCACGAATATTAGTCGGGTGTGATACATGTTAACCCCTTCGAGTGGTAAATGGAGTAAATAAATACAGTTGAACCCCTAGTGACCTTTTCTTGACCTCTGACCCAAAACTTGTAATTGACTTTTTTGCTTGGCTGATCAATGCGCACAAGAAAAAGGTAGTCCCGTCAAAATCGGAGCATGTTTTAAGATTTTCACTTGTAAAGTTCAATGACCTCTAGTGACCCCGTGTGACATGTCACTTTTAGTGGAGAAGGACCCTATATGAACATGGATGAGAGGAACCTTTTGACTAATTCTGACAATCATAGGTCATTTCCTCTCGGACAAGTAGCATTTTGAGTGAATGGAGTGAAAATTTACATTTTGACCCCTAGTGACCCCAAATATTTTTTGATTTTAAAAACCGAACTATTGTACATGCGTACGGTCAAAAGGAATATGTTGACCAATTCTGACGATCCTAGGTCATTTCCCTAAATTGCAAATGCGTTTTTAGTGAAAATCACGTTTTGACCCCTAGTGACCTTTTTTTGACCTCTGACCCAAAACTTGTAATTGACTTTTTTGCTTGGCTCATCAATGCGCACAAGAAAAAAGTAGTCTTGTTAAAATCGGAGCATGTCTTAAGATTTGCACCTGTATAGTTCAATGACCTCTAGTGACCTCGTGTAACATGTCACTTTTAGTGTAGAAGGACCCTATATGGACATGGATAAGAGAAATCTTTTGACTAATTCTGACAATTATAGGTCATAATCTCTTGGACAAGTAGTATTTTGAGTGCGAGGAGTGAAAATGTACATTTTGACCCCTAGTGACCTTTTCTTGACCTTTGATCTTAACGGTATGATTGACTTTTGTTCTTGTCTCATGAATGCCCACAAAATAAAAGAAACCCGGTTAAAATCGGAGCATGCGTTATATTTTCCCCCTGTAAAGTTCAATGACCCCTAGTGACCCTGTTTGACATGTCACTTTTAGTGTGGAAGGACCCTATATGAACATTGATCAAAGGAATCTTTTGACCAATTCTGAGTATCATCAGTCATTTTCCCTCGGACAAGTAGGGTTTTGAGTGAATGGAGTAAAATTTACATTTTGACCCCTAGTGACCCCAAATGATTTTTAATTTTAAAAACCGTTCTTTTTGTACATGCGTACGGTCAAAAGGAACATGTTGACCAATTCTGAAGATCCTAGGTCATTTCACTAAATTGCAACTGCGTTTTAAGTGAAAATCACGTTTTGACCCCTAGTGACCCCTGTGTAACCTTTGACCCCTTATGCTTTTTAACCTGAGTAGTGGTGCACACAAGGGTTCTTATGATCAAATATGGTTAAAATCGGGTCAATGGTTACGGAGCTATAGGTCCCATGACAGAAGAAGAAAGATTTCTTGTTTTTGTCAACCAAATACAAAAACATACTAGACATGACCTGTGATCGGAGATCACGAATATTAGTCGGGTGTGTTACATGTTAACCCCTACGAGTGGTAAATGGAGTAAATAAATACAGTTGAACCCCTAGTGACCTTTTCTTGAATTCTGACCCAAAACTTGTAATTGACTTTTTTGCTTGGCTGATCAATTCGCACAAGAAAAAGGTAGTCCCGTCAAAATCGGAGCATGTTTTAAGATTTTCACCAGTAAAGTTCAATGACCTCTAGTGACCCCGTGTGACATGTCACTTTTAGTGGAGAAGGACCCTATATGAACATGGATGAGAGGAACCTTTTGACTAATTCTGACAATCATAGGTCATTTCCTCTCGGACAAGTAGCATTTTGAGTGAATGGAGTGAAAATTTACATTTTGACCCCTAGTGACCCCAAATATTTTTTGATTTTAAAAACCCAACTATTGTACATGCGTACGGTTAAAAGGAATATGTTGACCAATTCTGACGATCCTAGGTCATTTCACTAAATTGCAAATGCGTTTTTAGTGAAAATCACGTTTTGACCCCTAGTGACCTTTTTTTGACCTCTGACCCAAAACTTGTAATTGACTTTTTTGCTTGGCTGATCAATGCGCACAAGAAAAAAGTAATTTTGTTAAAATCGGAGCATGTCTTAAGATTTTCACTTGTATAGTTCAATGACCTCTAGTGACCTCGTGTGACATGTCACTTTTTGTGGAGAAGGACCCTATATGGACATGGATAAGAGGAATCTTTTGACCAATTCTGACAATCATAGGTCATTATCTCTTGGACAAGTAGTATTTTGAGTGCGAGGAGTGAAAATGTACATTTTGACCCCTAGTGACCTTTTCTTGACCTTTGATCTTAACGGTATTATTGACTTTTGTTCTTGTCTTATCAATGCCCACAAAATAAAAGAAACCCGGTCAAAATCGAAGCATGCCTTATATTTTTCCCCTGTAAAGTTCAATGACCTCTAGTGACCTCGTTTGACATGTCACTTTTAGTGTGGAAGGACCCTATATGAACATTGATCAAAGAAATCTTTTGACCAATTCTGAGTATCATCAGTCATTTTCCCTCGGACAAGTAGGGTTTTGAGTGAATGGAGTAAAATTTACATTTTGACCCCTAGTGACCCCAAATTATTTTTAATTTTAAAAACCGTTCTTTTGTACATGCGTACGGTCAAAAGGAATATGTGGACCAATTTTGACGATCCTAGGTCATTTCACTAAATTGTAAATGCGTTTTAAGTGAAAATCACGTTTTGACCCCTAGTGACCCCTATGTGACCTTTGACCCCTTATGTTTTTCAACCTGAGTAGTGGTGCACACAAGGGTTCTTATGACCAAATATGGTCAAAATCGGGTCAATGGTTACGGAGCTATAGGTCCCATGACAGAAGAAGAAAGAACTAGACATAAGCTGCGATCGGAGATCGCGGATATTAGTCTAGGTTTATAAGTGTTGCGGTCTTTGGATTTGGTAGTTAGAGAGCGGGGATGTGCGTATTTGTTGGAACCAATCAGCGTTCAGTTTTGATTTTAAAAACCGCACTATTGTATATGGGTACGGTCAACAGGAATATGTTGGCCAATTCTGACGATCCTAGGTAATTTCACTAAATTGCAACGGCGTTTTAAGTGAAAATCACTTTTTGACCCCTAGTGACCTTTTCTTGACCTTTGAAGAAAAAGGTAGTCCCGTCAAAATCGGAGCATGTTTTAAGATTTTCACCTGTAAAGTTCAATGACCTCTAGTGACCCCGTGTGACATGTCACTTTGAGGTTGATCGATCGTTAATACGTTTACGTTCATGTTAATATGAACGTTAAGTGGGGGACGTTTTAATCCGTGAACCCCAATGCACGGAACCTTGACAAAGTCAAGGCTTAACTTATGCATGGATTTTTCACAGAGATTCGCCCGTCTAATTGCGGGCAAATCCCCCTTTGAATTTTTGGTGAGAGAAATCGTCGGATTGCACTTAATATGAAAAGAAATATTTATACATGTTTTTATTTTGAAAAATTGTTGCAATTTAGATGTTATTCTGCTATAACAATTATGTTACTAAACCTTTTATGAATTGAAATACATGATAATTATGATCATACGCTTAATATAAATTGCTGAAAAGGATATCCATCTCTTCTCGGCCAATAATTCATGTACGAACAGGAGCAGTCAACATCATTTAGATTTATTATATACTGTGAATTTTCTACTCTTTACATCACTTAAATGCTGCATTTAGATAAACATTTGTTTCTCAGCCATTAACACAGTACCCCTGGTGACATATAATTGAATACATGGATTTGTGCAGTTCACGAAAAATTGTTTATATAGGTCTTGCCTTTATTTGGAAGATGGGGAATAGAACAACTATAATCACGATTCACGATGATCATTCATACTTTACTGCAATGAATACCGGGTCATGGTAGCTGTAATACGTTGTTAATACTGACGCATCATACTGAGCAGGGCAAGGCTTTATGTAAATGTGGTCAAGAAGTGTCCCTTTAGTAGTTGTTGGTTCAGATATTACTTGATGATATTGCCTGAATGGAGGTAATATAGCATCCTTTAGTAAATTGTGATTGAAATCGCCCGCAAATACTGCATACTCAATATCTAAAACCTCGGTTTGTGCGGTGATGCTGTACATTTCTGAACAAAATGCAGAAGTGGTGGTCGCTACGGGCTTGTATATGGCAGCTACCAATATGTCCGATGCTCCGTATGTTCTAATCGCAAGTGCATTGCAGTCTGTGCTCCGTGCAAGTGGAACCACCGTGTAGTTAACACTATTCTGAACATATATAGCTACGCCTTTACCTCTACCATAGTTAACCGTTTCAAGACAATATCCGTCTATTGATAAAGTGTCCTTGTCATCGCTATCTGTTAACCATGTCTCAGATAAACATATCACATGTGCTTTGCGGATTTCTGAATTCTTTCTCAGATCTTCAATATGGGCACGTAGGCTCTGTATGTTATGATGAGCGATAATGAAGTGTTTGTTGTGATCAACACTGACCAATGGATTGGCTCTGGAAAGGTTGCAGTAGGGCATCTTGGCAACTTCTGAGTCAATGTTCTGGTTACAAAAGATGCTTTGTGATTTATAGTCCGTTAAGTACATTCCATCTAGAGTTGTGACTCGACTTAACGCTACGTAAGCCATTGAAGTCCTTAGACCTTTCATGGAAATTACAGCTTGCTCAGTCGTCTGTCCCTGGACTTTGTGAATGGTTACACCCCATGCAAGTTTAAGAGGAACTTGT
Organism: Ophiura sarsii; assembly: GCA_035610835.1. Lineage (NCBI taxonomy): Eukaryota > Metazoa > Echinodermata > Ophiuroidea > Amphilepidida > Ophiuridae > Ophiura > Ophiura sarsii. The sequence continues at coordinate 46,260,501 of CM069451.1, read as the reverse complement.
TCTCTCGTAGTACTATATGTCCGTCCTTTCATTTGAAATGTGTCTTTGCGAGGGACTATTGCGACACAGTCTGAATATTCTGGTGGCATACTTTGTGATTTTCGTGCATTCGCCCCAACTCGGTCATTGTCAAATTTTACGAACACAGCCTTTGGCATACGTGGTGAATTGCCGAATTCGATTCCCTTGATAATACCTGACACACCGTTGCATAGACCATCGGACACATCTACATTAGCTATAAGCATTGCTCGAGCATTCACTGCCAATTTAACTTCTGGCGCAAGATTCGTGTCATCTTTCTTGGATGTTTTGTGAGGAGTGTCATTAACTTTCAAAACTCGACCTCCCCTTTGGTCAACGTCAACAGCTATTACGGTATGTGTCTCTGTGTCCAAAGATTGAAGTTTTGCGTTATTGTAGGAATCAACGTCTGCGTTGAGGTAGAACAGGTGCAACGCATCTGGAGGGGCTGACAGTGTATTTGTATCTACTATCCGTGATTTCAGCAATTCCTCGTCTCCTTTATCAAGTGGTTTATCTTTGGTTCTAACACGGAGTCGGTTAAGCATTTGAGCAAACACAGCGTCATCTCTTTGGCGCATGATTTCTGTTAATTCAACTACTTGAAAGCGGGGATTCCATATGTCTTTCAATGCCTGTGGATGTGGAAAACACAGTGGTGTAGGTGGAGATACCGGTGGTAATTGATGGAAATCGCCAACTGCCAAGACGGAAATGTTACCAAACCATGCTGTACTACTGTGAGTGCCTTTGATTTGTTGCAGTCGTCCGTGTATGTATGCAAGTTGTGTCGTGCTTACCATTGAAATCTCATCTATGATAACAAGTTGTAGATGCTGGAACTTTGCACGCAATGTATTGACGGATTCTTCAGCAAGAGGTCTATAGTCTTTTGGTGACTTTGGGTTGATTTTAAAGGCTGAGTTTATTGTTTGGCCTGATATGTTGAATGCAGCTGTTCCTGTTTGAGCAACCAATAGCACTGTTACATCATCAGCAGAATCGGTAATTGGCGCAAATGCTTTTTGAGCTTGATATTGAATACATCGGATAACATGAGACTTGCCAGTGCCCGCACCTCCAGTTAGAAATATGTTAAACGGTTCAACCGTACTGTCTCGTGATTTATCATTGCACCATTTACTGATATGGTTGAATAGTTGACGTTGCTCGTTATTCAGCTGTCTCATCATGGAATGTGCTTGTTCCTCTGTAAATTCTGGGTTACGAGACTCAATTTGACATCTCGGTAAATCTGTAGCTCTGTTTCGTGGCTGAAGGTCTGGTAAATGAATTTCATCAAAATCATCATCGGACTCACATATCTCATTTCTCATCAGTCTATCATTAGAACGTTGTTGTTCAGATTGTGGTGCAATAGCTGCCCACGCATCTTCAATGTCTGCATTTTGTTGTAGTGCTTCCCATGCATCATCGATTTCATCTGTGGCAGGTTCAAAGTCCTTCATATTTTGTGCGACAATATCTTTCACTGCTACTCTTTCTCTGTTGACTGTTGTGAATCCAGTAAGGTGGTAACTTTGATATGTAACAAACTGTTCGGGCTTGATGTTCTCATTGCGATGAGGTAAATATAAGCGAAGCATGTTCATATGATATCTTTCACTATCTTTCTTAACTGAAACGCGTGGATAACGAATAACTGCTGGTTTCCTTTCACGTTCTTTCATTTTCCCTAGATTGTGTTGCAGATTTATTGGAGGATTGCTCCGGCGCTTCTGGCTTGTACTAGCATTGATTGGCACGTCATCATCATCTATTTCACTATCAGATTCCTGATCTGAATGATTATTACCCGTTGATCTTGTCAATTGGTAATGTCTTGAGAAAAATGTTGCCATGCACATGTCGTTGTACTTCTGTGTTCTTGGTCTGGCTATGTATTTGTCGATTTGAGTTGGCATCCATACTTGATCACTCTTTCCTGCATTTGCTTGTAGAGTCTTAAGAGGGAGGGATATCTTTTGCCCATTCAAGTCTGTTTGCAAGAAGATGACATTGCGCGTACATTTTTTCAATGGCATACTACATGTATGGTAAATGGCACCCATAACACTGATTTCTCTGTTTTGAAGGTACGTACTTCCTAGCTTTCTCAATTGAGATATGGCATCGTCATTTCCTTCTGCTGCTTCTTTTTGTGCATTTGTAAGAAGGTCACCCATTTCTCTCTCGGCTTTGGTAATGTATGATACCATGTACATGATGCAGGCGTATGGATCTAGCACATACTGAATATCCATGTTTCCATTCCAGCAACGTATTAGATCGGCGTTATAGTTGTTGACCCATTGATCATTGACACCACGTTTCAGATACATTGTCTTCCTCTTAGATAGTATTTCGAGGGATTCTTCAAATTCTGATTGGGTTACATTTGCTTCTCTGAGAACCTGATCAACTTCTTCAAAGTTATTATCTTGATTTAAGATTAGTTCCCACACAGACTCCAATATTTGTCTTGCTTTTGCTTCTTTTTCTTTGAGAGCAGCTTGATCATCATCGTCATTTTCTCTTTGTTCATTTATTACCCCATTTGGTCTGCATATGAATGTTCGGTTACATGGCGGTTTCGGGAAAAGATATCGACACACGATTTTAGCTCTCAGCCTGTTCTTTCTGCATGACTTTGTGTGATTCTTGCTGTGCATCTGAACACTTGTCACTATCTCGTACAATTCGGTATCAGTTTCGGGTGGCATTGCACATTGTATATTTGTATCCACAAATTTCACGATCTCATCATCGGGATCTACATCCAATTTTGGTGCATCCTTTACCCATACAACCATATGAATATGAGGCCAACCTCTCTGCTGGAATTCGGTTCTGTAGTAATAATCTTCTACCTTTCCAATTGGTTCTGCTTTAGACATAATGACATCGTTGATGAAAGATTGCACCCTATTTTCAAACATTCTTGCTGCTGTAACTGGATTTGACATGATAATTCTACAGTGCTGGTCCCACGTCATATTTTTGTGTTGTTCAGCTGTCATGGGGGTTTTGCCTTGTTGAATGAGAATAGCGTTGTCTATTTCAATCCATCTACGATCGGCAGCACTAAATGTCACAAAAAAAGTAGGAATTCCTAGTTGTCGAACCATCGCAAACAAATCTCGTTTTGACTTTTCCCAGTAGGCAGGTGTACCCCTAGTAGCAGCTAGAAATCTATACCCTTCATCTCTCTTCATGATCTGCAGGACCTCATCCCGATTTCGTAACATTGATGCGGTGATTTGTCTGCCACTTGCAAGCTGCGAAGAACCTATTCTTGTAGCAATAGATATATTTGAACTGATCTGATGAACTTCTGTTGCATATAGAGCAAAAAATATATATTCAGGATTCCTTGCAAACCTATTATCAGCTGAGAATAATCTCGAGTTGAAGAATCGTGATGGCGATACTTTCGGGTTTCTTTCTTCAATACATGTGTTGGCACCATCAGGAAATTCCACAGGAAAACACTTTGCTTCCATGTTTAATACCTTTTCAGGCGTGTTACCTTCACCTGGAGCAAGAGCTAGTATTGTAGTGTCGTGTTTGTCCGCTACGTACTGAGCAAAGTCAACTGGATGTAAAAATGAGTAGAGAGGAGCCGATGTATTCGTAATGTCATCATTTTGATCTTGCTCTCCATCATTGTTTTCAAACTCATTCTCTTGAGATTGTGATGATTCTGGTACGATTTCCGATTCAGTGTTGTTTTCAATATTATCATTACCTGATACATCTTCCGATTGATCACCTTGAATCAATTGATCATCCAGCATGCCATTGAATTCTTCAAAATCTATATCAATATCTTCATACTCTGGGTTATTTTCCTTCAACCACAAGAGAGCTTGTCGTAATTTGTCCGGGTTTACATCCTGACACATGTGATGTCCTTTGTATTGTAGTTTTCTTTTCAACTTTACTCTTATCAGGCTTTCATCCGATGGGAGTCTTGGTAGTGAATGAGCCGTGTTATTTATGTCAGCTTTAACACATACCACCTGTCCGTGTATTCCTTTTTGGCATCCTTTAATGAGTGAAATCATCTTCATGAATGGAATAGCAGGAGATATGAGATGTCTTTCTAACATATTCAATTCGGACAGTTGAGGGGGTTGCTCGTGTAGGTTCAGTTTGTTTACACAAGCTAATGTTGGTACAGTCTGTTTTGTTTTTATTGTTCGATGGCATGTTATACAAATCCATGCTTCACGCTCAGTATTACTATTGCTGGTCGGTAGTCTTTCGAACAGTGTACCAGATGGCAGGGCTTTCCGTAACGCACGTTGATTGTACTTGTCTGTGTTTAATGCTATAACCTGTCGTTTGAAGTTAATACGCCGGCATATCTCGCACTTGTATATCAATTGTTGAGCGTGGCAAGACTTCTGGAATTTTGCAATAACAGTTGCCATATTGGAATTGTTATTTAATCTATTGATTTTTGTCTGTTGGATTTTCTTTCTTTTGATGACAGGATCGGCATAGTGTTTTTTTGCTTTCTGGCGTATGAGCGGCCCATTAACAGGATCGGCATAGTGTGTTTTTGCTTTCTGTCGTATGAGCGGCCCATTAACAGGATCGGCATAGTGTTTTTTTGCTTTCTGGCGTATGAGCGGCCCATTAACAGGATCGGCATAGTGTTGGGTTTTTTTCAGGCGTATGAGCGGCCCTTTAACAGGATCGGTATGGTTTCGTTTTGATTGATGAAGTTTCCTTTTTTTCGCCTGAGGATATGCAAGTTTAGCAATCGCTCGCTTATTAGCTAGTCTTTTATCTTTTTGTATTTGCGATTGATCAGGATTGCTAATGTCGGCTCTATTCACATTTCTCGTAGCTGTTTGATCTATGGGCATCAATCCATTCGATGATGAACAACTAGGTTGATCAAAAGGTACTGGTATTGTCTGATCTGAGACATTGCAATTTTCTTCATCAGATTGTACTGTGATTGGTTGTATCGTTACCAGTGTCAATGCTTGAAGGTTTAAAGAATCACACAAGCAGCGGATATACGTATACAAGTTATGTATATCTGGAAAGTACAATGCTATTGCAGAGCCTTCTGAAGTCATTAAGCCATTGTCATTTCTGGAATGCGAGTCAAAAAACATGTATTGGTCCGACTGATCCTTGTACATAGCCATCATGTATGAAGTGCCCAAAATTAGAATATTCCTAGTATGATCAAGAAATGCTTGTTGCAATATAACATCCAATGGTTCAAAAGCACTACCAGGGGTTGAAGCAATTCTTCCGGTAACAGCAGTCTCATATTGAACATTATACAGGCCCGTAGGAAGGGGGGGGGCGATGGTGGCGATCGCCCCCCCTTTGAAAATCTTCCCCGGAAAATTTGTACACAGATGAAAAAATTTCGCGCGCTACGCGCGCATTTGTCTTCCCAAAATGCAATATTCTTTGCTACAATCTTGTTTAGAGCCAAAATGTACCTCGATCGTGCAAAAAATAGGTGCAAATTCGAAAATTTTCGCGCGCTACGCGCGCATATTTGACTCAAAAAAATCTTCCGGGATTTTTTTTTGAAAACGCCCCCCCTTTCAAAAAAGTGTCTTACGGCCCTGTTATACATACGGTTATCTAAGGCAAATGTGGTGGGAAGTTGTTCAATTTCCAGATATTTATCAACGGTGTTGAGTTCACCTTGAGCTTCCAATTCTGAAGCAATGATGTTGTACAGTTCATCTCCATTACGCAATACTTCATCGACATCCTTTTGCAACAATGTATCAAATTTCTCGTCGATTTCACATAACATTACAAGTGAATTACATGGACATTGGCGACCACTTGACTCCTCTGAAAATTGGTTATCACCTTGGTTAAAATGTCCCCGAACCTTCCTTGAAAACACGACTTCATCAATACTTGCTACATTTGGGATACATTGGATTACTTGAGCCTCGTGATTTATTTTGGAAATGTTTGAGTTTGGAAACAGGGGAATCTTTTCTGAAGTAGATGTTAGTTCGACTCGTGCCTTTACTTTACTACGCGGCATTGAGGTGATCTGATCGGCATTTTTGCTGCTTTTGCGTGCAATGGATGCCAGTTTTGCGGCTTTTGATCTAGCGTTGCGGCGTGGCATTGTCTTTCTTATGTTGGTTCTTTCAAGTATTTCTTATTGTGTTTCTTATTGTGTTTGTCTTAAAGCTATCACTTTTCAGTTAAGACTTAAGACCCTTTTGTTAAGGTGCTGTTAAGGAATATTATAAGGACTAGAATGTATCTTGTATAGACTGTTTCTTTTATAGAATGTTTCTCTTATAGACTGTTTCTAATTAAGTATTTCAGAATGTCTTCAAATTCCTGGGTTACAGGAGGTATTCCGAACTCTTGGGTTACATAAAGGATTCCTTTCTGTAATGATTTTTTTCCAACTTATTTTTCCGATTCTTAATGTCTTAAAAAGGACTCACACGACAATAATATTGTTCAAGGTATTTAATGTCTCAAAGTGCAAATGTATCCAAGTTATAGCTTGTAAGAGTACTAGACTGTTTTTCCTCTTATAGATTGTTTTTCCACTCATATACTGTGTTTTCTCTTACTAAGGCGTTATTAAGGACTATTTTAAAGGACTAAAATGTTTCTTTTATAGATTGTTTTTCTTGTAGACTGTTTCTGTTATAGAGTATTCACGTTATATACTATTTCTCTTATAATGTTTCTAAGTTAGTTCTCCAGTAAGTATTCTGAGCTTGTTTTCCAGTAAGTATTCCGCCGAGCTTGTTTTCCAGTAAGTATTCCGCCGAGTTTGTTTTATTCCGCCGTTATTTCAAGGAGGTATTCAAAGAAAGGTTCCAAAGTAAAGGTATTCCAAGAAGGTATTCCAAGAAAGGAATGGAAGAGAAGGTATTCCAAGAAAGGAATGGAAGAGAAGGTATTCCAAGAAAGGAATGGAAGAGAAGGTATTCCAAGAATGGAATGGAAGATAGTTAGAGAAGAGACAGACAAACAAACATCGAGTACAATGTACATAAAGGGGTGGGAAAACAGAGGTTATGAATAAAAGAAAAAAGAAAAAAATGGTTAGTTCGTTATTCAATTTGACAATTTTATTTATAAATACGTGTTGGTGATGAGATATACTTAACCTGGCATATTTACAAGTGGATGTAGGTACCAATACTTTCCTTACTTTGTTTATTTCAATTATGACCCGAGAGGTGGACGTCGGCGTGTTTGAGTTAGGGTGAATGTTAAGGTTTGCATTTGAATTGGGATATCATGCACAACATTACATTGCACATATAAAATGCACTGGATCATAGTCATCCTTTGTAAGAGAGAGAGACAAGTGTCTCTTGAATCAATAACAAAAATCTTTCTTCATTATCCTTCAAGACAAAGGTCAAGTCAATCCCATAAATGTACAAGAAGTAAAAACATCGAAAGAGTCAGGGTTAAGTCATTAGTAGTAGGCCTATAGGTACAAATTTGACAGTCCAGCTTAACTTAGAATCAGAATTTAGTCAAGTCTGGAATATCTCGGAAAACTACCAATAATTAACACTACAGATTTTCAAAACGTGGGTCAAGTCACATCAAGCCAACTCTTTCTCACTTTTGTTCAAGATAAAGTCGGGTCAATTCAAACAATAGAGGAAGTTATGTCACCGAATAGCTCTCAAGTTCATACTAAACATAAAACTGTTCCGTAATCGTTCATGCACATAAAGTTATTCTTCTAGGATCGAATCGAAACACATTGGATCTCTCATTTATTACAAACTACAGATAAAAGTTAATCAAAATAACGAAGTAGATAACACTTTTAAACACTGGGCCATTATTGGATCTTTTGAGATTTCACCAGATTTCGAAACAAGAACCCAAAACATCCCAATATCTACTTTTACAGTGTGTCTTAATTAGAGAATCCGTCAGTAACCACGTGAAACCCCGCATGAAACTGAGGTGAACCCGAGTAACAATGCACAGGCGGGTTGACGTTGTTAAACTTCCTAAGTTAAGTAATACCTTCAAAGATGGCTTAATACAAATCTTCCTGCACACTATATAATGGATAAATGCTGAAAGGTGAGGTGACAGCTTGTAATTGTCTGTGTATTGTCACTGATGCCTAATTAGCAGCTTGCGATTTTACTTGGCTTAGGACAACTATGGATGAAAAGTAAGATAGATACAAACAAAACCGAAAGATTAATTGAGATAACAAATGCATTTATATTACTCGTCAATTCAAGTTGCACACAATATAGATCTAATTCATCTGTAGGGGAGATGCGGGAGAGTTGAGCCACCGGGAGAGTTGAACCACCCCCTATAACTCGAAAAGTAGTAACTTACTAAAATGTATATTGGCATATATTGTTATATAGCATCAATACGACATTCTTAGTGTTAAACTCTACTGTCATGTGTGCTCAGTATCAAAGATACCTAAACAAAATCATTTTTTTCACTTTTGAGTGAAAAATGGAAAAATAAATGTTTTGTCTTTTTTCCCATAGCAAGATTTAGAATATAATAGCGGTAATTTGTTTATTGAAGGGGGTATATATGACCATTATTTTAGAGAACTATTGTATACTACCAAAAGTTCTACACCAGACAGGATTGGGTTATTTACAAAATGGTCACCATGAGGAGAGTTGAGCCATTGGTCATGGGGAGAGTTGAGCATAGGGAAAACATGTAGTAACATTTTGATTTTTGGACTAAAGGTGAAAAATGTATAATAAACGAGAGAAAATGTTATTTTGTGCCATGATAATAACAATTGAGCACCATATTTACTTTAAGGATTAATAAATCAAAAGTTGAAAAAATATGATTTTGGTTTTTTCACAAGCCATTGACTTATCATGCTGGCTCAACTCTCCTGTAATGGTGGCTCAACTCTCCCATACTGTAGGGAGAGTTGAGCCGCTTTACCAATTTTTTTCAAACCTTTTGTATAAATAAACCTTAACTGCTATCCCAACTGTTATTGTTTCACAACGAAAACAACACTCTAAAGTTTATCTTACACTAATTTTTTACATTTTACAGGTTTGTACTTTTCTTCCGCATATGGTGACACAAAATATAAAAAATGGCTCAACTCTCCCGCATCTCCCCTACAATGTAATTGTATTATTGTTTTACAGAGTGTATAGGCCCTATATATAGCATGCACAGACTTACCATTTCCATGTATGCACGGCTGTCCTGTAAGGGTAAAGTTTTATGCTACACGTACACTCGTAGCTTTTATTCAAACAACATCAAACTTAATAATAATTAATATAGTTCATACACTAGTCACTACCTCTCAAGATTATTCTAATATTTGGCGTAGCATGGATAGAAACATTGGATCTCTCACAATATTAGAAACAACAGTTTAAAAATAATCACACATTACAAATAGTTTGGTCGCATCTTCCATAGAGAACAGCACTGCACGCAGAGCGATACACACAGAACTCGTCCACTGCAAGTCTATGGACTATCATACATTACTTCCGCATACCTGGCGCTGTTTAGTTTTGATGTGAGATGCTCACCCACCATTGTGAACAGAATTTAATAAGATCAATTTTTGATATAGCATTCGAAAGTCAAGGTTAAAATTACAACCCCGTACCTCATTCCTCCACCCGCTCTAAAATATAATCAGTCAACGTGTGCCTGAATGCTGTGTACAGGGCTACCATTCATTACTTCCACATTCCTTGAGCTGTTTAGTTTTGATGATGAGATGCTCACCATGTGTGCAGAATTTAATAAGATTAATTTTGATAGGTCTTTTGAAAGTCAAGGTTAAAATACCCCCCCCCCCCCCCCCCGTACCTCCACCCCGCTATAAAATATAAGGTCGCATTTTTTCTATACTGGGTACCATAAAAAGGTGGTGCTGTAACATTTCAACTACAAGTTACGTCTTTGAAGGTACATATTTGTCTTATTTTTTATCACACAGACTTAAATTTGGTCTTATTTTAAAGAGAAATTATACAGCTTTTATTTTCTATAAAAGAAAATTATTTCAAATGATTCTGTTAATTGTCACAGTTCAATAAGTATAATTAGTCAGGGGTGGTGGGGGGTGCGGAGGAGGGGGGTGCGGAGGTGGAGGGTGCGGAGGAGTAAGAGGTAAAAATACCACATTTCTCAGGGAAGGGGTGACTGGATCATAATTTTGACAGTGGGAATGGCTACCTTGACCCTAAATCTACATGGCAAGATATAAAAAAATTCTATTAAGTCTGTAAGATGGTCAAAATTTATCAAAAATGTGTAATTCATGACCTCCGTTGACCCCAACCTCAAAAAATCCATTTTTTAGCCATAACTGTGTCAGATACCATCCGATCATCCTGAAAATGGTGTCAAAATGCTCAGGAGATCACATTCTATCAAATATTGGGCAGTACTGAGGAGCCTGACATAATTGTTTTCATAAGATAAGTATTTTGCCAAACAAAATCAACTAAATTTTGGACACCCTGTATATAGACTTTTGGATTCGTAATCAAATTTAATTCGCATATGCCTGGATGGGTATTCGGATGAACTGTCTAGGGAATGTATCAATGTTTTTTTAATCAATCCATATATGCAACAGAAGTAATTAATCAAAAAAACCTTTTTATTAATATTTTGCTTGTTCTACCCTGTATAATTTTAAGCCACCCTGTATAATCAACATTATTTTGTGCTATTTGTGCTTAGTATAAGCTTTCAGAATATATATACTTTAACTGACTTAAAATGTACAGTTTTCAAGTTATAGTGCCTAAACTGAAGAAGGATGACTAATCATGGAAAAAAGGGCATGTTACACAAATTGTACCCAGTATAAAAAATGCGACCATAATTAGTCAACGGACGACCAACCGGTTAAACAAACAAACAAACTAACAAACAGACTTGGATCAGCACCCAATTATTAAAAATAGTTTGAAAAAGATTAAAAGTCTCACAGCAATTTAAGAAAAGCAAAAAAGCACGGACGGTTCAGTGGTAGAATTCTCGCCTGCCACGCGGGAGGTCCGGGTTCGATTCCCGGTCTGTGCATACTTTTTTGGATATTCTAAAAGAGGTGGCTCTGCATGCTGTGTGCAAGGATGGTGTGTGTGATTAAATATTGGTGTCCTTGGTTATGGTATAGTGGTCAATACAAAATACAAATATGTCTCAGCCTGTAGAGATTATTTGTAATGAATAACAAATTAAATAAAGCTTTTAAACACTGGGCCATATCCGTTGTTGAGACTCCGCCTGTGCGCCAAAAAAAAAGGAGCCTAAAACACCCAATATGTACTTTTAAGAGAATCCGTCAGTAACCAGGTGAAACCGAGGTGAACAGTGGCGGCTCAATTCCCCCCCCCCCCCCCCCCAGTCACAAGCCTTGCCCTTCCAACTGCCCCCCCCCCCCCCCCCCCCCCCCGTTTCAAATGAAAAAGAAAAGAAAAATAGGCTAAAAATAGCTTTTAGACTTAGTTTTAGATCAAAGATTTTACGCGCTACGCGCGAATTGTCACCCAATTTTTTTCTTGCCCCACGTATGCCCCCCAGAATGTAAATGCTGGTGCCGCCACTAAAAGATGAACCTGAATAACAATGCACAGACGGGTCTACTTCATTAAACAACCCAAGTTTAGAAATACCTTCAAAGATGGCTTAATCAAAAATTCCTGCACACTATCTATATCGAAAAAAAAAACCAATTGTGGCTCATTATTGGCTATTTGAACTATTTTGGCCTGTATCGTACAAAAAAAACTTGTTTTCCCATCCCATTAGAAGGCGATCACCATTTGAGGGGTCAAATGGGTTGTGGTTTCACCGGTTTATAACAGCTATATTATACTTAGATCAAAATGTGATATAATATCGAAAACAAAAACAAATTGGGGCTCATTATTGGCTATTTTGACTATTTTGGCCTGAATTGTACGAAAAACCTCGTAAAAGTATGACAAATTACCTCAGGGGTTAATCAAATAAATAGATGTGACCATGCGGGCTGGGCTGGTGATAAACTCATGTACAAAAAAAGTGTGCATGCAGTCAAAAGCAGCCAGCCTTTTACGTATTCAAAGCAAACAAAAACAAGTTTACAAATCAAATAACATGTGTGATGCCACAAGTTAAACAATTTATTTTGAATAGCCTATACATTGTGGACAAACTGCCCCCACCCCCTTTCATAGTTTATGCCCACACACACAAATTAACATTAGGGACGCACCATGTTGATTTCCATGGGGGGGGGGGGGGGGGGGGGTAGAATAAACTACTCCTTCTCTAAAGTATATGATGGGAGTTGGGGTCAGATGGATTACATTTTTAAGATTTTCTTTACATTGACTTGGGTGGGTCATTTTTTTAATTTTTTACTCAGCAGTGGTTCAATTTTTTTTCGAGATGGGTGGTTTTTTTTTTTTTTTTGAGGGGGGCGGGGGGATAGTGGGGAAAGTTGTTTATTTTTCAGAAAACTCCCCCCCCCCCCTCTCCTGAGTATCTAATGGTGCATCCCTTATGGGTTCCCTGTACTATTTGTAGACGGCGGAGCTTTTTAGAAAATACACCATTTCCCTGGTATTTCGGTATGAAACAGATGGTTTAAATTACTTGCCATTTCATGAAATGGTTATATAACAAAACTTGTCTCTTTCTCTTTATTACAAAACATGTCTCTTTCTTTTAGACCGCCACCATTTCATTTCAATGGACTTTTTATTTTGTCTATAGGGTGATATTTTGTTTGAAAAGTTGGCAGCAAATAATTTGAAAAACTATAGGATAGCCTAGGTTTAAACTTCTCGATCATCTTTTTTTTAAACGTATGAGTGACTGAACGTTTGCAAAAGACAAAAAGAAAATGTCAAAATGGGCTAGGGTTGACCCCTTTTTTTTTACTGAAGAGCGATATTTTGTTTGAAAAGTTGACAGCAAATAATTTGAAAAACTATAGGATAGCCTAGGTTTAAACTTCTGAATATTTTTTTTTTAAATTCATGACTGAACGATTGCAAAAGAAAAAAATTGAAAATTGCAAAATCTTCAAAAAAAGGAAGCGAGAGGGGACAGCAACATGTTTTTTATTTTTCTTAGTCTTACCTTAACTTAATAGGCCTTTAAAACCTTGTACAAATTCTTGTGTAGGGGGGGGGGGGGTAAAATATTCAACATCTGAGTATAGGGCGGGTCATAAAATTAGACACTTTAATTTCTGAGGTCTTAAAAAAATAACAACGATAAATGAGATGTTTAGTACAGCCCGGCCCTTTTTTGGGCAAAACACTGTAACGCATACAATGCCTTTTAACATGATTTATTTCATTATTTTCATTTATAAACACAATGTAATGTTAACAATCATTAAAGGCATATTATGTGATCTTTTCCAGAGGGCGCCCTCTATTCATGATATTTTTTAGAAAGTAGATTTTCTTGCAGATTTACATTTCCGATCATAAATCATACATACATTCCAAGTTACAGAGCGATACGATTCCTAATTACCTCAAAATCATGGTTTTAGAGTGAATTTAGAGTGAAAAATATAAACTGTCGGGATTCCGACAGTTTATTTTCACTCTAAAACCATGATTTTGAAGTAATTAAGAATCGTATCGCCCTGTTACTTGGAATGTATGCATGATTGATGATCAGAAATGTAAATCTGCAAGAAAATCTGCTTTCTATTTTTTTTTCGATGTTGAGGGCGTTCCCTGGAAAGATCACATAATATACCTTTAACATGCCCTAAATTATGTGTATAGGTTGAATGTACAAACACTGTATCTCACTGAGTTACAGTATATTGCAAAAAAAAACCGCACTCATTTACACGCACAATCCACATAACACCGACATACAGTGTTTTGTCAAAAACACACGCACTTATTTACATGCACACTCCACGTAACACCGACATACAGTGTTTTCCCCAAAAAAACTGGTAAATGTGCATACAAACACCTGTGTTAGGGGGTGCTATCTTGAAAAGGCAGCACCTACGGGACTAGTTTCTCGTTAGTGTGATACCGAATGTGTATATTGTTAGGTGACCCTTCTTTTCAAAAGATTTTTGACAATTGACACTATGTGGTTTCACTTTGGTGTGTGACCGAATGTGTACCGTTAGGTGACCCTTCCGTGCAAAATATTTTTGACAATCTTCATATTGATGTGATTTCTCTTTGGTGTGTGACAGAATGTGTACTGCTAAATGACTCTTGCGTGCAAAGTTGTTCTGACAATATTCACATTGATAGGGTTTCTCTTTAGTGTGTGTCTGAACATGTACGGTCAGAGTACCCTTTTGTGGAAAATATTTCTGACAATATTCACATTGATGCGATTTCACTTCGATGTGTCAGACCGAATGTGTTGTGTTAGGTGACTATATTTGCGAAGCATTTTGTACAATACTCACACTGGTAGGGTTTCTCTTTGGCGTGAAACCGAATGTGTTAATGCTAAAGTACTCTTGTGTGCAAAGTCTTTTTGACAATATTCACACTGATAGGGTTTCTTTTTAGTCACCCGGTGGGTCAGAACATGTACGGTCAAATTACCCCTTTTGTGCGAAATATTTCTGACAATATTCACACTGATGTATGTTTTCTATGATATGAAAACGAATATGTAGTGTCAAAGTACTCTTGTTGAAAAACATTTCTGACAATAATTATTCACATTGATAGAGTTTCTCTTTGGCGTGGGACCCAACATGAACAGTCAGATAACTTTTCCGGATGATTGAGAGCTTCAAAAATGGAAACAGCGTCCCCGAATTACTTATAAATGATTTTATCTTAAAAAGTCACATTTTGGTGTTACAGTGTTTTGCCAAATGCCGTCCCTGCCCTTAGCCTATAGAGTAACACAATACGGTACTTTTCATCCTATTCCTATGATTGAAATCTAACGTATGATCACTGATCAATATGGTAAATCTTTGATAGGTATAGGTCGGTGATCATTATGGTTTATCTTTGGTATAGGTCGGCCCGGTCATCCAAGTACTTTGTTATACTTTGTACATTTTGTTATTGTTTTTGTACAGTTTCAATTGACCACAAACCAGACATTCTAAAAACTCTGGTTTTAGGCTCTGTTCAACCATGCAGTATATTGACCCAAGCGATCGCGTCACAGCGTGTAAGACTAAGAGACCTTTGTTTACCTCTTTAATTTGTGGTCAACAGCACATAATGTCAGTCTGGGCCGACCAGTCACCTATAGGTCACCCCGGACTGACGTCACATGTTACAGTTTGCCGTTGACCACGTCATTATACGTTTAACAACTTGGGTTTTACACTCTGTTCAACCATGCAATAGATAGACTCGAGACTTCACTGTTTACGTTTTTTGGCAAAACAATAACAAAATGTACGAAGTACCCGGATGACCGTGTCGACCTATAGGACTCAGTACTACAAAAGACATAAGTAGTGACAGAATCAACAAATTATATTAAGGATTAACAAATTACTTGAGAAAAAGGGGATGCAACCGTCTGTTTACTTCCGAATTCAGCAGAGCACCAGCCCGAGCACAGCATGATCAATTACATTTAAAAAAAACCAATCCCCATGATCCTACCTTTGCTTTAATTTGCCTTTATATGATGTGAAAATGCCGTGAATAAACTTATCCTGGCACCCTTATCCTAACCAGTCAAAACCAATTTATGAAGAAATATGATTTTCAACACAAACTTTTAGTATAGAGTTGTTTTTCGTAATTATTCGTAATTATTCTTGAGTTGACGCGTTTTAAAACACATGAAGCTCGAGTGACCGTTCGTGTTTTTTTGTAACGTATGATCAATGAGCTTGATACCGTTGCCGTTCCATTTACAATCATAGGATCCTAAATCTTGCTTTGGAAATATCCCGTTGCATATGATTGATGTTTTAAAAAACAAAAATGTCTTTTAAAAAAGTGAGGCACTTACATTTTAAATAAAGGGAGTACAAATTTACATTTGGACCCCTTGTGACCTTTTCTTGACCTTTGACCCCAAGATCGTGATTAACGATTAGACAAGTCCGGTCAAATCGGAGCATGTCTTTACTACACCTGCATAGTTCAATGACCCCTCTCTGTGTGAAATGGCACTTTTAGTGGAGAAGCATGCAACCTATATGAACATTGATACGAGGAATCTTATGACCAATTTTAGGTGAAAATCACGTTTTGACCCCTAGTGACCTTTTCTTGACCTTTGACCCCAAACTTGTAATTTACTTTTTTTCTTGGCTTATCAATGCGCACAAGAAGAAAGTAGTCCCGTTAAATCGGAGCATGTCTTTAGATTTTCACCTGTGTAGTTCAATGACCTCTGTGACCCCGTGTGACATGTCACTTTTAGTACAGGAGCAACCTATATGAACAAAGTCAAGAGGAATCGTTT
Organism: Ophiura sarsii; assembly: GCA_035610835.1. NCBI lineage: Eukaryota > Metazoa > Echinodermata > Ophiuroidea > Amphilepidida > Ophiuridae > Ophiura > Ophiura sarsii. The sequence continues at coordinate 46,244,049 of CM069451.1, read as the reverse complement.
GACCAATTCTGACAATCATCAGTCATTTTCCCTCGGACAAGTAGCATTTTGAGTGAATGGAGTGAACATTTACATTTTAAACCCTAGTGACCTTTTCTTGACCTTTGACCCAAAACTTATGATTGACTTTTTTTCTTAGCTGATCAATGCGCACAAGGAAAAAGTAGTCCCGTCAAAATCGGAGCATGTCTTAAGATTTTCACCTGTATAGTTCAATGACCTCTAGTGACCCCGTGTGACATGTCACTTTTAGTGCAGGAGCAACCTATATGAACATAGTCAAGGGAAATCTTTTGACCAATTCTGACAATCATCAGTCATTTTCCCTCGGACTAGTAGGGTTTTGAGTGAATGGAGTAAAATTTACATTTTGACCCCTAGTGACCCCAAATATTTTTTGATTTTAAAAACCGAACTATTGTACATGCGTACGGTCAAAAGGAACATGTTGACCAATTCTGACGATCATAGGTCATTTCACTAAATTGCAAATGCGTTTTAAGTGAAAATCACGTTTTGACGCCTAGTGACCCCTGTGTGACCTTTGACCCCTTATGCTTTGAAACCTGAGTAGTGGTGCACACAAGTGTACTTGTGACCAAGTTTGATCAAAATCGGCCCAACGGTTACGGCGCAGGAGGTCAGAGGTCAGAAGGCCAAGAAGAAGAAACAGCACGAATACAGTATATTAGTCGTTTCTCGACTAATATAAGAAAGAAGAAAGAAACAGGACAAATACAGTATATTAGTCGTTTCTCGACTAATATAACTAGACATGACCTGTGATCGGAGATCACGAATATTAGTCGGGTGTGTTACATGTTAACCCCTTCGAGTGGTAAATGGAGTAAATAAATACAGTTGAACCCCTAGTGACCTTTTCGTGACCTCTGACCCAAAACTTGTAATTGACTTTTTTGCTTGGCTGATCAATGCGCACAAGAAAAAGGTAGTCCCGTCAAAATCGGAGCATGTTTTAAGATTTTCACCTGTAAAGTTCAATGACCTCTAGTGACCCCGTGTGACATGTCACTTTTAGTGGAGAAGGACCCTATATGAACATGGATGAGAGGAACCTTTTGACTAATTCTGACAATCATAGGTCATTTCCTCTCGGACAAGTAGCATTTTGAGTGAATGGAGTGAAAATTTACATTTTGACCCCTAGTGACCCCAAATATTTTTTGATTTTAAAAACCGAACTATTGTACATGCGTACGGTCAAAAGGAATATGTTGACCAATTCTGACGATCCTAGGTCATTTCACTAAATTGCAAATGCGTTTTTAGTGAAAATCACGTTTTGACCCCTAGTGACCTTTTCTTGACCTCTGACCCAAAACTTGTAATTGACTTTTTTGCTTGGCTGATCAATGCGCACAAGGAAAAAGTAGTCTTGTCAAAATCGGAGCATGTCTTAAGATTTTCACCTGTATAGTTCAATGACCTCTAGTGACCTCGTGTGACATGTCACTTTTTGTGGAGAAGGACCCTATATGGACATGGATAAGAGGAATCTTTTGACCAATTCTGACAATCATAGGTCATTATCTCTTGGACAAGTAGTATTTTGAGTGCGAGGAGTAAAAATGTACATTTTGACCCCTAGTGACCTTTTATTGACCTTTGATCTTAACGGTATGATTGACTTTTGTTCTTGTCTTATCAATGCCCACAAAATAAAAGAAACCCGGTCAAAATCGAAGCATGCCTTATATTTTTCCCCTGTAAAGTTCAATGACCTCTAGTGACCTCGTTTGACATGTCACTTTTAGTGTGGAAGGACCCTATATGAACATTGATCAAAGGAATCTTTTGACCAATTCTGAGTTTCATCAGTCATTTTCCCTCGGACAAGTAGGGTTTTGAGTGAATGGAGTAAAATTTACATTTTGACCCCTAGTGACCCCAAATGATTTTTAATTTTAAAAACCGTTCTTTTGTACATGCGTACGGTCAAAAGGAATATGTGGACCAATTTTGACGATCATAGGTCATTTCACTAAATTGCAAATGCGTTTTTAGTAAAAATCACGTTTTGACCCCTAGTGACCCCTGTGTGACCTTTGACCCCTTATGCTTTTCAACCTGAGTAGTGGTGCACATAAGGGTTCTTATGACCAAATATGGTCAAAATCGGCTCAACGGTTACGGAGCTATAGGTCCCATGACAGAAAAAGAAGAAGAAACAGGACGAACTAGACATGACCTGTGATCGGAGATCACGAATATTAGTCGGGTGTGTTACATGTTAACCCCTTCGAGTGGTAAATGGAGTAAATAAATACAGTTGAACCCCTAGTGACCTTTTCTTGACCTCTGACCCAAAACTTGTAATTGACTTTTTTGCTTGGCTGATCAATGCGCACAAGAAAAAGGTAGTCCCGTCAAAATCGGAGCATGTTTTAAGATTTTCACTTGTAAAGTTCAATGACCTCTAGTGACCCCGTGTGACATGTCACTTTTAGTGGAGAAGGACCCTATATGAACATGGATGAGAGGAACCTTTTGACTAATTCTGACAATCATAGGTCATTTCCTCTCGGACAAGTAGCATTTTGAGTGAATGGAGTGAAAATTTACATTTTGACCCCTAGTGACCCCAAATATTTTTTGATTTTAAAAACCGAACTATTGTACATGCGTACGGTCAAAAGGAATATGTTGACCAATTCTGACGATCCTAGGTCATTTCACTAAATTGCAAATGCGTTTTTAGTGAAAATCACGTTTTGACCCCTAGTGACCTTTTCTTGACCTCTGACCCAAAACTTGTAATTGACTTTTTTGCTTGGCTGATCAATGCGCACAAGAAAAAAGTAGTCTTGTTAAAATCGGAGCATGTCTTAAGATTTTCACCTGTATAGTTCAATGACCTCTAGTGACCTCGTGTAACATGTCACTTTTAGTGGAGAAGGACCCTATATGGACATGGATAAGAGGAATCTTTTGACCAATTCTGACAATCATAGGTCATTATCTCTTGGACAAGTAGTATTTTGAGTGCGAGGAGTAAAAATGTACATTTTGACCCCTAGTGACCTTTTATTGACCTTTGATCTTAACGGTATGATTGACTTTTGTTCTTGTCTTATCAATGCCCACAAAATAAAAGAAACCCGGTCAAAATCGAAGCATGCCTTATATTTTTCCCCTGTAAAGTTCCATGACCTCTAGTGACCTCGTTTGACATGTCACTTTTAGTGTGGAAGGACCCTATATGAACATTGATCAAAGGAATGTTTTGACCAATTCTGAGTATCATCAGTCATTTTCCCTCGGACAAGTAGGGTTTTGAGTGAATGGAGTAAAATTTACATTTTGACCCCTAGTGACCCCAAATGATTTTTAATTTTAAAAACCGTTCTTTTGTACATGCGTACGGTCAAAAGGAATATATGGACCAATTCTGACGATCATAGGTCATTTCACTAAATTGCAAATGCGTTTTTAGTAAAAATCACGTTTTGACCCCTAGTGACCCCTGTGTGACCTTTGACCCCTTATGCTTTTCAACCTGAGTAGTGGTGCACATAAGGGTTCTTATGACCAAATATGGTCAAAATCGGCTCAACGGTTACGGAGCTATAGGTCCCATGACAGAAAAAGAAGAAGAAACAGGACGAATACAGTATATTAGTCGTTTCTCGACTAATATAACTAGACATAAGCTGCGATCGGAGATCGCGGATATTAGTCTAGCGGATTTGGTAGTTAGAGAGCGGGGATGTGCGTATTTGTTGGAACCAATCAGCGTTCAGTTTTGATTTTAAAAACCGAACTATTGTATATGCGTACGGTCAACAGGAATATGTTGGCCAATTCTGACGATCCTAGGTAATTTCACTAAATTGCAAAGGCGTTTTAAGTGAAAATCACTTTTTGACCCCTAGTGACCTTTTCCTGACCTTTGACCCCAAACTTATGATTGACTTTTTTTCTTGGCTTATCAATGCGCGCAAGAAAAAAGTAGTTTCGTCAAAATCGGAGCATGTCTTAAGATTTTTACCTGTATAGTTCAATGACCTCTAGTGACCCCGTGTGACATGTCACTTTTAGTGGAGAAGAACCCTATATGAACATGGTAGAGAGAAATCTTTTGACTAATTCTGACAATCATAGGTCATTTCCTCTCGGACAAGTAGCATTTTGAGTGAATGGAGAAAAATTTACATTTTGACCCCTAGTGACCCCAAATATTTTTTGATTTTAAAAACCGAACTATTGTACATGCGTACGGTCAAAAGGAATATGTTGACCAATTCTGACGATCCTAGGTCATTTCACTAAATTGCAAATGCGTTTTTAGTGAAAATCACGTTTTGACCCCTAGTGACCTTTTTTTGACCTCTGACCCAAAATTTGTAATTGACTTTTTTGCTTGGCTGATTAATGCGCACAAGGAAAAAGTAGTCCTGTTAAAATCAGAGCATGTCTTAAGAATTTCACCTGTATAGTTCAATGACCTCTAGTGACCTCGTGTGACATGTCACTTTTAGTGGAGAAGGACCCTATATGGACATGGATAAGAGGAATCTTTTGACTAATTCTGACAATCATAGGTCATTATCTCTCGGACAAGTAGTATTTTGAGTGCGAGGAGTGAAAATGTACATTTTGACCCTTAGTGACCTTTTCTTGACCTTTGATCTTAACAATATGATTGACTTTTGTTCTTGTCTCATCAATGCCCACAAAATAAAAGAAACCCGGTCAAAATCGGAGCATGCCTTATATTTTCCCTCTGTAAAGTTCAATGACCTCTAGTGACGCCGTTTGACATGTCACTTTTAGTGTGGAAGGACCCTATATGAACATTGATCCAAGGAATCTTTTGACCAATTCTGAGTATCATCAGTCATTTTCCCTCGGACAAGTAGGGTTTTGAGTGAATGGAGTAAAATTTACATTTTGACCCCTAGTGACCCCAAATATTTTTTGATTTTAAAAACCGAACTATTGTACATGCGTACGGTCAAAAGGAATAAGTTGACCAATTCTGACGATCCTAGGTAATTTCACTAAATTGCAAATGCGTTTTTAGTGAAAATCACGTTTTGACCCCTAAAGACCTTTTCTTGACCTTTGACCCAAAACTTATGATTGACTTTTTTTCTAAGCTGATCAATGCGCACAAGAAAAAAGTAGTCCCGTCAAAATCGAAGCATGTCTTAAGATTTTCACTTGTATAGTTCAATGACCTCTAGTGACCCCGTGTGACATGTCACTTTTAATGCAGGAGCAACCTATATGTACATGGTCAAGGGGAATCTTTTGACCAATTCTGAGTATCATCAGTCATTTTCCCTCGGACAAGTAGCATTTTGAGTGAATGGAGTGAACATTTACATTTTGACCCCTAGTGACCTTTTCTTGACCTTTGACCCAAAACTTATGATTGACTTTTTTTCTTGGCTTATCAATGCGCACAAGAAAAAAGTAGTCATGTTAAAATCGGAGCATGTCTTAAGATTTTCACCTGTATAGTTCAATGACCTCTAGTGACCCCGTGTGACATGTCACTTTTAATGCAGGAGCAACCTATATGTACATGGTCAAGGGGAATCTTTTGACCAATTCTGAGTATCATCAGTTAATTTCCCTCGGACAAGTAGGGTTTTGAGTGAATGGAGAAAATATTACATTTTGACCCCTACTGACCTCAAATATATTTTGATTTTAAAAACCGAACTATTGTACATGCGTACGGTCAAAAGGAACATGTTGACCAATTCTGAAGATCCTAGGTCATTTCACTAAATTGCAAATGCGTTTTAAGTGAAAAATCACGTTTTTGACCCCTGTGACCCCTGTGTGACCTTTGACCTTTTGTGCTTTGAAACCTGAGTAGTGGTGCACACAAGTGTACTTGTGACCAAGTTTGATTAAAATCGGCCCAACGGTTACGGCGCAGGAGGTCAGAGGTCAGAAGGCCAAGAAGAAGAAACAGCACGAATACAGTATATTAGTCGTTTCTCGACTAATATAATACAGTATATTAGTCGTTTCTCGACTAATATAACTAGAGATAATTGTGATCTTAGATCACGGATATTAGTCGAGGGCTTTGACCTTTGTCAAAGGGCAATAACCTTAAGTTGTACTATATTTGATAATTGTTTTTATAAATTTCAGCCCTGAAGTAGTTAAAAAAATACATTTTGAACCCTAATGACCTTTTCTTGACCTTTGACCCCAAACTTATATTTGACTTTTTTTCTTGGCTTATCAATGCGCACAAGAATAAAGTAGTCCGGTCAAAATCAGAGCATGTCTTCAGTTTTACACCTGTATAGTTCAATGACCCCTAGTGACCCCGTTTGACATGTCACTTTTAATGGAGAAGCACCCTATATGAACATGGATAAGAGGAATCTTTTGACAAATTCTGACAATCATCGGTCATTTCGTCTCGGACAAGTAGTATTTTGAGTGCGCGGAGTGAAAATGTACATTTTGACCCCTAGGGACCTTTTTTTGACCTTTGACCTTAACGGTATGATTGACTTTTGTTCTTGTCTCATCAATGCCCACAAAATAAAAGAAATTTGGTCAAAATCGGAGCATGCCTTATATTTCCCCCTGTAAAGTTCAATGACCCCTAGTGACCCCGTTTGACATTTCACTTTTAGTGGAGAAGCACCCTATATGAACATGAATCCAAGGAATCTTTTGAACAATTCTGAGTATCATCAGTCATTTTCCCTCGGACAAGTAGGGTTTTGAGTAAATGGAGTAACATTTACATTTTGACCCCTAGTAACCCTAAACATTTTTCGATTTAAAAAACCGAACTATTATATATGCGTACGGTCAAAAGGAATATGTTGGCTAATTCTCAAGATCCTAGGTCATTTCAATAAATTGCAAATGCGTTTTAAGTGAAAATCACGTTTTGACCCCTAGTTACCCTTGAGTGACCTTTGACCCCTTATGCTTTACAACCTGAGTAGTGGTGCACATAAGGGTACTTATGACCAAATATGGTCAAAATCGGCTCAATGGTTACGGAGCTATAGGTCCCATGGCGGAAGAAGAAGAAAGAACTAGACATAAGCTGCGATCGGAGATCGCGGATATTAGTCTGGCGTATTACATTTTGCCCCTTGACCCAAAGTTCACGATCAGAGGAATCTTTTGACCTATTCTGACAATCATCAGTCATTTTCACTCGGACAAGTAGCATTTTGAGTAAATTGAGTGAAAATTTACATTTTGACCTCTAGTGACCCCAAAAAAAAATCGATTCAAAAAACCAAACTATATTTTATGAAGACGGTCATGATAAATATGATGACCAATTTTGACGTCCCTGGGTCGTTTTAATAAAATGCAATGGCGTTTTTAGTGAAAATCACGTTTTGACCCCTAGTGACCTTTTCTTGACCTTTGACCCCAAACTTATGATTGCCTTTTTTTCTTGGCTTATCAATGCGCGCAAGAAAAAAGTAGTTCCGTCAAAATCGGAGCATGTCTTAAGATTTTCACCTGTATAGTTCAATGACCTCTAGTGACCCCGTGTGATATTTCACTTTTAGTGCAGGAGCAACCTATATGAACATGGTCAAGGGGAATCTTTTGACCAATTCTGACAATCATCAGTCATTTTTCCTCGGACAAGTAGCATTTTGAGTGAATGGAGTGAACATTTACATTTTGACCCCTAGTGACCTTTTCTTGACCTTTGACCCAAAACTTATGATTGACTTTTTTTCTTGGCTTATCAATGCGCACAAGAAAAAAGTAGTCCCGTTAAAATCGGAGCATGTCTTAAGATTTTCACCTGTAAAGTTCAATGACCCCTAGTGACCCCATGTGACATGTCACTTTTAGTGGAGGAGCAATTAATATGAACATGGATGGGAGGAATCTTTTGACTAATTCTGAGTATCATCAGTTACTTTCCCTCGGACAAGTAGGGTTTTGAGTGAATGGAGTAAAATTTACATTTTGACCCCTAGTGACCCCAAATGATTTTTAATTTTAAAAACCGTTCTTTTGTACATGCGTACGGTCAAAAGGAATATGTGGACCAATTTTGACGATCCTAGGTCATTTCACTAAATTGCAAATGCGTTTTAAGGTGAAAATCACGTTTTGACCCCTAGTGACCCCTGTGTGACCTTTGACCCCTTATGCTTTGAAACCTGAGTAGTGGTGCACACAAGTGTACTTGTGACCAAGTTTGATAAAAATCGGCCCAACGGTTACGGCGCAGGAGGTCAGAGGTCAGAAGGCCAAGAAGAAGAAACAGCACGAATACAGTATATTAGTCGTTTCTCGACTAATATAAGAAGAAGAAGAAAGAAACAGGACGAATACAGTATATTAGTCGTTTCTCGACTAATATAAGAAAGAAGAAGAACTAGACATAAGCTGCGATCGGAGATCGCGGATATTAGTCTAGCGGATTTGGTAGTTAGAGAGCGGGGATGTGCGTATTTGTTGGAACCAATCAGCGTTCAGTTTTGATTTTAAAAACCGAACTATTGTATATGCGTACGGTCAACAGGAATATGTTGGCCAATTCTGACGATCCTATGGTAATTTCACTAAATTGCAACGGCGTTTTAAGTGAAAATCACTTTTTGACCCCTAGTGACCTTTTCTTGACCTTTGACCCCAAACTTATGATTGACTTTTTTTCTTGGCTTATCAATGCGCGCAAGAAAAAAGTAGTTCCGTCAAAATCGGAGCATGTCTTAAGATTTTCACCTGTATAGTTCAATGACCTCTAGTGACCCCGTGTGACATGTCACTTTTAGTGGAGAAGGACCCTATATGAACATGGATGAGAGGAATCGTTTGACTAATTCTGACAAGCATAGGTCATTTCCTCTCGGACAAGTAGCATTTTGAGTGAATGGAGAAAAATTTACATTTTGACCCCTAGTGACCCCAAATATTTTTTGATTTTAAAAACCGAACTATTGTACATGCGTACGGTCAAAAGGAATATGTTGACCAATTCTGACGATCCTAGGTCATTTCACTAAATTGCAAATGCGTTTTTAGTGAAAATCACGTTTTGACCCCTAGTGACCTTTTCTTGACCTCTGACCCAAATCTTGTCATTGACTTTTTTGCTTGGCTGATCAATGCGCACAAGAAAAAAGTAGTTGTGTCAAAATCGGAGCATGTCTTAAGATTTTCACCTGTATAGTTCAATGACCTCTAGTGACCTCGTGTGACATGTCACTTTTAGTGGAGAAGGACCCTATATGGACATGGATAAGAGGAATCTTTTGACCAATTCTGACAATCATAGGTCATTATCTCTTGGACAAGTAGTATTTTGAGTGCGAGGAGTAAAAATGTACATTTTGACCCCTAGTGACCTTTTCTTGACCTTTGATCTTAACGGTGTGATTGACTTTTGTTCTTGTCTCATCAATGCCCACAAAATAAAAGAAACCCGGTCAAAATCGAAGCATGCCTTATATTTTCCCTCTGTAAAGTTCAATGACCCCTAGTGACCCTGTTTGACATGTCACTTTTAGTGTGGAAGGACCCTATATGAACATTGATCCAAGGAATCTTTTGACCAATTCTGAGTATCATCGGTCATTTTCCCTCGGACAAGTAGGGTTTTGAGTGAATGGAGTAAAATTTACATTTTGACCCCTAGTGACCCCAAATGATTTTTAATTTTAAAAACCTTTCTTTTGTACATGCGTACGGTCAAAAGGAATATGTGGACCAATTTTGACGATCCTAGGTCATTTCACTAAATTGGAAATGCGTTTTCAGTGAAAATCACGTTTTGACCCCTAGTGACCCCTCTGTGACCTTTGACCCCTTATGCTTTACAACCTGAGTAGTGGTGCACATAAGAGTTCTTATGACCAAATATAGTCAAAATCGGCTCAATGGTTACGGAGCTATAGGTCCCATGATGGAAGAAAGAAGAAGAAGAAGAAGAAACAGGACAAATACAGTATATTAGTCGTTTCTCGACTAATATAATTAGTCGTTTCTCGACTAATATAAAGAAACAGGACGAATACAGTATATTAGTCGTTTCTCGACTAATATAACAATGGGGAAAAACCCCCAAAACCCCCAATAACATTCTTTCACCGACCGCTCACACCGCTCAGTCACCGACGACCGCAAAAGTATCTTCCTTCACACATGTTATAAAAGTGCAATTGATCAAGAAACAAGTGTTTTCTGAAGCATTTATTATACGAATAGTATACTAGCTGTACTTATGATGCAAAGATTTTCATGTTGTATACGTAATATGATTTTTAAATTAGTTTCTACGAAAATGAAATTAAGGTTTGGGTATCTGTCATTTACAACTACCGTTCCCGTTAATAGGATGATCATAGGCTGTTGACAGGCATACATTTAGGCTAAGTCTTGCTCGTAATATATTGTTATTAGCGGGGTTTTTAGCTAATTAATTTTTCTATTGTATTGTCTTGTTTAAAAAACATGTAAATAAAATTAATTGAATTATAAGCAAAGAGAGAAATGTTTTTGAACTGTAATCATGTTCCGATAATCGTTGTTGTTGTTATCAGTCAGCTACGGAACGAGAGCCCGTTTCACCTGAAGGCGCTAAAAATTGACGGGTGTGCGTCACCGTGGTAACGTGTACCCGTCAATTTGTGCAATCATTGCATTTTTCCTTTTCAACATTAAATATTTGCATACATTTTGACATTTTAACAAATTGAGGGCAGCCTAGGTACCAGAATTCCTCGCAGCAACTAGTCCGCTGATTTGATCTCACCCTTGACCCCAACATCTCACAAGGTCAAAATAACACCTTTTAGAGACTATATACCGCGATGAGACTACTATTTTTAAAGGCGAGTTCTATACCATTTTAATGAATTTTTAGAGAAAGTGTGATAATTTTTACGTTAAATATAAGCCTTGTAGTATTATATAGTGATTTTTTTTAAACATTATCTGGCAGAGATACGAGACTTATCTTATGGTTGAAAATCGGCAAAATAGAATTTCTTTTAATCTTGAAAAATAATGTGACGGGACGCCGTTCCCTCTTGGGAACGTTGTCCCGTTCCAAAGCCTGCCCTCTATTGAAAGTCCCGTTCCCAAGCCCGCCCTCTATTGAATATCGAACTTATTCGTCACCCTGCAGAAGACGAACTCCCGTCACTTGATGCCGCCGCCGCCGTGTAAAATTCGACGGCAGTGCGTCACTGAATAGCACGCCCTCAAGACGAACGCGCTCCCGTTCCGGAGCAGACTGGTTATTGGGTTTTGGGGTGGTTTCTTTTAAATACCTATGACCGCCTGTGTTGATAACAGACTCGTACACAATCACGGGAATGGCCTTCAAACAAACCCTTTGATCTTATGAAAGAACGATTGTAAACACTGTTTTCAGGAGTAATCTTCATAAATATATATCAATAATGAGCAATGTTAGTCGGGATGTACAGGGGGTTTCCGTGCACCCCAAGTACTAAACCAAACCACCTTTTTGGGCGCCTTTTAGGGTCCTTGACCATATTTGGATGTTTACAGTGAAAAATCCCGATGCTCTCCAGACATCCAATATGGCCGCCAATATGGGCGCCAATATGGCCGCCAAAAATGGTTATTTTTGAGAAAAGTCATATATCAGTTAAATAATATGATAAAAGAATACATAAAATGACTAGATATATGTTTTTGATCATTGCAAATTTATTTCCAGCATTGGCATGTTGCTTATGTACACCAACTTCAAGACGGCGGACAAAATAGCCGCCGAAAGTGGTCAAATTGAGAAAATGCATATAGGCCTGCGCCTATTGTCGGCTAAAATATGCGAATTTTGTTTATTAACAAAAATTAAAAGTTCGTCTCGTTAATCGAATAAATTGCAATTGGCATCATCATTATAGGTGATTGGACTGGAACCCTACTCCTTACGTAGCCTAATCGCGCGGTTGAAGACGAATCCCGCTGTTTAGCATTGCAGTATTGATAGTCGAATGGTACACGCAGGTCATACAAGAATGAAATGATCGTTGGTATTTCAATAAAAAAAACTTGGGGATAGAGGTCTGCAAATGAGGACAATGAAAGGTACACATTTGACAAATTAATGTCTGTAAATAGGATTTAAAAGGTAAAGAGAAATGTTTTTGGGCTGTAATCATGTTTCGATAATCACTGGCTCAAAAATGTGAGGAGTCCCATTACATTTTTCAGGACCCTTTAAGGACTGCAAAAACTAAATTTAAGGGGTCCCCCAGAAATATAAGGGGTCCTGAAGTTTGAGCCTTTGAAAATGGTCAAAAAACGATTAGAGAAATTAGAGGTCACAAACTAACTTATGATTTGGTTAGGGGATAGGGGTTTTAACCCCTGTCTCGGGTGAACTGCAGAGTCGCAAGAAATTGCTAGTGAACGTGTAACTCACATACGAGGGGCATTCAGTAAATAATGAAAGTGATCATGGTATGGGATGCATGAGTGATTCTATTGAGGGGATAATGTGATCAATACAAAGTATGAACCTTTATCTTTCAAACAGTACAGTTTTGGATTTATAAGTGTGAACTATGACGTCATAGCATTGTCTCAAAGTAAGTACACTTGGGACACTACTTAATCAGTTATTTGGCGGGAAATTTGAATTATTTGTATGAAACATGTGATAAGAAGATTGCATAACATGACACCAGAAGCAGGTAAATCCCATTTTTTTTCACGTAAGTATGATAAAAAGACAATAACTTAAATCCCTGTGTAATTTGATGTATGTAGTATATGAGTAAAAAGTAAGGAGAGGCAATCGAATAAAAAGTATACAAATATCAGTATTTCAAATAGCCAATTTTCATTGAAAAATGCCCAGTCAGCGAATCACTAATATTGCGGAAAATCAAACAATTTATGAAAAATCCAAGCAATTAACCAGTTTGGGAGATTCCATATGATAGTTAACTAATTTTCTGAACTTATTCGCATGAAACCTGCAGAAAATGTGCGCATGCGCAGACGGCAGATCATTTTGAACAGGGCCACAAATGGCTAAAATCAAGAAATTTACCAGATAAAAGCTTACTGTGCCTTCAAATTCTAATCAGAAATAATTAAAAATGCTTAAATCAATTTGTTTAAATATTGTGATAGTCAAAATAAAGATATACATGAATGTATCAATCAAAGATGGCTGCCACAACCTCTCTTATTACTGTTATCTTTAGAGCTACTATATATGTATTGTTAAAGTAATCGTCACATAATTTCAATGGTTTGAGGAAATTTTATGAACAGCTCCTTCTGAAATCCCCACTATTATTGCTTTACATCCCACACAAATTTACTAAATTATAATCCCTCCATTGTTCTTTATCCTTTGTTGTTTTCAAAGGTATATTATTGCGGATTTTGCTAAATAAAAGCGCATTTGAGATGGTCCCTTCTTATTTGCGTTAAGGAATTCAGGTCTAAAAAATAATGTCAAGCGGAGATAAGTGTGTGTTCTAACTATGTGCCAAGTGTTATCTGTTTTTATGCTTGCATTGCCGAGATATACGCAAATGTATCGATCAACCCATTTTCAACATATTACATATCCAGCCAAATAATTTAATGTAAAAGCTGAATGCAAACTGCTTATCCACAAAAATAGCCTGTGTAAGTAAATGTAATAAATATAAGAGGACCTGACGTTTCGATTCTAACAGAATCTTTATCGAAGGTAAAATGACAGAATACAACATTACACAACATATATATAGACAGAGGAACAATAGGCAGGAAGTCAAAGTGACAGATGAATGAATAGGGGAAGATATCATGCTAGACAGCTGATTGATGAAGTGGATAAAATAACAAAAGGATGACATAGACAAAGGGGAGATTAAAAAGTAAAAGGCAAATGGGATATAAAAATAATTGGTGAGTGAAATCAATAATGGTGATTGATGACTACAAATAGATAATAAAATGGATGGAAATGTAAAAGGACTGAGAGAATGCATGAGAAAACAAGAAAAAACAAAGTGGGACTAGGCCTATGGTAACAAATAATGGAAATGCACTGGAACAAGTAATGAAAATTACTGTGCATAGGAGACAATGTAGAAAATGAAAACAAAGTATCACATATATCAAGAAGTAAAAAATGAAAAATGGAGTGAAGAAAAAGTGGAGAAAAACAAATGGGTAAAAAATACAAATGATGTCTATGTCATCCTTTTGTTATTTTATCCACTTCATCAATCAGCTGTCTAGCATGATATCTTCCCCTATTCATTCATCTGTCACTTTGACTTCCTGCCTATTGTTCCTCTGTCTATATATATGTTGTGTAATGTTGTATTCTGTCATTTTACCTTCGATAAAGATTCTGTTAGAATCGAAACGTCAGGTCAGCCAAATAATTGACAGATTTCAGTCAGTGTCTGAAACCTATTGTGTTTATGTTAATGACATTACATAACCAAAGGTATCTAACATTCCAAAAGTGTATTGTTTGAAAGACAAAGGTTCATACTTTGTATTGATCACATTATCCCTCAATATAATCACTCATGCATCCCATACCATGATCACTTTCATTATTTACTGAATGCCCCTCGTACCTATGTCGTGTCCATGTTAATCAGTAGAAGATACTTATAGAATCCATAAATCAGAGAAATACATTGTTTTTTCGTGGCATCCGGACGCTAATTGGTTTTTCAGCGCGCGTGCGTCATGTATTATCATGATTATAACCTACCATCTGTTCACAATGAACCAAAACTCTACTGGTGCATGTACATTACACTCGTTGGAGAGATGAACTTAATTGCTAGCAAGGTCACGTCATGGATACAGTGTGCATTTGGAACTTTGCAGGCCAATTCCATGCCAAATGTGAAAAACAGCCACAATTTCAAATTGGTTTTACAAGTTTTTCTCCTCTATTGTTGGTAAGGGGTATATCTCTATTTATCAAGTCTGATATGATCTCATCTCAATTTGTTCGTTTTGGTCATTACATCATCGTTTGAAAATAGGTGCGCAAAAAGGATAATGTTTTTTTAATTTGCCTTGAAAAAAGCTAGTTAAGAAAGTGTATTATTTTTGTAATATAAAGTATTGCTTTTTAAATGCTATTTGTGATTTAGTTATTCTAAATAAAGCTTCCAATGAAAGTAAAAAGCAAAAAAGTAATATCACTTGCGAAAGGCGCAATGCGAGTTATCATTTTTAAGTTCATTTTTTCCATTGGATCGCGTAACGTCCGTAACATATTTTATTTATTTTTTCCTCTGGGAGAAAACTAATTGACTGATTTTAATAACATCACACATTCACTGTTAGTTTGTGATGGGTTCGATCATTAAGCAAAAACAAATAAAAATCTATAATTAGAAATACCTTAACGAGCGTTACGGACATTACATTAATCGTTACGGACGTTACATAAATCGTTACGGACGTTACAGCTTTTACTCAAGAGCTTCTAAATGACACACCTTTGTGAGCTGTAACACAGAAAATATTAATTTGTCAAAAATGTGGTATAATTTGACAAATTAGACCACATTTTCTTCAACAATGGTTTAGACTTGTTCACTGCTACATAGTCAGTGTAGCCCAATTGAGGAAAAAGTGAAGTTGACAAGTCAGGAGTGTAACACTATGTAATTCTTTGATACTGTGTTGTCTTGCCACATATTATGCTATGAACTTGAAACTTCCAGAGTAGTTTCTGATAAGCATTGTTTAAAATATGTTAAACAGTTCTGTGACAGTTACATCTTTTGTGTATGAAAACTTTAAAGTGACGAAAAACAAGTGTTTTTCATAAGAAAAATCAAATTTTTCCATTTTTAGTGGTAGAGATATACTTGATAGTGTTAGAGTGGGTAGTGTTAATAACCTTTAATATAGATACCTAAAACACAAACAAGCTTTGTGTGAATGAAAAAAATTAGCATACTCTGTAGTAAATATGCCATAAAACATAAAGAGATGTTTTCAGACTACCCCTTCCATTATTTTACAACTTTAACCAACTAAGGGACCGTTCATTATTTATGGTGGAGTTATGGTGGTACAAATTCGAGACTCGTATGTTAAAATTACCTAACCCCCTACAGCTGAAACTGAAAATTACATGACCCCCCTGCTAGCTTTATACACACCCCCCCCCCCCCCCCCCCCCCCCTTCCTCGAAACAAATCAACTTGTCACATACTTAAGGGGCTGTCTTTAACTTTGGAATTTTGTTCATGCATAACCTACGTTGTCAAATTTTGTTTGTGCCCTATCTGAACAGCCAATAATTTTATGATGCCCCTTCTTTTTATTGTGTGAAATTAGTAATGGCGAGCGTAGCGAGTTGGAATTTTTTTCTCATATTTATACATTTTGGATGGTTTTGTGAGTCTTTATAACCCGAACAAGTTAGAACATTCTGAGCAGAAACGTATAATCCAGTGAAACGTTCTACTTTTGTGAGCATTGGTGCAAAGCAGAAATGAGGTGAAAAGCATGCAACAAATCACATTTTTAAATCATGAAGGGGTCACACCACTAAATAGAGCTCCATAGGGATATGTACAAAAACACCGATATAAAACTCTGTTTTAGACCACTAAATTACGAAATTACCAAAAAGTGAGAAAAAAAATAGGTAGGTTGACCTGCTCGATTTTCACAAATATGCCCATGGAGTTGACTACCTCTCTGATGAGCTTGGAAATGTCGCCGTAATCGCCAATGTTTCCAGTAAAAAGCACAAATTTGAAAGATCTCCCAACATTTACCTAGATGATATTCACAGTTTATAGTCAGGGTGCATGTAGGTGATGTCCCATTAATCACAATTAATCAAAAATCATAGGCATTTACGCAATTGTATTACTATCAAGTTCTTTTAAATTGAGGATTTTGTGATGCATACTTTCCGATTCTAGCTTTAAACACCGTCCTTAAGGGTAGGGGATACCCCCATTTAGTGTAGTGCACACTGAAATTGGATTTTGTAACATTATACACCCTGTGGCTCTAATGTCTCGACCGTTGATGATTATATAGATGTTTTTTCCACCATATCGTCGATTTGCTGTCCAGAAGTCGTCTGATAGTAAAGTTTTTGAAGTCGATAGGTTTTAAGAAAATATGCGCGAAGCCCCCCCCCTGTTCAAGAATAAAAAGTTACATAACCCCCCCTATTTTAACATATGAAAGTTACATGACCCCCCCTATAGTTTACCCCCCAACCCCCGCCCCCACCATAAATAATGAACGGTCCCTAACATCAAAGTAACACAAGAAAAACACATGGATTTTATGACAAATTAATTAGGGACAAAATGTCCCATTTTGATATTATAAATCTTGTTTTATTATTGATTTTAATACCTGTAACGTCCGTAACGCTTCAAAATGTAACGTCCGTAACACTAAAATCAACAGCGTTGGACGATACGGGAGTACTCATTTCAAACTTGCATTTCATGTTAACATAGAATGGAGTCAGGGCTTGCTCAATATAGTTGACAGAAAAAAATAAAATAGGGAACTGAACAGAGATTTAAGGATATGTACCATAGTCAAAAAGGCACTTCCTTTCAAGGTAACGTCCGTAACGCTCGTTTCTAATTTTTGTTGCTAATTAACTAAGAAAGCTAAAACAAAATTGCTTCATTATATTGAACATTAGAGTGTTTACTACTAGCATACTAAGAAATAAAGTGTTATCTTATCAGCAAACAGATGTGCTATTCAATTAAAAGTTGCAAGTTGCATGTATCTGTAACGTCCGTAACGGTGGAATTGGCCTGCAACTTAAGTATAGTGTGTGATTAGGCCAGCCAAACGTCCAAGTAAACTTGGTTTCAGTTGGTTCAGTGAGTCCAAAGCACTGTTAACACACAACCCTGTCATGTCATCCAATTACAGCAGCAAACATAACTGGTATGTTTATATATCCCTACACAGCTGTGAAATTTCTGCAAGCATGCGTAGACATGGCAGGGGCGAACAACTCACATCCGTCTTTGCTCACATATTTAAAGTCCGTCCATGGTAAGATGACACATGCCAATGTGGGTCATAAGACCCGTCTATCATGGGGGCGTGCTGGAACTGTAATGGTTTTGTGGACGGAATTATATTATTTGGAACTAATTAACTTAACTATGACTGTCGTAGTTGGAGCAGTGCTAAGTGAACCATCGGATATTATGAACAGATGGAGAGAGTACGATGCCTCACTCTTTGAAAGTTCAGATGGAGAAACACCACTGACAAAAATGAACAGAGCATTTGACGATGACATGGAACCTCCACCGCTAATGGATGAAGTGATGTATGCTGTCAAGAAACTCAAGGATGGGAAATCTCCAGGCCTTGACGCGATGCGATACCTGCTGAGCTTATAAGATCGCCAGCACGGAATTAAAGCACTACATCAGTTATGTACATGCATCTGGATCAAATGCGACTGCCCAAATGACTGGAAAGCGCAAGAATTTGTCATGCTGTTCAAATCAGGCGACCGCAAACAGTGCTCCTACTACAGGACAATTGCCCTCATCAGCCATACAAGTAAGGTGCTACTGATGATCATCATCTTACGCCTGAAAGCCAAACTGGATCAAGAACTTCCAGAAGAGCAAGCCGCCTACAGGAAAGGCAGGGGTACTGTCGATATGCCGGTTTGTCTGCAGATCTTGATGGAGAAAATCATTGCAATAGGTCAGAAAGCCTTCATCATGTTCATAGATTATTCCAAAGCATTTGACTCTGTGAGCCACATCAAACTTTTCTCTGCAATGATAGAGATGGGATTTCCAGCACATCTTGTAGCACTGCTTCAATCCCTCTATGTGAATCAGAAGGCAAGGATCAGATGGAATGGTGAAAATACAGATGAATTCAACCTAGGTAAAGGTGTGAGGCAGTGATGCATTGCTTCACCACACATGTTCGTCTCCTACACAGAAAAAGTCATGAGAGACGCTGATGTTAACCAGTATGGGATAAAAGTAGGCGGTACACCAATTTCAAATCTCAGATATGCCGATGACACTGCACTTTTTGAAACCTCTGAAGAAAACATCGAGAGGCTAACATCAGCCGTAAATGATGCAGGCAGGAAGCTCAATCTCAAGCTCAATGTCAAAAAGACAAAACTTCTAACAACTGGAGAAGAACAGCCCGTGCATAATATCTCAATCGATGATGAGGATGTTGAACAAGTTAGTCACTTCAAATACCTAGGCTCTGTGAAAACCACATCTGCTAGTTGCACAGCTGATATAAGAGCTAGAACCGGAATGGCCAAGGGAAGGATGATAGAACTCCAGTACCTATGGAATGACCGCAACCTCACAACAAACCTCAAAACAAAGATTGTAAAAGCATTGGTATGGAGCGTGCTCCTTTACGGTCTGGAGGGATGAATTATAATCAAAGCAGATGAAAATCGCATAATGGCTGCTGAAATGTGGATCTGGAGAAGAATGTTAAGAGTTAACTGGAAGGAGAAAAGAACCAACATAAGTATCCTGAAAGAACTTGGTGTAAAGAGGCAACTGCTAGGAGAGCTTATCAAAAGAAAGCTGGCCTACCTCGGGCACATCATTAGAGGCAGTGGTAGCTTACTGGCACTCCACATCATAGAAGGGAAAGTGGAAGGCAGCAGGAAAAGAGGTCGTCAAAGGAAACAATGGTTCGACAACATCAAGGAATGGACTGGTATGAGTCTTATAAAGGTCAAGCGTCTGGCACAAGACAGAGTAGCTTGGAGAAAAATGATCCGGAGATGTGATCGTATGGCAGCCAATTGTCACAACTGACGGAGGCAGAAGAAGAAGAAGAAGAAGAAGATGACTGTCGTCTGACGATTGCCTTATTGCCATTAAAATCAGAGTAACGACTCCTTTTCCGGGAGGTCTAAATTTCCATTTGTATTCTGTCCTTGTTTCTCCTTCATGTGTATATAACTGCAAAGAAAGAAATTTCTAATGCAAACTGCTAAATAATGTAGGTTATCAAAGATTCTACTTCTGAACAATTGTATTATTGTATAGCATCGAGGAGAGTCTGTTGTGTGCCAATCACCCTGAACATGCTCAAGTATGGTTCCTCATAGTTAGCTGATCAGTGCTTCAAATCGTACGCGTTCCAATGGGCTTGCTTACCAATGAGGAAGACCTTTATAAGGTCATGTTTTTTATACTGGGTACCCAAAAAAGGTGGATCTGTTACATTTGCACTACATATTATTACTTTGCATGCATATATTTTGGCTATTCTTTATCACACATACTTAAATTTGGTCTTATTTTGATGAGAAAGTATTTGGCCTTTATTTTAAAAAGAAAAATATAAACTACCATGGTTCTGTTAATTACAATAGCTCGTTAAACCTAATTAGTCAGGGGTGGAGGAGTATGTGGAGGAGGAGTATGTGGAGGAGGAGGAGTGCATAGTTGAACAAGTATGGCGCAATATACATTGGGCAAACATAAAATGCACTGGTTTCACTCTTGGTACAATTCTATATTGAAAACATAACATTATTGAAGTATATTTGAATTAAAAATATAATTAGTTAATTAAGGAATCATTAATTAGCATTAAATAAGAAGCTCAAAAAAATGTTAAGAAACGTAAGTTGGTCGCAGTTTGCAAATGTATGCAAACATTTGCCTGCACCAAACTGTCCATTTTAAAAATATAGAAAGGTTGAGGTACCCTTTTGAATAAATAAATTTAACTATTTGATTAAAAATTAAAAGAAGATATGTAATTAACCTCATGTATTCTGTATTGTCTGGATGTTAATTAGCACATTTTGTTAAATGCGTTTAAGTGTGGTGTTATTACTTGTTTTTAACTGTAATAAGTAAAAATAAGTACCAAATAAGTAAAAAATACCAAATAAGTAAAAAACTGCTGGTTTTCATCAAGCTTGTAAACTCAGGAGAATTATTAAATTCTTAGGAATGCAACTGACCTGACCTAGTATAGGATGACCAGCATAAGCAGTTTGCCAATCAACATTGGATCACCCTATATGTTGAATACAACTTAAAACGAAAACAATTATATTTCAAACTTAAATCAGACTCTTGAAATTTGAATACTGGGTTCAAACATTATGGAAACTAACCTAATTTGTTCATTTGAATGTGCTTTGCATATCATGAAGGTACAAGAAGAATGAACGCAATTAATTGTATGCCACTAAACATGTGCCATTGGGAAAATTTGAGTCACCCTGTAGTTAAAGGGCCCCTTTTTATTGAACATTATTTGAAACTCATACCACTTTTAAAGCATTTGCCACATCAAATTGGAATGTAAAATCATGTTTCAGATGCAAATATAAATTCATTCAATTTAATGAGTTGTGGATAATCATGTATACCTATAAATTAATGTTTTAAACACCCTATATGTTAGAAAAGGGTGACTTTTAAAATCAATCAATGTTCATGTACATGTAATTGATGCATTTTTATTTGAAATCTACTTGAATTTTGTTAAAATACTAGTCTTTGTATGTATGTAGTAATAGAATGGAACTAAATAAACAAATTTGTAGACACCCTGTATGTAGAATTTCAGATTCGTAATGAAATTTAATTTGCATATGTCTGGATGGGTATTTTATTAAACTACTTTAAATCTGTACTGAACTTTTCTCTCATCACTTCATATACATAGTGGAAGTAATTATTGTAATCCTTCTTTTTTAAGAAGATTTTGCTTGTTACACCCTGTACAATTTCGGACCACCCTGTATAATCAACTTGATTGTATGCTATTTGCATCCGTTACAGTATATGCTTTCAGAATATGTATACTTTTACCAACTTTAAATGTAAACTTTTTCAGATATAATGCATAAACTGAAAAAGGAACCTAATTTATGGAAAAAGGGACATGTAACACAAATTGTACCCAGTATAAAAAACATGACCATAACATGAATTTTATGCGAATTACGTCTATATAGAATTCGTGGCATTCGGTAGGAGAACTTTACCATACCTCATAAATATTTTAATATAAGCTTCAGTAGGCCTAATCGTCTAATTAAAATGACTGAATTTTATTGGCTAATTACACCAGCTTATTGTAATGTACAATATTATTGATGAGGTATAGTAAAACGAATACAACATGAACTAGATGGCGCGGTTCTCGGATTACGCGATTTGTGGTTTGTGTTCCTTATTGATGACGCAATTGGATCCTATCGGAACCGTATACGACGTGTCCATCCATCCATCCATCCATCCATCCATCCATCCATCCATCCATCCATCCATCCATCCATCCATCCATCCATCCATCCATCCATCCATCCATCCATCCATCCATCCATCCATCCATCCATCCATCCATCCATCCATCCATCCATCCATCCATCCATCCATCCATCCATCCATCCATCCATCCATCCATCCATCCATCCATCCATCATAATTATATCGGCCTAGTAGTACGAATTACTGGTCCCTTAGCTTGGCGTTGGATGATTGCGTCTACTCCCCTCGCTTCGCGTCGAGAAGAAGACGCAATAATCTAACCTCAGGAACAGTAGTTCACACGACTTTCTTGTATACTACATGTATATTGTATTTGTATACTACACGATTTTAATGCGTGTTTTATTTATCAGAACACGGGGTCTATCTAAAAGTGAGAAATTCATACCATGAGGCCACGAAAAAAAACCCTGTTCTACAACAGGCAAACGGACCTCTTAGGTATGGTCGGTCAGTCGGTCGGTTTTGTGTGTGTGTTTGTCCCAAAAATGTTGGGAAATGTGCCGCCGAGTCAGTAATTTGACAGCGAAGGGGGCGGTCCGAAAATAAATATTTAGAGAGCGGAAGGGGGTGTCCCCAAAACCGGCGCGCCCGCAAAAAAAGAATTTAAAGGGGGTGGACCCTCAGCATAGCCTCCGTAAAACTGCTGTAACTCCTTCATTATTCATTTAATCTATATAAAAGTATACATTTTCGCGGTTCAATGAATCCAACCATCATAATCATGAAATTGACCATTTTTGAGAAAATTATAAAAACACACGTTTTTTGACCCAATTTAGGTTTGGAAAAGATAACTAAACATTTATTTTGTCAAATGGTGTCACACTAGTTTTATTATAATCCTAATAAAATTCCCTAGGAACATTTTTGGTTGATTTGAATATCTAATTTATTTTTTGAATCATAAACCAAAAAGGGCCATTTTTTTTCTCTTTTCCCTAGGGCATTTTATAAGGATTCTAATAAAACTAGTAGGACAAAATATATTTTAGTTATCTTTTCCAAACCTAAAATGGGTCAAAAAACGTGTTTTTTTTAATTTTTTAAAATTAAAATGATCAATTTCATGTTCATGGTTGGATTCATTCCCTTTGCTTCAAGAAAATATATACTTTTTATAGATTAAATGAATAATGAAGGAGCTACAGCAGTTTTACGGAGGCTACGCTGCGGGTCCACATTCCCATAGCTAGTTTATTGTTTTATTTTAGTTACTTTTAATGCAATTTTTAAATATTTAACACATTTAAAATAATTTAGACATTTTCTAAAAAAATAAATACAAAATGGGTCGGTCGATCCTGAAGAACAGGGTGTTTTTTCGTGGTCTAACAGACAATTAGTTTTTGTATAACTAAACTTTTCAACGTTACAGTTTTGCTTTGTTCCCGGTCTTGGGAGATTTTGATTTTCTGTGATAAACACGACAAACCACTTTTGGGTGATAAGAAGCACCAAATTCAAACATCAACTTCGTGCTGCGCTCTTGTGCGAATTATCGTTTTTTACAAGAATATAATGTTCATTAGAAAACCGTGTAAATAGCATAAACTTATCTATAAGTACGTGTAAACATTTTAACCGTGTTGACCATGTTATCGTGAATGATTCATACAGCTGGCTAGAGACCCAGATTATTCTTGTGTTAACACAACGATCAAGTTCAAAAATCACATTTTGTAATCGCATGTGAATTTTATTTATTAACATAAATTAAAAATTCGTCTCGTTATTCGAATGAATTGTAATTGGCATCATTTGAGGATGACATACGATGTGATTAGACTACTCCTACGTAGCATACTCGCATAGAGGTTTGAAAATATGGGCGATGAACGATACACATCTAGATAAATGTCTGTACGATATGATTTAAAAGAAGATCCGAACTAATCAGTTAAAGGAGAAATGTATTGTTTGTAGACCGTACTCATTATTTTTTGTTAAACATCGAAATGTTCCGATAATTGTTTTTTCTCTTCTTTTTTTAAATACCTCAGCCTGTTTTGATAGCGGACTATATATCACGGATGCGGTCTTCAACAAAACCTTTGATCTGTAATTATGAACGATTATGCCCCTGTTTTCATGAGTAATTTTCATAAATATCTTACAATTTAATGTGGATTTTGAATCCTCTCTGACTGCTGTTCCACCTTACTAAACATTCAGAATACACGTGCAATAATATTTTAGCTAATGATACATTATTCAATGTCAATCAAGCTCTTGTTATAGGCCTACTACATTTTCGTTGCATCTCTATCAATCATCTGAAGTACATCAAACATGATCTAAACTCATCATCTTCATGAATCGCAAATTATCTGTGAATTCTCAATCAGTCGCCGATGGTGGTAGCTTCAAAGATCTGGAGAATATGCCATGTGAAATTACCTTAAGCTTCCGAATGTGTTGGCATGTAGAAAGTAAGGATATGTGTCAAAATGTGTCGTCGTAATAGTAGGCCTACTATTACATTACAAAACTTTCATTTTGGACCAATTACTGCATTAACAATTTATCCCATCAATCATCCCCTAGACGTTAACCGTAGCGGAGTTGCTTTTTATTTCAAACAAGAAGAGTGTTAAAAACACAATCCTCGCTTAGAGGTAAAGTTTGAATGCAAACAGAAATAAATGAAGAATATCATAAAGAAAATTGTGTCATAAAAAAACATGCACATTCAGTCATAGTTATATTGTACATGATTGTTTACATAAACAAACTCCCCTGAACATCTAATTAAGAATAGACTAAGACCTATCACATCAAAGTCAACCAGGGGCAACAACTAATTAAGTAATCTAAATTTAGATCCTCGGTTTACCCCAATCATGAAGCTACATGTACCATATCCCGTCTCTGACTGTCCCAATCCAGTGTCCATCGAGTCAGCTTGACAGGACCAACTATAAACTCTAGGCTATACCAATGAATGGCTATACACAGTGGTGTACTACTAGCAGACAGGACTGCTAGCAGAGATAAAAGTATGATCTGTGACTGATGCAATGGAAAATGTAATGTAAAGCTGGTCACTGGGCTGGTCAGGAGGATGTATTTTATACATATAGCTAGTAGTGACCATAGATCCTTGAGAAGATCTATGAGTAGACTGTGAGATATTAACCAGGATTGGAGTATTGTAACAAATCTAGTAAACTATAAAGTTGGTCCTTCCCTGTTTGGACCTGGAACTTTACCCCACTTTGTCGAGTCGCCAGTCGTCTTAGCAATGTAAACAAACCCTTTTTTAAGCATGCTATAATACGGCGCCGCCGGAAGACCGGCTCATCGGTACAAAGTTATGTTGAGCGGCCGGTAACGTGCGTCGGGGGGGGGGGGGGGGGGGGTAATTGGTACACCCCCTTTCGGTACTAGTATTTTCTTTTACTCTTTCCTTCCCCGTTCCCCATTGACAGTTCAATGAGGCTTTCTTTCTCTCTCCCCGTGGCGTAACTAGGTTTTTCATATATGGGGGGGGGGGGGGGGGGGAGAAAAGTGAACCGAACATTTTCGACTTTACATATATGCCTATCCTATCTGTGCTATGATTGAGGTACATTTCTACTTTAATTAAAGGTAGATGTTCCGATTTTCAACTTGAAGTTTTCTATTCGACATGAAAGGTCATCCTCAAAAAAGTCGTATTCCAAAGTTTGAGTTGCATAACTCTAATGGTTCTTATTTTAGACGCACAAGATGCCGTGAAATGTGCCCATTGAGTTGTACACAAACTATATTGGTGGTTAACCACTTTTCGCGGTAATTCGATGTTATTTCACCGATTTCTTCGTAATCATACTGATTTGGACCGTCAAATTTCAGTATGTTAATCAGAAAAATATGATCTTTCATATGATATGAAAATCTCCATATGTTGAGAAAAATCTGTGTTATGAAAATGTGATCGGGTCATCTACCTTTAAGCTTCTACTCCCAAAATATTCCATTTTTAGACATATGCGCGCTTTTCACCATTTGTGTACTGTTGACCAACCGACAATGCCAATCTCAACCGACATACAGTCAATATTGGAGGGGCGATCGCCCACCTCGACCCCCCTCTGGTTACGCCATTGCTTCGCCCATGTCTCCGCTGTCCCCTCTCTACCACTTCTCTTTTTCCTTTTCCTTCCCTTCTCTTTTCCTCTCCTTTCCCTTCTCTTTTTTCTTCTCCTTTCCCCTTTTTGTTATGTTTTAGCATAAATAATTGTATTGAATTTTAGTACTGCATGTTTTTGGGCGGTCGGTTTATTGAGCTACATTTTTGATAGTGTGATATTCTGAACCATGTGCATCCTAAATTGGGCGGCCATGTTTGATTTTACAAATGTTTGGATATTTTAAAATTGTTTGGTCATAACTTTCACTAGATGGTGTAAATAGGTTATTCATAACTTTTGAATATGTGCGTACCATCGCGCTTCCACTCAAATTGATCGTTATATTGAAACGCGAACGCACAACGCGGGTTATTGATATATTCCCAAGACCTCTAAAATTCACTTGTACGCGCAACAATGACCTGGGGGCGGGGCGTTTTCAGTGACGTCGTATGGTAACAAGAGGCAGATGCTCGCTTGAGTGGGCCCTGAACATGGATACACATGACACGTACGACTACTCGCGGCGGCGGTACTTTCAACAATAAATACTACATGAAAACACACCAAAACACCATTTTTATATCGTTGTAAAATCTCAATGATGAACGGCAAATTTGGTCTGCATGGTTTTGAATAACGGGCGTTTGTTTGTACCGCCATCGCAGCGGCTAGCCTGCCCTACAGATACTGGTAACTGGACGTCCCTCAGCAGACTCGGTGAAATTTTGTAAGCTTCACCATGTTCACTCTTCATGGACCTATGACACCACAAGTGACGACGACGTAGGCCTACAATTTATGTCATGTGTCAAGCGATTGTAGCTAATCACCGCTCATAGCGTTGTGTGTCTGTCACCGGCAAACACGGCCGTATCAATAATCAAGCATCGGTGAAATTGAAATCTGATTACAGATACAGGGCTAACAAACTAGAATAAGAATTTGACTGGCACGCAAAAAACCCCTGATAAAAACAGGGCAGGGATATGTCTCATCAGACAAAGGTGACTTTATAATGTTTCAATTCAAGAAACGTATTCAAAATCGAAATCAGGCATCATCCATTTTTGTTGTAAAACCGAAACTGACAAGATTAACAAAATGTTAGGCTACATTGATTATAGGCCTACGACGTACGAGCCTACTCCTAGCTAGGCCTATAATAATAGCCATCCCGTCTACGACACATGACAATCCATTTAATTTTTGTCAACACTGCAACTAATACTAGGGCAAGACAACATACTTTTGTTTGTCAAAAAGACTCACATGATTGAGTCATCAATATCAATGTAGGTCTAGGCGGCCATCAATCATTTCATGATTTACTCACCGAACATGCCGAATAACGTCGTCTCTACAACAAGCAGGTAATACAAAGAATGGAATCGTACAACACGATTTAGCTGCGATTTTGATTATATTTCCCCATCAATTGACCATAAACATAAGAAGGTTGTTGAAGTGATCCGACTTTGATCCATGGATCCGTGACATCATTTGCGTTGACTTTTTCAATGATGAAATAAGCTTACAAAAAATAGCTTCATAAACTTATTCGTACGGTAGATCTGAGACGAAATATTCGTCCAGGGTATGAAGTCATATTTCATATAATATTATATCCAATCGGCAAAATTGATGTTTCCTGCTTCTGAATTCTTTTACAGGATCGGGAATGAACTTGAAACTTCTGTTAGTGTTTGTTTATTTATTTTCTGTGATTGTAATTTGTGGCCCCCGAACATGCATATAATAGTTGCAGTCTGCAGAACTGTGATTGGTCTATCTCAATCGTTCTTTATCATGTTTATAAAAGCTTCTCTGCTATTGGTCAATGCTTGGGGAACCCCCTAGATTTATCCATTATTCAATGGGGTGGTGTTTATTTACCTCAGGAGGAAATGACACAAAAATACGAACTCCAAAGTCAAAATATAAACCTTTAGAATAACTTATTATTTACAATTTGGATGCTAATCAGCATTAAATGACAGTTATGAATAAGATTGGTGACTTTCCGCCCCCTCGGGGCAATCCCTTGGTACCAAAACAAAGTCAGCGATTTCAAACAAGAACCTTAGAATAGTCCGTACGCAGTCACCAACCTTAAAACAACGACTCTGTGGAGCAGGATTGAGGTGGATCCCCTGTGGATGGCTGACCACTGTATTATCTTTTGCATGTTTTAAACTTACCTTTGCACGAGTCACAGAAGCATGAGTTGGTGGAAGTAAATGAGTTGGGGTAGAAACTGAATTAAGAGAGACCAGTTATTGCATGATTTGGGGAAGGAAGGTTAAATTTGAATACATTTTGGTAAGCTTTCCATTCCTGGTTGAGCTGTTTTGGGGACAGTGGGTTGAACTTGTTTCCCAGTTTGGAATGTGCGGCATTCCAGGCTCAATGCATTGGCTCTCTTGAAAAGTGTCAAGGTTTTGACTTCCACCACTCGCTGGTAAAAATCATATTTGACAGGAGACATTTTCCTAGCTCTTCGCAAGTGTAGGTTAATTAGGAAATTTAACTTGGCTGACATAATAATTTGATAGGCATTTTCTCAAGAAAGTGTGTTGCCCTTTCTCTTATAAGTAGTTGAGGGTTGAAGTTTGAGAGGGTTAATGATAAATTTGGGTGCAGGAAAGTATCCAAAACCCATTTTTGATTGTTACCGATAGGTGAAATTTAGAGGAAAAATGTCCTCGCCGTGTAATTCATGTGAAATTGAGAGGACAAATTTCCTCGCCGTGCAATTCATGTGAAATTTGGAGGACAATTCCTCGCTATTATTCAGGTGAAATTTGGAGGACAAATTTCCTCGACGTAATGCATGTGAAATTTTGAGGACCAAATTTCCTCTGGTCTGTTCACATTAAATTGGAGGACCCAATTTCCTCTAGTCCATTCAGGTGAAATTTGGAGGACAAATTTCCTTGTCTTTATTTATATAAAATTGGAGGACCAAATTTCCTCTGGTCTGTTCACATTAAATTGGAGGACCCAATTTCCTCTAGTCCATTCACGTGAAATTTGGAGGACAAATTTCCTCGTCTTTATTTATATAAAATTGGAGGACCCAATTTCCTCTAGTCCATTCAGGTGAAATTTGGAGGACAAATTTCCTCGTCTTTATTTATATAAAATTGGAGAACCCAATTTCCTCTAGTCCATTCAGGTGAAATTTGGAGGACCCAATTTCCTCTAGTCCATTCAGGTGAAATTTGGAGGACAAATTTCCTCGTCTTTATTTATATAAAATTGGAGGACCAAATTTCCTCTGGTCTGTTCACATTAAATTGGAGGACCCAATTTCCTCTAGTCCATTCAGGTGAAATTTGGAGGACAAATTTCCTCGTCTTTATTTATATAAAATTGGAGGACCCAATTTCCTCTAGTCCATTCAGGTGAAATTTGGAGGACAAATTTCCTCGTCTTTATTTATATAAAATTGGAGAACCCAATTTCCTCTAGTCCATTCAGGTGAAATTTGGAGGACCCAATTTCCTCTAGTCCATTCAGGTGAAATTTGGAGGACAAATTTCCTCGTCTTTATTTATATAAAATTGGAGGACCCAATTTCCTCTAGTCCATTCAGGTGAAATTTGGAGGACAAATTTCCTCGTCTTTATTCATATAAAATTGGAGGACCCAATTTCCTCTAGTCCATTCAGGTGAAATTTGGAAGACAAATGTCCTCATCTTTAATATAAAATTGGAGGATCCAAATTCCTTTAGTCCATTCAGGTGAAATTTGGACAAATTTCCTCTTTGTTTAAATAAAATTGGGAGGATAGATTTCTTCTGGTTTGTCTACATACATTTATAGTTTGTGAGTCTGATTATGTGATCATTATTCATTGTGGTGAAGTGAAATCTTGAACGGTAATTAAAATTGGAAGCTTCCTAAATTCTTTATTTCTCCATGTGTCTATAGCTAGTGTGGACTTAGGTATTTTTGCTTCAATTTATAATTAGTTGTGAAATCTTTGGTATTTGACACTTAGGGAAAATATTCCGTTTAACCATCTGTTGTTCGATCTCCACTTAAGGGGGGACTTAAGGAAGTTTTTTGTTGAATTTTGTTAGTGCTGTAATTATTGAACCATGACTCAAATGTATATAAAAGTATACCTTTTTGGAAAGGAAATGGATCAGAGAATCCAAATTTGGCATCAATGTTGACCAAAAATGTTGATTTTTCGAGAAAATCACAAACACTTTTTTGACCCAATTTTTTTGAACAAAGCTAACAAACATAATTTTGAGTTAAAATGCCCAAATCACTTGATGATGATGTTAAGACACTAATGAAGGGACGATTTTTCACGTTTTTTGGCACTTTTTGGTCAACATTTTCAAAAATATTAGATCAGGTTTTAAAAAAAAAAAAATCGTCACTTCATTAGTGTCTTAACATCATTTTAAAGTGATTTGGCCATTTTTTACTCAAAATTATTTTTGTTAGCTTTTGTTAGCTTTGTTAAAAAAAAAGCTGGGTCAAAAAAGTGAATTTTGTGATTTTCTCAAAAAATTCTCAAAATTGACGCCATATTTGGATTCTCTGATCCATTTCCTTTCCAAAAATGTATACTTTTATATGCATTTGATTAATAGTTCAATAATTACAGCACTTACAAATTTCAAAAAATCATATCAAAAACTTCCTTAAGTCCCCCTTATTTTGATGATCAACTTTTGCTTCTAAGTTTGAGAATATTTAATAAAAGTACATAAAAGTATACATTTATAGAAAGGAAATTTGATAAGGAATCCGATGGTGATATCAATGTGATACCAAATAAACTAAATTTTGAGAAATGAACCAAAAAGCGCTTTTTTTACCCCAAATTTTTCAGACAGCATAACTATAAAATAAAAAATGGTAATTTGTTCTAATATATATTTTTGTAAACAAAACAATTTTGTCTAGGAGGCAATTTTTTCTTTTTCCAAAATAAGGCTTAGTTTTGGAAATATTGCTAAAAACATCGGAAAAGGGTAAAAGTCGTGTTTTTTGCATACATTTCGCTAGAAATGGATGCATATCTCGAGTTTAAAATCCATAATCGAAAAAATAAAAAATTGCCTCCTAGCGCTGAAAGTCCTCTACACAATGTTAGTAAAAGCTTACCTGATAGTTTGATATATTTTTAGTTATGTTGTCTGAAAATTCGTAAAATTCCTTCAAATTTGAACTTCTAGAAAGCTAAATATTCTCGGAATACACGGGCGTGTGACCTAAAAGGCGAGTATACTATTATGAACAATCAAAATAAACTATCAGATTCAATTTATATTGTCACAGAACTGTGCAGAAATTGGAAGAAAACTGAAATTTAAATGATCGTAAGATTGGCCTTTGTTTACATTTTTAGGCATTGTTTTGCGCTCTTTTGTTTTCGCGTCTTCGTCACGGATACTAAGCGGCGCGTCTAGTATTACGCACGGGAAGATTTAGCGTGCGACGCAATGATTGAACAGCTGTCGCAGCATTTGAAAAGCGTGGAACTCCGCTTAATTTCCCGCCAAATAAACATGCGCCTTTTCCTGACTCAAACTTACCAAAACAACAATTTTAAATCACCCAAAAGAACGGGAAATAATCGCTTCCGATTAGTAACTTATGATGGTAATGATAGAATACATATAAAAGTATAAAATAATAGAGAAATATGAAATTCAGTTTTTGAAACAAGTGCCGGGTTGACACCGGGCTTAACGGCCATGCGCTACCATTGACGTTTCATCTGTCACCCTCGGCCCGTTACAGTATGATAAAACTGTCGCCACGATACAATTAGAAACCAAAATCTCACATGACCCGTTGATCCTCCACTGATAAGTCTATACCGTGGTGAGTGACACGGGACTATATACGTGCGCAAACACATGTGAGTGAGTTGTTCCTTGCATGGTATGGTATATCGTCGCTGTTCTGACATACCGGCACATGTGCCATTTTGGGCAAAATGAGTTAAGTTGCATTTTATGATCTACAAATTAAACTCTTTATTCTCCAAAAAAATTGAGACAAAAAGCCTAATTAATTAATGAGATACCGCACTAATTAGTGTGATATGCCAGGGTTTTAACATAATACCGGCATGAAAACATCATTTTGTATTCTGACATACCGGCACATCACAATATTCTGCCATAGACCACCGTGTAACTGCAGTTCTGACATACCGGCATATCACTGGCATATCACTGTAGGACGAATATGAAAGTTTTTTTCTTCTTTCTGACATACCGGCACATAACTTAATGACATAATTACTCCTAATTAATAATTGCAATTTGTTGTTGTAACATGCTCATAACAAACATAAATATATCTATTAGTGTTCTTTGACAATGATAGTGACATTTGATGTAAATTCTCTCTAACAAGTCTTTGAAAATTGAAAAATGTTGAAACACGATTTTCTCGAAACGCTGTTTTCGTGATGTGCCGGTATGTCAGAACAGCGACGATATGCATGCAAAATTGTCACAGGCAGCGTATAGATAATTGGAAATAATTATGATTCAGCTGTTATGATTGGTTGACAGGATTGTAAACAAGTGTACTTGACGATTTGGGTATCCCTATTTAACACAATGTTGACGTACCAAGCACACACTGGATCCATGATGTGACCTAGCTAAAAAAAAAGTTGATCTCTGCAACGAGCGTAATGAACTGACTGCAATTCAATTAATTTGTTGGCAAAGCCTATCACATAAGAAAATCACAGATGGTGGAAGTTTCTGTGAGAAAACATATGGATACAGTGCTAATGATTAGGTTGAAAGGCAATTACTATATATCCTAACTACCTTTTGTCTTTTTTCCCGCTAAGCAAGAGATTTATTAACAATCATCACTTATCCTTGCCGCATATAACGTACATTCAGATGACGTTCTTCGGTTGTTACTTGATCATGTTTATCGGGATATTGATGCGCATCGTCACGGCTATTGTGTTTCTCGATACGGCATGTAATATCAGCGCGAATATCATCGTTCATGCAAATTGAAGCTATGTTGGGACAATTACATGACTGTAGGCCTATCCTAAATAAAAAGGATTGTTGAATTGGATTGGATTGGATTAGATTGAATTGGATTGAATTGGATTGGATACGTAATGAACATGATGAAGGACAATAATGTGTCCAACGATGGAAGTAGCAGCTATTCCTACGAGATCGATCTATCCGACGCTTTCGAACATCCGATTCAGATTGAAATGTTCATTTCGACAATCATTTGGGGTCTGACATCCTTTACAGTGGTTGCAAATCTTCTCGTATTTGCGTCTTTTGCTAGAGATGCCGAATTACGAGCTAATGTGCAAAACCTCTTCATTCTCAATCTCGCCTCTGCTGACTTGGTTGTTGGTGTAACTATCATCTTTTACAACATATGGCGATACTACGGGAACTGGCCGTTTGGAGAACTAATTTGCAAAGTAATTCTTATGTTAGATTACTCTGCGACAGCACAATCAACATTTGCAATCACTTTGATGAGTCTGAATCGATACCTAATAGTTACAATGAAACTAAATTACAATACTTTCATGACCCGTAAGAAAGTAATCTCGTTTATCGTCATGACTTGGTTTATATCTGTGACATTATGTGGACTCCCACCACTCTGGTATGACTACTGGAAACCAGGATCTGGGGTCAACTATATCGTCACATGTGACACTGCTGTAATACGCACAATACCATATTCCGTGATGACATTCTTAATTTGTTTTATTATACCAGCTATCCTTCTGATCTTCTTTAATTCGATGGTATGCTTGGATATTCGGAAACGTTCAAAGGGGTTAGTACGTTCGAATCAAGTCGAACCAGTTGGTGAACAAGAGATTATAGCAAGGAATTGGCAACAACGATTGGCAAAACGACAACTGCAACGGGACAAAAACGCAGCGATAAGTCTTGTTGTGATGGTTATCTTTTACGTGGTTTGTTGGTTACCATACTGTGTTATTCGGCTCATTTATTTGACTCACGACACCAATGATGACATTAGCATAACCGTCTGGTCTGCATCGTTTTATATGATGTGGTTTAATTCAGCTTTAAATCCGTGTATTTACGCAATCGCCAGCCAAAGGATGCGAAAAAGTGTTCTTGAGCTGCTTTGCCTCTGGAAAACGGGTTGTCAATCTTAGATATGTATACGCATTGTGTACACAAAATGTTTCAAGCCTGAAAGTAAATTAAATTAAATAACTAAATTCGAAAATACATGTAGGCTATGAGAATAAATGAGCGAATAACTGATTGAATATATAGGTGGGCGAATGAATGGGTGAATGAATATTTATACAGGGTGAGGACAAAAACTGCAATAGTGAAAAAAGTCATCTTGTTTTCAAAACCAAGTTCAAACTTTTCAACCATGGTATGAGAAAAACATACTTGGGCTATTAGTAAATGTGTGTGTGTGAAAAAATGAAGTAAATTACATTCACCGTTTGTACATGGGGTCGGTGGTGCCTGAATAATTTAGGGCACCAAGTGTACATGGCGTACCTGGAGTATCAAGGACATAGGGCCTACTCAGTTGCTATTTTACAATATAGCCTATATGACTATGAGCCTATTTACTATATTATTACGTTTTTATATGACTAGCCGCCCGCTATATCGTCGGCACCCGCGCTTTCCTTTATAAACTGGATATATAGTAAGGGCACATTACTATGAACATGTTGATATTTTATTTTAAAAATATTACGCTTCGATTATTCACCTACCCCTATAATCTTTAAACAACCCCGCTTTACTTCTCGATATAACGGCACATGCTGCAGTACCTGGATTATGTGGTATCTGGATTATTAAGGGCACCTATGATAACTGGATAAGTGGTGCTTGGATATCATGTGACAATGGGTACCTGATTTTCAGGTATGGGATAGGTTTAACTATGGACTGGACTATTAACCTTAACTCTACCCCCACTTTTTCAGAATTTTTTTCTTCAACGTGGAAAATCGACCAAAATATCCCCCCGATCCTCCCCCCCCCCCCCCGGGATTTGATCCAGGGACCTCTCACACCAGAGGCGAACAATTCCCCACTACACCACGGCTGTCAAGGCTAGTTTGCGCAGTATATTGCGTAAACTATATGGGCTGGGTCCATTTTTTCATCAAAAAACTTCCACGCCGGGTGGTACCGACGTGCCCAGTCGTGGTATTTTGGGGGTATATGGTAGGGTTAGGATTAAGGGTACCTTACGCCATATTATTTTGACATGATTATATTCCTTAATACATTCATAACATGTGTCACCATGTTTAACAGAAGTATACTATTATTGCACTACTTTTGAATTGTAACCATGGTAACTATTAATTTGTATCAAATTATGCATACATATCTTAATTCCTGTGTGGATGCACTCGTTGTTTTGAAAATAGATTCCTTGGAATGTGTAGTACAATATCATTACGCTACAAGGTCCGCTTAGCAGCGCTATGAATTACTGCACTAAAAACCGGCACAAAATTTAAATATTCGCCTTCCATCAAAGCTGGTTGCTATATGACATAATTCCCGTGTGCAACCAACCGGCTGTATTGCAACGCCCATTGAGTAGTTTAAACGTAATTTGCAACATAATGGAAACTCACCCATGCAGTTAGCAAGTATTTTAAATATATAACCAGGCAATCCTCTCGAAATAATTGATAACAATAAGTTTACTAGACAGAATTAATAGCGCTCCTAAGCGGGCAATTTATGTCATGATCTACTATGTTTATAATGTGCCCCAAAATAAGGTATTTGGACCAAAAATGGGGTATTTTGAGCACAATGCGTGGATTCATTCAAACAGTACTCTCTCGAGTTATAAATTTAGAATAGTACATGGATGGGGATGTAGCTGAAGGCCAGGACTACCATAAATGGCAAGGACATGCCCATACGTGGAATGTATCGCGCAGGCGCGTAGCCAGCATTGTCATTTCGGGGGGGGGGGGGGGGCAAACATCAATATCGTCCCTATTTTTAAGAGAGGACCAGACGTCGCGTCCCCTTTCCCTTCTCTTTCTCCCTCTCCTTCCCCTTTCCCTTCTCTTTCTCCCTCTCCTTCCCCTTTCCCTTCTCTTTCTCCCTCTCCCCCTTTCTCTTCTCTTTCTCCCTCTCCTTCCCCTTTCCCTTCTCTTTCTCCCTCTCCTCCCCCTTTCTCTTCTCTTTCTCCTTCTCCTTCCCCTTCTTTGTCTCTTTTCTCCCCTTCTTCTCGTCCCCATTTTCCCGCTTCTCCGTCCTCATTTTAGTTGTCCGGGGGATGTGTTTATAGGAAATGAGATATGTTATTTCTGTGTATGCGATCAATGGTAGATTTACGCGCTGTATTAAAGCCATTGAAATACACCACTTTATTTAAAATATTTCTAGGAGGTTAATGAATTAACACTTCCCGTAATATCAAAACTAAATTATGTAAAGTAAAAGACAATTTTTTATATGCCTTCGTTTGTTTATGAATTAGATTTTAGTTTTCGTAAAAATGGACATTTGTTAATTGTGCAAGAAATGTGTGTACGTGGCAGGTTTGTACAGCATGACTTGCGATATGCCTTTTCTCATTTTAGAAGTGAGGGTGACATGGAATTTGCCAAATGAGTAGTACACAAACGGGCCGAGTAGTTAAGTTAGGGAGCACATCAAAACTCGACCGCGCGGTAACCGCCGGTTCCGCCCGGTTGGACCGCATATCATTGTTTAGAACAATAACAACCGGCTGCAACCGCACGGAACCCCACGGAACCGGCGGTTGCCGGGCGGTTGAGTTTTGATGTGCTCCCTTAACCACCTTTGGCAGTAATTCACTGCATTTTGGCCTATAAAATGAACATTACAACAAAAATGAGAATATGGGATATCTTCTGATATAAAATATTTTGATGAAAAAAGGCTATAAGTGATCGGAACATCCACCTTTAAGATCGCTCAACACAAAAGCTCGTATAGTCTTTCTCACGTGAAACAATTTCTCAAAATTTATAAATAGAACGTCACTCTTGTTCCCCGATAAGTATTGATTTGAAAAGATGTGTTTGTTGTCCATCTTATGGTTCCTAGATAAGTATTGATTTGAAAAGATGTGTTTGTTACGGTCATCTCATGGGTTCGAGTTTAGGTGTGTATTTAAAACTTGGTAAAGTAGATGTCTATAAAACTTCGCAAAGAGTGTTCCATCAATCGTATCGGTGAATGTGTGCATTATTTTAATATATTAAAAATATTATAACAATTTATATTTTCGACTTAGCTTTTTTTCTCAAACTGTTTTATATAACACATCAGCTAGTATGAGATGTGCTGTTGCTGCAATATATCTAATACCCATATTATTTACCGGGCTTTTCAAACATGTCAGTCATGTACAGGTGTGAGCGAGACACACACAGTATCACCACTACATAGGCAAAAAAAAATTGTTATGTTGTCCTCGACAGCTTTCAGAGAGGAGGGGCGGGCGGGCGGATTTTTTTAATTTTTTTTAATTTTTTTTAAAAATTTTCTTTTACCAGCAGAAGCTCAAAGTTCAGCCAACAAGAAGTTAAAATCACTCTAAGACCCGCACATATATGTTATAAACACTTAATTTAATATTAATGCCATTTAAACTGAAATCTGAAAAAAAATCTGAAAAAAAAACCTGAAAAAAAAAAAATCTGAAAAAACCCCAATCTGATTTAAAAAAATAAATAATACGATTTAAAAAAAAAAAAAAAATCTGAAAAAAAAATCGGAGCGGCCCTAAAATGACGAGCGGGCGGTCGAGGACAACATAACAATTTTTTTGTTGTTGGCCTAACGGGGGCTACTGTTTTGGCCGATATACATAAAGGTTGGTATTTTTGCACACCCTACGAATGGGCAATGATTCAAATGCAAAAAGACTCACATCCATGTACCTTTTAGGCTGGATAAACCAATTAGGAAACATGGGGCCCTTTGAGGTTTTGTGTGTGTTACGAGACTTAGTATCGTATAAATCTAGAAAATAATTAGGACTCAAAGTATTATTACTGAGCATGCGTGTTATATACATTAATAATACATTCATTATATATATGGTGTCATCCCTGTAACAGTATGGCCCCTGTAATAGGCTAAGATTGTGGTCATTTGTATTTTTGTAATCCCAGATGTGCAATAGGTCTAAAAATATTCGACCATGTACCCATTTGGCTGAATAAACGAGTTGGGGACGTTGGTTCTTGGGGCTAATGTATGGGGCCCTGTACAAGCAGAGGTCGCTGTTATTGGTAATATTGTATAAATGTGTAATGGTTCTAATCAGGGGCGTAACTACTTTTTTTGAGTGGGGGGGATGAAAATTATCAGACTCAAATACGGCAGGGCTGTCAAGTTCAGAGTAATGTTCAGAGTGAGACTTTTTTAACCTCAAAATATTTTTTTACTCGCTACGCTCGTAAAACTATTGCCCGCCTTTTGTAACCCAAATAATACACTTTTTACAGATTGGGCTCATTTTGTAGCCCAAAAATTCAGGAATAATGCACTTGTCAATTGTCATTTTATGCCATCGGATTTAGGACTTTGGACCAACTATGTATTCTCTTATATACACTAGCCTATTGTGACTTTCTTTTCCCTTGCAATACGTCACTTTTAAAATTATTGGTTATGAAAAATCTGG
This sequence comes from Ophiura sarsii, assembly GCA_035610835.1. Classification (NCBI taxonomy): domain Eukaryota; kingdom Metazoa; phylum Echinodermata; class Ophiuroidea; order Amphilepidida; family Ophiuridae; genus Ophiura; species Ophiura sarsii. The sequence continues at coordinate 46,204,975 of CM069451.1, read as the reverse complement.
GGGGGGATGATTACATTAGGCATCCCCCCCAGGTAAAAATCTGGGGGGGATATATCCCCCCCATCCCCCCCTGTTGTTACGCCAGTGGTTCTAATGCAAAAACTGTTCTTTCATGTACCTCCGCTAAATAAACCAATTGGGATTTGTGATCTAAGAGCGTGTTTCTGCTGGCACTGCAAAAGTTTCAATCGGTCAGTTTGTAATCCCCCTGTTTCTACTCGGGAAGATTTACCGCTAAGTTTATCGATCCTAGTCGATTTGGTTTATTGCCGATTATTGCCGGTTCCAAACCTGGTTTGTGAAGGTTTTTGGGATTACCATAAATACCGATTATTGCCGGGTTCTGCCTGTTTCTACGGGGAAAACTTAGCGTTTATTAGCGGTTTCTTCCCCAGCAGAAACACGCTCTAAGCCGTTGTACAGAAAAAGTTGCAGTCATTGGTATTTTGTATACCTTAACAATGTCAATGTAATAGCTGAATAAACCAGTAGGTCATATGTCGTGAATTGGTGTATCAAATAAGGTGGATTTGTCACACATATCAAAATAATTTTGATTAGATATTAATTTATTTTTAAAGTAAGGGTGTCATTTTGTTGTTAATTATGGATTTTTTAAATACAAAAAAAATCCCCTGATCATTACGATAAAAAATAAAGGAGTTGTGCGAATTATCGTTTTTTACAAGAATATAATGTTCATTAGAAAACCGTGTAAATAACATAAACTTATCTATAAGTACGTGTAAACATTTCAACCGTGAAAGATTTTTTCCCTGTTGACCATGATGATCCATTACACAGCTGGCTATAGACCCAGATTATTCTTGTGTTAACACAACGATCAAGTTCAAAAATCACATTTTGTAATCGCATGTGAATTTTATTTATTAACATAAATTAAAAATTCGTCTCGTTATTCGAATGAAGCGTAATTGGCATCATTAGAGGATGACATAATATGTGATTATACTACTCCTACGTAACATACTCGCATAGAGGTTTGAAAATATGGGCGATGAACGGTACACATCCAAAAAAATGTCTGTACGATATGATTTAAAAGAAGATCCGAACTAATCAGTTAAAAAGAAATGTATTGTTTGTAGACCGTACTCATGATTTTTTGTTAAACATTGAAATGTTTCGATAATTGTTTTTTCTCTTTTTTTTAAATACCTACGACCTGTGTTGATAGCGGACTATATATCACGGATGTGGTCTTCAACAAAAACGTTGACCTGTAATTATGAACGATTGTGCCGCTGTTTCCATGAGTAATTTTCATAAATATCTTTCAATTTAATGTGGATTTATGACTGCTGTTCCGCCTTACTGAACATTCAGACTACACGTGCAATAATATTTTAGCTAAACTATGATACATTATTCAAGTATGCTTTTTGTTATACTACATTTTCGTTGCATCTCTATCAATCATCTGAAGTACATAAAACATGATCTAAACTCATCATATCTTCATGAATCGCAAATTATCTGTAAATTCTCAATCAGTCGCCGATGGTGGTGGCTTCAAAGTATACGGCCAAAGTGGACAAAATATTAAGGGTCTCATGAGGGCCCACTGTGGGCCCACGGTCGATGTTGGCTGGGGTGTGCATCGGCTTCTTTAAAATTAACACCATGGAAACCAGATACATGCATTATATTAATGAAGTAAACAAGAAAAATATTTGGTTCTTTAAAGAACCTTTCAAGAGGGTTCCTTAACCCTGAAGAACCCTCAAGGTTCCATATAGAGGACAAAATTGAAGAACATTTTTTGGTTCTTTAAAGAACCTTTCAAGAGGGTTCTTTAACGCTGAAGAACCCTTAGGGTTCCATATAGAGGACAAAACTGAAGAACATTTTTTGGTTCTTTAAAGAACCTTTCAAGAGGGTTCTTTAACCCTGAAGAACCCTCAAGGTTCCATATAGAGGACAAAACTGGAGAACATATTTGGTTCTTTAAAGAACCTTTCAAGAGGGTTCTTTAACCCTGAAGAACCCTTAGGGTTCCATATAGAGGACTAAAGTGAAGAACCTTTTTTGGTTCTTTAAAGAACCTTTCAAGAGGGTTCTTCAATGAAATGGTTCTTGGGAAGAACCCATGAGGGTTCCATATGGAGGACAACGTGAGGAACCATTTATGGTTCTACGTTTAACCTTTTTTTGCTGAGAGTGTAAAGGGTAGAAATATCCAAGGCAATATCCGTCTTATTGAAGATGTACTAAGATATGTAGATAATCAAAATATACCTGGTATCATGATATGCATTGATTTAAAAAAAAGCGTTCGATACCATTGAACGTGTTTTATTCTATATGCCATAAGAAAACTAAATGTTGGCGATATGTTTCAGAAATTGGTTTCTGTTATCTTAAATAATAGCACAAACTGTATCATTAACAATGGTCATATTTCGAATCCGTTCAAGGTGGACAGTGGTGTTCGTCAAGGTTGTTCGATTGCAAGTTTGATGTTCGTCTTTGGGGGGTAGAACTGCGTGCTTGTAAAATTCGTAAGTCAAATCAAATACATGGCATTTCCCTGCCACTTGACAACTATAATAGACACGAGGTCCGTATTTCCACCTTTGCCGACGATACAACCATTTTTGTTAAAACACCCAATTGTCTTAAAGACGTGATGTCTATCTTTGATAAATTCACTAAACTATATATCAGGGCTTGCAATAAATAAAGATAAAGTGATACGTTATGGATCGGATCTTTGAAAGATAACGTTTACTGTGTTGGTGATGTCAAATGGAAACTAGCTCCAAACAACACTATACAAATCCTAGGTGTCACCTTCTCACCAAGCACTTTCATCTCGAATGTAATTGGATTGGTAAGATGGAGAATATTGAACGCTCTATACGTGCTTGGAAAATGCGTGGCCTCTCAATGACAGGTTGAAAATGTTAGCATCACAATTGTCATCCATTGCCTCTGTCATGGATATCCCTGATAAAATTATTATGAAACTCAATAACATGTTCTTCAAATCTATTTGGGGCAGAGAGGAAGCAGTCAAACGTAACACAGTGATTGCAGATTACGATAAAGGTGGTACAAACATGTTTCACACCAAACTATTTTTCGATTCACTAAAGCTGTTATGGATTAAGAAACTTAACAACTCAGATATTGCATGCTGGAAAAATATCCCATTGTACTATATAAACAAGTTGGGTATTGGTATGAATATCTTTAATTGTAACTGTACATTTTTAAGCAGCTTAACAACATGTGTCATATTATGTTAAAGAGATTGCCTTCTTTTTACTATATAAGCTATTTAAAATCTGGTTCGACACTAAGCAAGTTATAATCAAAGAGGATAATATTGCATCATGTCTTAATCAAGTTATATGGAATAATGATGTTAATGTTATCCAATTGAAAAATAATACACTATTCTTCATAGACTGGATTAAGTCAGGAATTTGTGGGTGACCTATTTGACGATGATGGTTCTTTCTATTCCATTAACCAATTCCGTGGATCGTCTAAATGATAAGGGTGCCGAAATTTAACAGTATTACGCTCTCCGCAATGCGCTTCCCATTTATTGGAAATTAACACAGACTCCTGGTGACAATGCCAAGACTCCTGACAACAACGGAGAAGATGTTTATTTTAATTCAGTCCTTATTGATACTTGTTCAAACAAAGGTTTTAGGAAAGCCATGATTCACAATTTGTATGTTCCTCCCTGTGCACACATTTCTGACCACTTAGGTTCCCCAATTACTCCTTCAATTGGACCGACATTTGGCTCGCCACTCCACAGTGCACCGATGAAGCGCGAGGTTAATCTCATTAAATTGGAAAATCCTCCACAACATTTATCCCACCAAAGTACTTCTATGTAAGATGGGTAAAGTAGAGAATAATATTTGTCACACATGCAACGTAATTGACTATATCGACCATTTCTTTTTCAAATGTAATAGAGTTAAACAGCTATGGTCTGACGCTAGTCAAGTCATCTCGCGTAAATTATCTACATGTTTTGTATTAACCACTGAAATTGTTATATTAAACTATCACAATAATACTAATGATCATCATGATTTAAAATGTATTAATCTCATCATCGGCGTTGGGAAACTGTGCATAAGCAAGTTTAGATATGGCAACCCCAAATCTGTTATTCCTATTTGACAAAGAACTCCGTCTTCGTAGACTGATTTCACTGTAATTACTATGTCATGTATATCAATTATGTCGCGATCTTAAATGTATGTCTTAAATATTATAACTCAATGTTTTAATCGATTGTCACATTGTACATACTTGCTATTATTATATTATAATATTTGGTAAATATTGATGTTATTGTATAAATATATTGTGTATCATAGAATAAAGAATAAAAAAATAAAAAAATAAAAAAATAAAAAACAAAAATAAATATTATAACGTACATTCACAAATGTGCATGAATCGAATAGGTGTGAAGTTTGTCGTAAGTGTAACCCCTGTTAGATTGACCATGTGAAGTATTTCCATGGATTGACATAGCAAACTGTACCATGTGTGTTTTTATGAAAGTTGAGGTATTTGTTTACTTGTAAATGTTTTTGTGTTTTGGATGGACCACATTAATATTTTTAATGTTTGTTCATGATGTACTGTTTCTTGCGAAACACTCCTAACATGCCTAAATTGCTGGCGTTTTATGATATTGAAGTTGACTGAGTTTGAATTCCCAAAATTGCTATCATTTATTTGCGTGAATTGCCATTTGAATTAATTGATTTATTAATTAGGCTTTACGTTCAGATCGATCACCAGGTTAATTGTTGGAATTTAATTTGTGGCATCCAATTGTTTATTTGTTATGTGATGTAACTTGTTTTTGTTTGTTTTGCATATTATAATATATGAAATGTTGGTGTTTTAAATCTGTCCAGATACCATGTATACAATGCATGTATGCGCACCTTTTTTGTTCTTGAGTATAATTTGATCAGCACAGCAACATCCCCCCAATGGTCACATGTGTTTATGTGATTAACCCCTGGGGTCATTGGTCAAGTCTTTTAGTAACAGGGTGTTTGTTTATTTGACCTTCCCCACTGTGTTTGTATAGGAGATTATTTATTTTTTGCAATTCCAAAACCCAATTTGAGTCACCCAAGACTTTCTGGTATTGTGAAATTTGTTTTTTGACCATGCTGGCATTCCACCTTGTGCTCTCCATCGCATTGGTCATCCATCTCTCTCTCTCTCTATTGCTTGATAATTAACTCGATACCCGCTCTGATAGTGCTGCATGATTTAACTTTTGCCTATATATCTACATGTGTTCTGCTGAATAAATATGGATTGTGTTGTTTAAAAGCCTATTTCGCCTGCATCGATTGTATACATTATATCAAGAGTGTTTTTGGTATCAACGAATCAACAGTAAACCATCCATTTAGAATATTCTGAATTATTTTGCCATTGGTGAAAACCGCACCGGTGGCTCGGTCACGACGAACAGTCGGGTTACATAAGCCAATCACGTAAGAAAACATATGGATGCAGTGCTAATGAGTATGTTGAAAGGCAATGAGCCTAATTACTTTTCCCCCGCCAAGCAAGAGATTTATTAATAATCATCACTTATCCTTGCAGCATTTTATAACGTACATTCACAAATTTGCATGTTATAGGTGTGACGTTCTTCGGTTGTTACTTGATCATCATGATCATGTTTATCGGGATATTGATGCGCATGTAATAACAGCGCGAATATCATCGTTCATGCAAATTGGAGCTATGATGGGACAATTACATGACTGTAGGCCTATCCTAAAAAAAAGGATTGTTGGATTGGACTGGATTGGATTGGATTAGATTGAATTGGATTGAATTGGATTGGATACGTAATGAAGGACAATAATGTGTCCAATGATGGAAGTAGCAGCTATTCCTACGAGATCGATCTATCCGACGCTTTCGAACATCCGATTCAGATTGAAATGTTCATTTCGACAATCATTTGGGGTCTGACATCTTTTACAGTGGTTGCAAATCTTCTCGTATTTGCGTCTTTTGCTAGAGATGCCGGACTACGAGGTAATGTGCAAAACCTCTTTATTCTCAATCTCGCCTCTGCTGACTTGGTTGTTGGTGTAAATATCATCTTTTACAACATATGGCGATACTACGGGAACTGGCCTTTTGGAGAACTAATTTGCAAAGTAGTTCTTATGTTAGATTACTCTGCGACTACACAATCAACATTTGCAATCACTTTGATAAGTCTGAATCGATACCTAATAGTTACAATGAAACTAAATTACAATACTTTCATGACCCGTAAGAAAGTAATCTCGTTTATCTTCATGACTTGGTTTATATCTGTGACATTATGTGGACTCCCACCACTCTGGTATGACTACTGGAAACCAGGATCTGGGGTCAACTATATCGTCACATGTGACACTGCTGTAATACGCACAATACCATATTCCGTGATGACATTCTTAATTTGTTTTATTATACCAGCTATCCTTCTGATCTTCTTTAATTCGATGGTATGCTTGAATATTCAGAAACGATCAAAGGGGTTAGTACGTTCGAATCAAGTCGAACATTTTCAATGCCATACCAGTGCGATTTCGTATCAAAGTAGTCAAGAGAAAATTAGAATCGTGAGAGCTACGGATGAATCTGTGGATGATCAAGAGATTAGACCAAGGAGCTGGCCACATCAACGGGCTGAGATTTCCGCCAGCATACATGTAAGTACGATTGCTGACCCGCAAAGGCCTAGTCAAGATATGCCAGAAGAAATTGGAAGTGTATAAGTACTGCACATGATTTAGTCGGTGATCAAGAAATAACACTAAGTATTAGCCAGCTGCAAAAGGCGGAGAAAGCCAAATCTGTCGGTCCGACTGCTCATCTACGAAGTCAAGAAAACGGTAGAAGGGCGATATCTATGTTAGAACCAGTTGGTGAACAAGTGATTGTAGCAAGGAATTTGCAACAACGATTGGCAAAACGACATCTGCAACGGGACAAAAAGGCAGCGATAAGACTTGTTGTGATGGTTATCTTGTACGTGGTTTGTTGGTTACCATACTGTGTTATTCGGCTCATTTATTTGACTCACGACACCAATGATGACATTAGCATAACCGTCTGGTCTGCATCGTTTTATATGATGTGGTTTAATTCAGCTTTAAATCCGTGTATTTACGCAATCGCCAGCCAAAGGATGCGAAAAAGTGTTCTTGAGCTGCTTTGCCTCTGGAAAACGGGTTGTCAATCTTAGATATGTATACGCATTGTGTACACAAAATGTGTCAAGCCTGAAAGTAAATTAAATTAAATAACTAAATTCGAAAATACATGTAGGCTATGAGAATAAATGAGCGAATAACTGATTGAATATATAGGTGGGCGAATGAATGGGTGAATGAATAATTATACAGGGTGAGGACAAAAACTGCAATAGTGAAAAAAGTCATCTTGTTTTCAAAACCAAGTTCAAACTTTTCAACCATGGTATGAGAAAAACATACTTGGGCTATTAGTAAATGTGTGTGTGTGAAAAAATGAAAAATTACATTCACCGTTTGTACATGGGGTCGGTGGTGCCTGAATAATTTAGGGCACCAAGTGTACATGGCGTACCTGGAGTATCAAGGACATAGGGCCTACTCAGTTGCTATTTTACAATATAGCCTATATGACTATGAGCCTATTTACTATATTATTACGTTTTGTTATGACTAGCCGCCCGCTATATAGTCGGCACCCGCGCTTTCCTTTATAAACTGGATATATAGTAAGGGCACATTACTATGAACATGTTGATATTTTATTTTTAAAATATTACGCTTTGATTATTCACCTCCCTCTATAATCTTTAAACAACCACGCTTTACTTCTCGATATAACGGCACATGCTGCAGTACCTGGATTATGTGGTATCTGGATTATTAAGGGCACCTATGATAACTGGATAAGTGGTGCTTGGATATCATGTGACAATGGGTACCTGATTTTCAGGTATGGGATAGGTCTACCTATGGACTGGACTATTACGGGTACCTGGATTATTAAAAATACAAAAGGTAACTAGATTTTTCAAGGCACGTGTATACCTGAATTATTAAGGGCACCTGGGCAATTACGATTATTGATGGAACAAGGGGCACCTGGTTTATTAAGGACACGTGGAGGACGTGGATTAGGAACATCTGGCCCTGGGTATCTGAACACATGGGGCCTATAAAAGCAAGCACATGGAGTATTACGGGCAGCCTGTCACTAGATTAATATCAAGGGCATCTTGGGTACCTGGATTATGTAAGGACATGTTCTTGATATTTATAAAACTTCTTACACTTTGACTACTCGCCTTCCAATATAATCTTCTAACGAAGCGCTGGTGCCCGCTAGTATTATTGATTTATTGACTTATTCGATTTGTATCCTTTGCACCTCCTCGCAGTCAATGGTTAGGTCACCTAAGCCCTATATGAAAGCTATGAAGATTGTTAACGGGGTCAGTCGTCACAAACATGCACAAACACAATAGCCAAAGGACCTTGCTTTTGTCAACGCTCCCTACACAGAGGACTGCAGTGCAAATCTCTACGATTTTCGCTATGTAATCTCTATGGCGGATTTCATTCCGTTGTATGAAGCTATGATGTTTGCGTGGTCTTCGCTATCTTAAAGCAGATAGAGCAATACGTACATGGACTTTTTTGTAGACGAGGGTTCATTTCATGATTTGGTGAGGTTTAGAATGAGTTAGGATTCCTGTAATTTCGAAGACCACAGATTTTCAAAACGTGAATTTTCCAACATTTTACGACATAAATTTGGTCACAAAACGTGTTTAATACTATACATTTTACCGATCTGCAGATGTTAATGACCCTCCTCTAAAATTCTACATGATTTTTAACACGTTTCTCAGTTTTTGAGATGCCCAAATAGACCATTTTCCGAAGCTATTTCTAGCAAATATTGCAGTCACTGAGACTCCATTGTTTTCTTGTGTATAACAAAATCTGACACGCAGCGTGACCTCCCTGCTGGCTGCTCGTGTGAATTTAATCATAGATTATGAAGGCATGGATAACTAAGTGGGTACTTTGCTTTGAAACTATGCTCGTCTCGGATTAAAGGTCGATGTTCCGATTGCTGGCCCGATTCTACATGAATGGTTCTAATTAGGTATAGCACACTAACATTTCAAATACATGGGAATTCAACGAGACGGGTATCATTTTAAAGATCTTGGCAACAGATATGATTTGTGTTCTATTCAAATCTTAAATATACAAATTTGGTACCTTACGCCATATTATTTTGACATGATTATATTCCTTAATTCATTTATAACATGTGTCACCATGTTTAACAGAAGTATAATATTATTGCACTACTTTTGAATTGTAACCATGGTAACCATTAATTTGTATCAAATTATGCATAAATATCTTAATGCTTGTGTGGATGCACTCGTTGTTTTGAAAATATATTCCTTGGAATGTGTAGTTCAAGATATCTACTCTTTTTAAAATGTGCCCCAAAATAAGGTATTTGGACCAAACAATGAAGTATTTTGAGCACAAAAATGCGTTAAAAAAAACCACTTTGCCCACTATCCAGGAAAAAACAACAACTTTGCCCACCAACCAGGAAAAAACAACAACTTTGCTCACCAGGAAGAAGAAGAAAAAAAGATGACTCACCCAACTCACCCAACTCAATGTAAAAAACCCCAGTAAAACCTAAAAAAACAAACACTGTGCCGCCTTTGCTAAAAAGAAATTAAAAAAAAAAAATTCGCCTACTTCGGTGGCAAAAAAAAAAAAATCGATCGAACCCAACTTCCATGCCCCCCTCCCCCGAAAATCAAATGGTGCGTCCCTTATGTCTGTTATTTTGTTATTCAACGAAAGCCGTTTAAAAACTATTGTACTTTTTAATTCACTATTGAGCAAATATACCTCTGACAATCTGTGTTGATTTTTACAACACTTATACCAATAAAGCCTATGGAGAGGGTGGTTCTAAAATGTTTACTCTCGTGTTTGCCAAAGATGGAGATATCGTTTATAACTGCACAAACAAATCATACTGGGTAGTTCATTTCCATTCTTTGGTAGGCTTAATGAAATAAATACAAAATTGGCGGTCGTTTTATGAGTTTTGAAGTCAATTGATTTCATGGACTGTTTGCGACATATGGGCGTAGACAGGAGGCTTGTCATCCCGGGGGAACGAGAGTGGCGTGGGGTCCAGGGCCCACATTACATAAGGGCCCCGGCCCGGTAGGTCCTGGGACAAAGCCTCTGCTGCAGGTGATTAGGATTGGTATTGATTCCCCACGACGAGAAACGCCATGAAATTGGAGATAAGTATATAAAACCCTTTAACTCCCCTGAATTGTTAATTGCACCCCCCCCCGAATGACCCTTGGTGGGTTACCTGTAGCTACGCCGCCAATGAATGCACGCAACAAGATCAAATGACCGTTTCATTTCTTCCACATTTCTTTTTAATTCACGAATTGGGCAGAGCTCCAAACTGAGAAATAGCCCAAACCCTAATTGGAGGTGATTCTTGTAAATAATTAATTTTCAGAGTGTTTGAAAGTTTCAGATTAAAAATTCAAACCAAAAAACCAAAAAATAAAAAAATACAAATAAAAGTACATCGTTAGTACATTATAAGTACATCTTTAAAGGATGATATCTCAGTTTGGAGTTTTCATAAAGACTATAACTGAAAAATTATATAACTCCGCTTAAAAAAAGAGTACCATTGTTAAGCGGAAGATCTCTACTACAATAATCAAATACAAGCTCAATTTTGATATCTTGCCTAATTGTGTCTGATTTTCACATATAGGCCTACGGACAACTACTGCAAATTTGTCTTCATATTCATTACTTGATATCATGCCCAAATTTGCCAATACGTCCACTGCCTGCTCTTGTGCCAATACTGATTACCCAATTACATGTCATTATTCTACCAAATGCTTTCCTAAAAAATATCAAAGTCTTTCATTTGTACTAGCACTTTCCCTTTAAAGGGTTTTTTATTGTGCTAGCTATCACGCTATCACGATAGCTAGCTCTTATAGCCTGAATTCAAAATCAATATTCCAAGTACGCGTTATTTATAATGACTTCGAGTCACTTGGTTCAGGAAACCGTGACCAAATCGGTATAATTATCGAACGGGTCCAGCCAAATGACACTCTCATACGGGTATATTGGTTGATCGAGAAGTGTGAAGCTTGTATACCATTCACCCGTGTCGATGGCTTTGATTGGACGAGAGATGTGTTGAGGATAGCGCCTGGGCCGGGCGAATTAGACGATAATGATTTAATTGGACGTGAGGTGTTTGTTTACAAGGGGAGTCCCTCCATGTCGAGAATTTGTCATTCATTGACTACACAGTTAAGCTATGGCGCCATGTAAACACTGAAGTGTTTGCACTGTCAACACAGTAACAGTGTTGCTAGAAAAATGTGCGCATTTAATATTTAGAAAAGCTCAAATTAATCTGGGAGCTGGTTTGTTTGCACCATGGACTTATCAGACAGGACTGGGCAGGCTTCATTTCTCATAAATATAACGGTTAGACCTATTGTAAACATCCACCGTCAACAAAAGAATACTACTTGACGACATCTTTTAGAAATCGAACTCCTCAACATATATTGAAACCCATGGTCGTTAGTCGTTACCGCGGAGTTTGTTCGTTTTACGTAATGACTGCTCGCTGCCCAGAAGAGAGTGGAACTGTCCAATTTGTTGTAGGGGTGACGATTCACAGAAGCTGCTATCAGGGGCCGTATTTTGTTGGTATAAAACATCACAATATACTTGGTTATAACATGGACTTATTAGAAAGTCCATGGTTATAACTACCACAAATCTCGGAATACTGTGGATATATTATTTTAACTTTAATTTACTTACTGTTCAGTATGTTACCCCTCAAACAGAACCGCTGTCTGATAAGTCCATGCTTCAACAAATTGATTTTCCATTAGAAGGGCTCATCATAAAACTGTACCATGTTGCATGAAAATCAGCCCACAGTGAGAGAAATATTACAGTTTTTTTTAAAATTTTTGGAGTGAGTTTCATGTTGAAGGTTTAAAACTATATTAGGAGACATAGTAGTTAGATGCCTATATTTCTATTTGACACCTCCCTGCTTAAATACACAGTTTAAAAGAAAACCGCCTGCAGACAGCTTGATAGTTTGGAAAAACTTATTTTTCTAGACAAAATTTGGGCTCCTCATGGGAAAAAACCTTCTGTGCTGCCAGTTTCTGCTTCCTGAATAGTAATTAATACGGTGTTTAAGCTTCTTAAATGAAGATAATTAATCTTTTTGATACTTTAATACTTCTGATGTGTTGGCAACTTAAATATTCCTTGGAAGTAACTATTTAAAAATACTCTATCAGGAAATTTGTGTTAACAAGGTTCCACTTTTAGTAGAATAACACTTTCTAAATAAAGGGTTCATCAAAAGAAAGTATACCACTTTCTTTATGTCATTTTGAGTAACATTCAACTTTTTTTTGACTAAACAGGCTAAATAGGCATTTAAGAATCTTTTAGGCATAATTTGATACCAAATTTGCCCCCTAACAACAAAGATAAACCATGAGTGGCACCATTTAAAGAAAATTGGTCTCTTTTTCGAAAGTCACATTTGTGACTGTTACTCAAAATGACATAAACAAAGTGGTATACTTTCTTTTGTTGAACCCTTTATGTATCATACTGCATATTCTACTAATTGCGGCACATAACACGCGCTTGCGTACTTTAAATGCTGCCTTGTATACACCAGGTTTGATGAGGATATTCTGGTCGTAAAAGCTGTAGGCCTATCTATTAAGTTACGTCACTGTCCAGAGGCCAAATGATGGATAGTACTGAGCTTATAAGTGAATTACAACCCAATCCGTGACGACTCAATTAAAAAAAAATTATTCAAGACTTGATTGCTTTAAATAACTTTATTACTGGTTCTGTGAACCAACCCGTGAAAAACCTAGATCCTTACCATGTAAATATATTCAACACAGTGGAACCATATCAAACAAAGTTGCCAGGCCTCACATTTTAATAAGTGTTAACAGAAGTTTGTGTCATTCGGTTATATTATAATAACATTATAAGCTTGGGACCTGAATAACACTTCGTGTTATCAGTACATTTGTGTTAAGAAGGTTCCACTGTAACAGAGTAAATTTTCTTAGTTTGTACTAATTCAATAGTTTGTTATTAAATAACTGTTAACTGTATTTATCAGTGATCATTTAGGTAGCATTTTGTGTAGCAACCGTTCCTTAAATATGATGACACTACTCTGGCTAAACCTGTTTGTTGTCTGCATGAAGAGTATGACCATTTCAATAATGCCTGTAACTTTGATATAACTACATTCGTGAAGGGTTCTAAACTATCATTATACATGTAATAGCCTACTATACACAATGCCAAGTTTGACAGAGAATTAATGAAAGGTTCGAACATGTCATAAAACTCAATCCCACGCAAATATCTGTAACCATACATTGATTCAGTTGATTGTACGCAACATTATGGTGCCTCCTTCTATTTGTACATGCCATTCATCACTCTCATCGTGAACATACATTACACTTAATATGAAGTTAAACTTTCGATCTCAACACAAGAAATATTTACCTGGAATTTTCAGGTGTTGCTACACCTTTCATCAGCAGACTAATGACTCGACTTGACCTTTTGGAGGTGTGACGTCAGAATCGGGTCATAGACTCTTGGTAATTTGTACCTGCCCCCGTCTTTGTTTAGTGATGGTTGGTTGGCTCTGATGTAAATAGCCTCCTTGACACCTCTCTCGAACCAACGAGGATCCCTATCCAAGATTTTGACTTTCTCTAAGTCAACACTGTGTCCTGGTGACTCAATATGGATGTGTTGGGATACCTCGGACGAGGTGGAACTAGGACGCCTGTGCTCTAGAAACCGGGTCTTTAATGAGCGTTCGGTTTCTCCGATGTATGATTCGGAGCAAAGACCCCGGGTAGTCTGACCCTGACAAGGGATCATGTACACTGGGCCTACAGTGTCCTTCTTCTCAGTTTTGTCTTTTGGAGAGACCAGAAGTTGGCGTAGTGTGCGCGTGGGTTTGAAGTATGCGCGTATCCCGTAGTTTCCGAAAATCCTGCGGAGAGCCTCTGATGTGCCCTTGATATAAGGCAACACTACGTGTCCTTTTGTCTGTTTCTCACTGTCTTTAGTTTTCGGTTTGACCTTACCCTTAGGTTTGTTGACACGGTCAAATGCCCACTTCGGGTACCCACACTTGGTCAATGCTTTAGCGACGTGCTGCTTCTCTGTTGTGATGTCAACCTGGTCAGTGATGACAGTATCAGCCCTGTGGTGTAGCGTTTGAATAATGCCCAATTTGTGCTGGACAGGGTGATTTGACGAGAAGTTCAGATATTGATCTGTGTGGGTTGGCTTCCGGTAAATCTTTACGTCAAGATTACCGTCTGGTTTGATTACTGTCAGAGTGTCTAGGAAGGCTAATGTCCTGTTATCTTCACCTTCTGTAGTGAATTTGATGTCCGGATCAATGGCGTTGAGGTGATCAGTGAACTCTTGAGCATGTTTGGTCTTTATTTTGATGTGCGTGTCGTCGACATATCTATACCACCATAATGGTGGATGGAGAGCAGTTTCGATAGCTATCTGTTCCAGATGCTCCATGAAAAGGTTGCATACGATAGGCGAAACAGGGGAACCCATCGCAGCTCCATGTATCTGTAAATAGAATATTCCATTGTAGACAAAGTAAGTGCAACGCAGGCAAACCTCAAGCAGTTTTAACACATGTTCAGAAGTAAGACGGGTTCTATCACTGAGGGTGGTGTCACTTTCCAGGCGCGAGCGTATGATGACTAGCGCACGATCGATGGGTACAGAAGTGAAGAGCCCTGTCACATCATATGAGCGTAGTTCCTCGTCAGCTTCCACGCGTTCATGTCTGATTATTTCCGAAAATATGATGACAAGTTTTTCCAACCAGAGGGGAAAGAATATCAGCAAGAAGTTTGGCGCTGTTGTAAGTGATAGAGTTGACACTACTAACAATAGGCCTCAGCGGAATGGAAGGTTTGTGGACTTTTGGTAGACCGTAGAACTTTGGAGGTGTCTCTGTTGTGGGGTATAACTGTCTATATCCTATGCGGTTAATACCTTTGCCATTCTCAATATCTTACAAATTACCAAGAGTCTATGACCCGATTCTGACGTCACACCTCCAAAAGGTCAAGTCGAGTCATTAGTCTGCTGATGAAAGGTGTAGCAACACCTGAAAATTCCAGGTAAATATTTCTTGTGTTGAGATCGAAAGTTTAACTTCATATTATTTATCACCAACACAGATGAACTTTCATTCTAATAATACATTACACTTGTTTCTAATAAAATTACACACAAAACAAGAAACCGTTTTGTGCTTCTTATGTATTTGTTTTTGTATTTCTTGTTGATTGCCAGTAAATGTGTACAGCATCTTAGAGTCTCAATTAGAAATTGCACCATGACAACAACTAGAGGCTATTTACATGTTTCTAATTGACAACCCTGTGGTTACCTGAGACTATATTAGTCTCAGGTGGTTACATCATATGTAACTGTTCTACCGAAACCAAATGAATTGGGCAGAGCTCCAAACCGAGAAATAGCCCAAAACCTAATTGGGGTGAATTTTTAAGAATTTAATGCAAATATTTAATTTTTAGAGTGTTTATAACATTAATGTGAAAGTTTCAGATTGTCATTGTACGTACATCTTTAAAGGATGATATCTCAGTTTGGAGTTTTCATAAAGACTAACTGGAAAATGATATAACTCCGCTTTGGGAAGTCCGATTAAAAAAAGAAGAGTACCATAATTAAGCGGAACATCACATCTCTACTACAATAATCAATTACAAACTCAATTTTGATATCTTGCCTAATTGTGTCTGATTTCGGTAGACCTCGTCACATATACGGACAACTATACTGCAAATTTGTCTTCATATTCATTACTTGATATCATGCCCAAATTTGCCAATACATCCACTGCCTGCTCTTGTGCCAATCTCTGATTACCCAATGTTATTATTCTACCAACTGCTTTCCTAAAAAATATTAAAGTCTTTCATTTGTACTAGCACCTCCCTTTTAAAGGTTTTTTTAAATTTATTTAGACTTAGTGCAGGCCTTTAACACGATACCTGTTTGTACACCCATGCATGTCAGCACACGGTCACCTAAAGTAACATACACCATTATGACTGCACACTGGCGAATTGTATTTCAAATTTCTTGTAGCGCGAATTTTAAACCAATGGTCCCTTGGCATGGGCATGTCCTTGAATATTCCTTCATTGTTTTCGTGCATGGCTGCACAAGTATTAATAGATATTAATTAGACAGATTAGGAATGAGCTGGCCCGTGATGATCATAGCAAACTCACAAGATTTTAAACTGGCCGCCGGTTCTTGTATACGTACCCCAACCCTAATAACCCAATACCAAAACAGCTGCCACTAGCAGGTTTTACTGCTAGCATCAGGTGCAGAGAACAAAACGAGTCCGTGACATGCACCGTCTGTAACCAGACTGGGCATACCCAAAATCAGTGCACCTTGTGCTTTGACTGTTTCAAAACGGGGCATAAGCGAGGCGACCCCCGATGCAATTTTATCGCGGATCAACAACGTACCGATATTGAACGCAGCAGTACACTGAATGAAGAAACTCGCTCAGCCGAATCAAACGCATCAACAACTGCTACTCAACACAAAGCACCGTCAACAAATCCTCCGGAGGACACGCGCTCAGTGTGGTCTGATGGGGATGAAGACCCTGCTATCGCCAGTGATAATACCACTAATATCGACGGAAATCGCGCATGGTCAAAATCACTGTGTAAATCAGAAGAAGATGAAATTCCAGCCATCGCCAATGGCAGATGATTGATACAGTCGATTGGCACAGTTGATACAGTCGAAAATCGCGCACGTTCAAAATCACACAAATCAAACAAATCAAGCAATCGCCGTAAGCTCAGGTCTGGCATAAAACCAAATCGCACACCAGACAGAAAACGCCAACGCGAGAACTCAGCAAACACAAACGCGCCCTATGATTATGGAACAGACAGCAGTTAGTTTGACGCAAGGACATAAACAACGAACAATGAATGAACAGTATATTTATTACAGTACATGTAGTAATTGTCCTCACTTATCTTATTACTCATGATACATGTTATAACTCTTAATGTTAACGGTCTCAAAGACCGTGCAAAAATACTGCAAATTTACAATTGGTTTTGCAATCAAAATGGAAATGTACTATTTATGCAAGAAACACATTTCACAAATGAACTCATTGTAAATCATGATATATGCGATTGGCCTGATGGTGTTTCATATCATTCATGTGGTGCATCAAATGCCAGAGGTGTCTCAATATTAAGTAAATCCTCCGCAAATATAAAAGTAAACGACTCACACTCTGATGAAAATGGTAGAATGTTCATGATAAACACAGTTATTGATGACCAAAAGACTACCCTTATGAATATATATGCTCCGAATAATATGAAAGAAAGGTATAACTTTTACATAAAAATGTTCAAGAAAATTGATCAACATGTTCCAGATGATCACGCCCTTGTCCTAGGTGGTGACTTTAACACCTGCTTGAATCAAGCAGAAGACAAAGAAGGTGGAATAATGCGTGTCAATAAAGATGCAACATATCTTAATGCAGAAATAAATAAACGTAACCTTCTAGATATTTGGAGGACATTCAATCCATCAAAAAGACAATACACATATAGACAGAAAACACCACTTGTAAGAACAAGAATCGATTTCATACTTGTAAGTAAAAATCTTGTATATGTTGTCAATTCATGTGATATAAGACCGAGTGTGCGCTCGGATCACCAAGCTGTTTCCTTGAAATTCCAAATCAATACTGAGAAAAGAGGGCCAGGTAATTGGAAATTAAATACATCAGTTTTAAATGATGTTGCATATGTAAAAGGTATACAAGATATCATCCATGGTGTTAATGAAAAAGCAGAATCTATAAATGATGACCACTTATTATGGGAATATTGTAAGGTCCAAATAAGAGAATTCTCGGTTAGATATTGTGTAACAAAACAGCAACAAAAACGTCAGGTTGAGAAGAATTTAGTGTCTAAATTTAGTGCCTAAATGCTATCCGCTTTCCCGATATAAGTGTTGTAAATGAAATTGATAGAGTAAACGGTATACTAGACAAGATGTATGAAAATACAGTAAAAGGGCAAATAGTGAGATCTCGAACAAGATGGTACGAAGAGGGAGAAAAAAGTAGTGCGTATTTTCTTGGTCTCGAAAAGTTTCACGCAACAAAAAAGTCTATCACAAAACTCAAACTACCTGACGATTCCTTGCTTACTAAGCAATCAGACATTATGAAGGAAGAGGAAAGGTTTTACACCAATCTGTATACAAGTGCTAATGTTGATAGTGATAATATTAAAGAGTATTTGAATAATACAACATTTCCTAAGATTTTAACCGATGACGAACAAGGTAAATGTGAAGGTTTATTGACGCATAATGAATGTAAAAAAGCAGTAGATCAACTAAGACCAGGTAAAAGTCTAGGTTGCGATGGTATTCCAGCAGAGTTTTATAAAGTGTTCTGGAATTGCATAAGTACCTTAGTGATTAACGCATTAAATTGCTGCTTCGAAAAAGGTCACATGTCACCCACTCAAAGAAGAGCAATTATCAGTTTAATTTACAAAAAAGGCGACAAACTGCAATTAAAAAACTGGCGCCCAATAAGTCTGTTGAACACTGACTACAAAATCATTTCAGTGGTATTGGCAAATCGTTTGAAGAAAGTTATAAGTAAAATCATACATACAGATCAAACTGGTTACATAAAAGGTAGATATATAGGTACAAATATAAGATTAATTGATGATGCTATTAATTTATATATAAATGAGAATAAATCGGCTGCGATTTTGTTTGTAGATTTCGAAAAAGCTTTCGACACCGTCGAATGGAACTTTATAGTTCAAACATTACAGAGGTTTAATTTTGGACCATCGTTTATCAATTGGATTACAGTAATGTATAATAATATTGAGAGTTCTGTTTTAAATCTTGGTTGGAAATCAAAGTTCTTTAGATTGAGCAGAGGTTTGCGTCAGGGCTGCCCGTTATCTGCACTCTTGTTTGTTGTAGTCTCCGAAGTCTTAGGGCGTGTTCACACTATAGCTAGTTTTCTCCACGACCCGGGTCGAACCCGGGTTGAAGTATAGTGTGAACAGAAAAATAGGCTCAAAAAACCGACCCGGGTCGAAAATTACAACCCTGCGAAAGTGAAGGGTAGAACCCGGGTCGACTGTAGTGTGAACAGAAATCGCTGTTCGACCCGGGTTGGCGGAAGTAGCTGACCTGACTGCTAACCTCTGACCGTAGTTGTTTACGTCAGTTTTCAGCTTTGCTTCGCACGCTCTCGTATCGTCTGCTTCTGGTTCTGGTTGAAATCTTTATCAAATTTGTCAAAATGGCAAATAAATGGAGTCAAATTGAAACGGAAGCCATGATGGAACTCTGGGTGGATGAGACCGTGCAAAAAACTAGTTTGAACTCAATAATCCACACTAAGGATATTTACGCCAATATATCACGCCAGATGGAGGCAATAGGTTTCAACTTTAACTCATACATATCGCTAGTGTGAACAGAAAATGAAATATCGATCAACCCGGGTTCGACCTGGGTCCGACCCGGGTTGAGGAAAAAGCTATAGTGTGAACACGCCCTTAGCTTTGAACATAAGACAAGATGATACTATTTCAGGTATTGTCATTGATGACAATGACGAAGAAAAATGTGAAGCTCGTATTAGCATGATTAGCCAATTTGCTGACGATACAACTCTTTTCTGCTCAACGAAAGAAGCTCTTGATAGCATGTTGAAAATCATTAATACATTTGGATATTTTGCAGGACCAAAAATTAATGTGGAAAAAACTCAAGGTTTAGCATTTGGTCACTTTGTAAAACATAACTCTGTAAAATGGCCAACTGAAAATGTTAAGTCTCTTGGTGTTTATTTTGGACACAATAATATGATAGAATGTTACAAGAGCATTTGGCAAGAGAAAAAAGATCGACTAATTCGAATCTTGAACTCATGGTATAGAAGAAAGCTAACGCTGTATGGTAAAGCAACTATTATAAAATGTCTTGGTGTATACAATTTAACATTTTTAATGTCTTGTCTACCCGTTCCTGAAAATTTCACGAATGAAGTGAACTCAATTATTTTCAATTTCTTATGGAATAAAAAAACCGGAGAAAATAAAAGAGAAAGACTCTCATTCGAAATTACAATATGGGAGGAATAAAAATGTGTGATTTTAAATCTCAGTGTATAGCTTTGAAATGTATATGGTTAAAACGTTATATGTATGATGATGATAGTAAATGGAAATGCCTTTTTAAACGCTATTTAAATGCTCATGGTCCAAACTTTTTAATCTTAAATATGAATTTTGTGGAAGCAAGGAATGCCCCATCGGTAATTGGTCTACCAAAATTTTATTCAGATCTGGTAAAAGCATGGCATAATCTAGATAATGACTATAGAAACTTACCAATCAACGACTCATTAAGGGTCAAAAGTCATATTATTTGGGGAAATGACCTGAGCATGCACAATGGCAAGACCTTGTATTTCAAACACTGGATTGATATTGATATAATATATATCAATGATCTTATAAATAATGATGGTATAATTTCCACTACATACGAGGGTCATTCAATAAGTTCTACCTCCTACCTCATAACTTTATTATAATATGAGCCAGTCTTATCAAATATCACACGATTGTAGCTTGGAACCTCAGCTACAAACCCAAATTAATAAATTGATCTGAGTACTGGTTGTACTTTTCCGGATATGCAGTGAGAACCAAACCTCGATTTAGTGTGACGGAAACGGATGAAAAACAGCAAAATATCGTCGAAGTGCTTTTCAATTGGCCTATTGTAAGAGGCAAAACATACCTATCGGGCAATTATAACCGTTCTAAATGTAAGATATCTCTTTAACAGACTTTAAACAACAAAGTTGACTGATTGGTTTGGAAAAAATATGCCCTCTAATTAGCCAGATCCAGGTCAGGACAACAATTTAGTTTACCCCTCCCCTAGAGAACCCTGTAAACGTCATATTTGACTTTCATGATAACTAAGCGATCTTCAACATATCGAACTAAATGGAGGAATTTAAAGTCTGTCAAAGCGATAATTTTCTATCATTGACTACCTGATTGACTATTCTGAAGGTTGCACATAAGTCAAACTCATAAAGTGACTATTATGGTAAAGATTTAACATTCGAGGGATCATTGTGGCTTAAGTTGTAACAACGAAAATTTGACTGATGGCAGTATTCTGGTATGCCAAGGGCATAGCAATACATTTGAGTTGATACTACACTATTTGCAATCCTACAAGAGTTAATATTGTTTACAATCTTATCTATACATGATAATACTGTAATATATTCAGATACCATTCATTCATTTACATTTGCAGTATTTAAATCATGCTCTTATATCTAACCACCATACAATACGAAAAAACACCCGAAAACATGTGTATATTTTAAAGGTAATTTTCTGTGTCCGTTGTCCAAAAATCTCTCTCTGGCTTTGACCGCGTCATAACAGAAGTAAAACATATATCAATTATCATTTACTACACATTTGTAGCTAAGATTTGGAGCTATAATCGTGACAAATGTCATGAGGTTGACATTAATATTAGCGACGTTATGAGGGAGGAGGTAGAACTTATTGAATGACCCTCGTATATACTTGACAAGCTTAAAAACAAGCAAAACTGGATTGCAGAGCTTTTTATTATTTTCAAATCAATTCCAAAGAATTGATTGGCTTTAATTAACGCCAACAATATGCTTATTGAAATAAGTACTCGTTTAAGAACCTCGTGTATATAAATAAAAAACGTGTAAATATAATGTATTAGCAATCAAGGTATATTTACGTTCATGTAGTTAAAAAGTTTACAGTCGTGCCAATAATTCAGAAAGATGGGCACAGGAACTGTCTACGTCACTAAAATGGAACGATATTTGGACTATGAAAACTATTCTAGAAAAAGAGAGAAAATTGGCAGAGTTCAATAACAAATTATTATATAGAATCATCGCTACCACAGCTAATTTATATAAATGGAATAAGGCGAACTCACCCAATTGTTTTGAGTGCAACACATCAGATGATTATCTACATTCATTTATTGCCTGTCCTTTGTCAAAAAGCTTTTGGATTCATTTTAAAAGATTTATTATTTCTAACAATATTCCATGTCCAGGGATATCGTTAAAAATCATTGTGCTTGGTTATCAACCAGATAATCAAAATGTATTGAATGTAATGCTAAATAGAATGCTAAGTCTGGCGTCGTTCACTCTGTATAGATCCAGACATATCAAGATCACAGATAATAAAAACGTTGATGCATTTAAATGGTTTCTATACGAATTAAAATGGAGAATTAGTATCTTGAGACACAGTGAAAATATGTGGCATAAGATTGGCAAAAGCCTACATATATAAATCCCGATTATTATATTATTATACATAGCACAGAGTAAATAGTAGGTTCTGATATTCTTCTTGTAAAACACATGTACATGACAGCCCATGTTATATATTGCTTTGTTTGTCAACTCAACTGCGAAGGTCATGTGCCATTGATGATCATTAGCCATCTATCTTGCAAATGGTAATTGTTGGTACATGCTGTTCGCTGGTAGAGTCATGTTTTTTCATATTTGTAACCAGTATGTTTGATATATTATTATACGTATATGAATGAAAAATCAAATGAATGGAGTATAAAAAAACCAAAAAAACCAAAAAAACCATTCTATATAAAAAAATTAAAAAATAGACTTTTTTTTTTCTCTTTTTAAATATACTAAATGTTTGGAGGACGATATTTATTAAATACTAAAGGGATATTGAATTATCTGCTCAGACCATTCTTTTAAGCACATCTTTACCTTTAATTTGATACCATGCAAGTCTGGTTTGGATACACAGTATTACTTAATAATTTCAACGAGTTTGGTCATTAATTAAGCTTAATTAAGACAGATTTTGGGTTTTTAAGATAATTGTGAACTTTTTCTCAGACAGTATTGTTGGCAATGATGGAAACTTCATTTCCTGTAATTTTGGTATTAATAGCATTTATAGTTTTTGCTGGAAATTCCAAAAAGTAAAATGTTAATGTATTTCTTTTTAATATGCTAATCAAATGCAAATAAGGTCAAACCATTTTTTTCTATGACATTAAATCACCAAGCTGTATTCTATAATATGATAGTGTCTCCTTGTCTTACAAATGTTACTTTTTGAATTAGAGCGTAATTACAATAACATGCACTTTTGGAAATTTATGCTCTGTTGCACTGTATCACCTGACCAAATCGGGACAAACGGGTTCTGACCACGCTCTATTTAAAGCATTGTCTTTCAAAAAGTTGACATCGGACTGGTCTCACAGTTTCACTACTTTAGGTCAGATATATTTACATGTATATCCATCAATATGAACTTGGTACATTTCCTACTTTTCCAGTGATAAGCTATTTTTGGGACACGCTATATAGTTTGTAGCACTATATAAACATGATAAATAATACTATTTGTCGCAAATCCATACCACCAGTGCCTCAAATTAACAAAATATGTTATTTGAGAACAATTTGAACAAGCGTTTTTATATTTTAATAACTTTTTAAAATTTGAATTGGGCTCCAAAGGTCTCACTTTGGCAATACCTTCACTGAAACCTTAAACTAGTCAGACAAAGGCTGAACTAACTTTAAACTAGTCGAGCAGGTTAGTCAAGCCTGCTGGACTAGCTTAAACTAGTCAAGCAGGTTAGTCAAGCCTGCTGGATAGGTTATGGCCAACTTGACTAGCTTAAGGTTAGTCCGGTTCAGCCTGACTAGCTTGATTTGTTCTGCTGGACTAGTCTGTGGCTGGACTAGCTTAATAGACAAGCTGGCTTGACTAGCTTTAGGTTAGTCAAGCTAGCTGGACTAGCTTTAGGTTAGTCAAGGCACTGAGACAGAATATCAATGGCGGCATGCAGATAAGACGTACGTCATCGCCGGTCCGGTGTTGCTAGCAAATCTAGACGTAATTTGCCGTAGTTATTTCATCGTGTGGCCATATTGTGAACAACTTAGTGTTTGCCAACATCTGTAGACTATTTTATGCTACATTTTGTTTGGAATGACGACTCGTAGTAGGAAAAAACTAACTGTAAAGAACGACGGTAGCGCAGGCATCTCGAACGCTAACGGGTCAGCCATGGCTTACCAGTCCACTACAGCTAACAATGTAGCCAGCAGCCCCGCCAACAACATGGTCAATACGAGTGTTATTGAACAGACAGCAGAGCAATCACCCGTGGCGAAACCAAGCACTGCTATGCAACGTGAACAATTTGAGTCAGGCGGGATCTACTATATGGTTTGAGCTGGACTAACCTTACGTTAGTCGAGCAAAGCCGGACTAACCTTACGTTAGTCAAAATGGGCACAATCTGGACTAACATCAAGCTAGTCGAGCGACTACGTAAAGCTAGTCCAGCAATGGACTAGGCTAAAGCTAGTCAAAATGAGCACCATCTGGACTAGCTTTAAGTTAGTCAGGCTGACCAATTTTGGCTTTCAGTGTACTGGCAATACCTGTAATGATTATCATTTTACGGGATAGATTTTTACGGGAAAATTTGACTTTTTTAGTCCATTTTGAAAAATGACATTTTTGTATTTGGTATATTTACAACAATGCATTAGTTCTTGCAAAAAACGGGGTTTAGCAATTCTATTTTTTAAAGTTTAATGTACAAAATCCACTACCACAGGGAGACAAATTGGTGGCGGTATTCAAATTATCA